>CM042842.1:133374193-133512408 GCA_023653725.1 Bungarus multicinctus | reverse complement strand
TGCTTTCGCAGAGCTTCGGACCCAAATAGGGAACATCGTCAGAGCTAGAAGGGAGGGGAGAGGAGGAGAAGAAAGGAAGGAGGAATGGAAAGGAGGGAAGGACAAAGGAAGGAAGGAAGGAAAGGAATTAGAAGGGAATTGGAAGAAGGAAGGAAGAGAGCAGAGAAGGAGGAGGACTGGGGGCTTCCTTGGTGCTCTCTGAGCTGTATTGTTTTCTTCCAGACATTTCATGAACCACACTAGGGAACGTCATCGGTGTTAGTGGGCGGAAGTGTGTCTGCATGCACAATTTTTTCCCATGTGAGTGGCTTTCGGAAGTGTTTGATACTTGGTACCAAACGTGCTGCTGATAAAGGAGGATATTTGTTAGCTCAGGGTTGAAATGAGGATGCTCTCGGAGCTTGGTGGCTTTCTGGCAGATGTTTCATGACCCAACTAGGGAACATCATCAGGGCTAGAAGGGAATGGAGTGAAGAGGAACAGAAGGAGAGAGAGGAGGAGGAATAATTGAGAAATGGGACAGGGAGGAGGGGGAAGGAAGGAAGGAAAGAAGGAAGGAAGGAAGGAAGGAAGGAGAGAGAACTAAGGGGTCCTTGCTGCTTTCTAAGCTTATCTGTTTTCTTGCAGACATTTCATGACCCAATTAGGGAACATCATCAGTGCTGGAACGGAGGGGGGGGAGGATGTTAGGGGAGGATGATGATGATGATGATGACTATATATGGGGTCCTTGGGGTTCTCTGACCCTGGTGGTTTTCTTGCGGATCTTTCATGACCAGATAAGAATGGAATGGGGATAATGGGAATAATAGAAATAGAAATAATCGAAATTGAATAGAACTGGAAGAGACTTTGGAGGTCTTCTAGTCCAACCCCCTGGTCAAGCAGGAGACACTATACGATTTGAGAAAAATGGCTGTCCAGCTTCTTCTTAAAAGCCTCCAGGGATGGAGCAGCCACAACTTCTGAAGGCCAGTCCTCCCACCGATTAATTGTCCTCATTGTTAGGCAGTTTCTTCTCAATTCCAGGTTGCTTCTCTCTTTGATTAGTGCTTTTTCATTTTTATAATCCAAATAGCAAACATCATCAGTGCTAGGAAGAAGGCTTGGGGAGAGGAGGAGGAGGAGGCAGACTGTGGGGTCCTTGGGGCTCTCTGAGCTTGATTGTTTTATTGCAGACGTTTTGTGACCCAACTTGGTAACATCATCAGGGAGGTTTGCAGAGAGGAGGAGTACTGTGGCTCTTTGGTGCCCTCTGAGGTTGGTTGTTTTGTTGCAGACGTTTCCTGACCCCACTAGATAATATCTACTGTACTGCAACAGCTAGAGTCCTGCATCCAGTTTTGGTCACCACATTATAAAAAAGATGTTGAGACTCTAGAAAAAGCGCAGAGAAGAGCAACCAGGATGATGAGGGGACTGGAGGCTAAAACATACTATGGATAGTTATAGGAACTGGGCCTGGTTAGTCTAGGGAAGAGAAGGACCGGGGAGACAGGAGAGCAGTCTTCCAGTATTTGAGGAGCTGCTACAGAGAGGAGGAGGGGGTCAAGCTATTCTCCAAGCTACCCGAAGGCCAGACAAGGAATAATGGATGGAAACTGACCAAGGAGAGATTCAACCTGGAAATAAGGAGAAACTTTCTGACAGTGAGAACAATCAACCCATGGAACAGAAGTTGCCTTTGGAGGTAGTGGGAGCTTCATCACTAGAGGCTTTCAAGAAGGGATTGGACTGCCATTTGTCAGAAATGGTGTAGGGTCTCCCGCTTGGGCAGGGGGTTGGACTAGATGACCTACAAGGTCCCTTCCAACTCTGATTATCTGTTATCTGTTAAGACATCGCCAGTGCAAGGGGGCACTGGGGCTCCTTGTCCATAGATTTTAGCACTCTTCCCAGCCTGCAAGGACGTCTAAGAGAAGCTGCCTCTCTTGCAGAGATTGGGGGGCCAAGGCCTCCCCATGTCCCCCAACCCCTTTGAGGAGAAGGGAGGTATGGCCCTCACCCCCAGTTTCACCCCTGTTCCCTTCGGATAAGAAGATAGGAAAGAAGGCCTCACTCCTTTGCAAGTGGGCCCATCCACCTTCGTGTACACACACACACACACACACACCAGAGTACATAAAGACACACCTGATTGTGAAGTTGCTATGCATGTTGAATGGCTTTAGTTTACCAGGACTAAGTCACACAGGGGGCTTCTGTGATACAGGGAGTCCTCAACTTAAATGACCACAATGGAGCCCAACATTTACTACCAACCTGCCTTCCACGGAGGATCTGTATCCTGCACGAGTCAAAAAGAGGACTGTGGAAATATTTACACACCCCTCACACATCCCGGATATAAACTGCTTCAACTCCTTCCCTCAAAGCGACACTATAGAGCACTGTACACCAGAACAACTAGACACAAGAACAGTTTTTCCCAAAAGCCATCACTCTGCTAAACAAATAATTCCCTCAACATTGTCCAACTATTACAAAGTCTGCACCACTATTACTGCTAATCTTCTCATCACTCCTTATCACCCTAACCCCTCCCACTTGTGACTGTATGACTGTAACTTTGTCGCTTGTGTCCTTACGATTTATATTGACTATTTTCTAGTATGATTTGATGGCTTATTGTACCTTATGACTATTATTAAGTGTTGTACCTGATGATTCTTGATTCTTGACGAATGTTCCTTCTTTATGTATACTGAGAGTATTTACACCAAGACAAATTCCTTGTGTGTCCAATCACATTTGGCCAATAAAGAATTCATTCATTCATCTATCATGTTAAGCAAGAAAATTGTTAAGTGAGTGTTGTCCCATTTTACGGCTTTTCTCGCCAGATTTGTTAAGAGAATCACTGCAGTTAAGTTAGTTACACGGTTGTTAAGTGAATCTGGCTCCCCCCTTGACTTTGCTTGTCAGATGGTCGCAAAAGGGGATCGCGTGCCCCTCGGGGACGCTGCAGCTGTCATAAATGTGAGTCATTTGTCAAGCATCTGAATGTAAATGATATGACCAGGGAGATGCTGTGATGGTCGTAAGTGTGAAAAATGATTATAAGTCATTATTTTGAGTGCCGTTGTAACTTTCAACTGTTACTAAATGAACGGTTGTAGATCGAGGACTTCCTGTACAGAGAGAGAGACTTCCTGCTCTCTACTTAATCTTTCAAGGCCTTGAAAATGGAACCGTGAGGAGATATGGGGTGTGTATTTGATTATACAGGTATTTCTCGATTTAGTTCATTTAGTGACCGTTTGAACCTGCAACGGCACTGAAAAACGTAATTGTTGACCGTTTTTCACACTTAACAATACTTGTCCTAAAGGAGCTTTCTCAGGAGGCAACTGACTTTCTGGTTCTTCCTTGAAGACGTTTCACTTCTCATCCAAGAAGCTTCTTTCGCTGTGACTGGATGGTGTGGAATCGAAGGATTTATGCTCCTTGCAGACAGCCGGTCATTTGCATCCTATTAGAAGGTTATTGAGGCCACTTGGAGGTTTTTCTGTGTCCTGAATGGTGCAAATGGGTGTGGAACTTCCTTGGCTGCAGGATGTTTTCTGCAGATGTTTTCATGCACATGGGTGTGGAGAAGGCTCCACACCTATTTGTACCACTCAGGTGGCCTCTATGACCCTCTCAAAGGATGCAAATGACCAGCTGCCTGCAAGGAATATCAATCTGCCCATTCTCCATCAACCAGTCAGAGCTGAAGAAGCTTCTTATATGAGAAGCAAAAGGTCTTCAAAGAAAAACCAGAAAGTCCAGTTGCCTCTTGACAAAAGCACTTGGAGGAATTGAGAATCTTCAGAGATGCTCACCATGGTTGCAGCCTCCCGGAGGTCATGTGATCAGAATCCAGGTTTTTGGCAACTGACTCATAGTTACGACGGTTGCAGTGTCCTAGGGTCACGTCATCCCCTTCTGTGACCAGCAACGTCAGTGGGGAATCCAGATCCACTTAACAACCCTGTGACCGGCTTCAGTGATTCACTTAACCAGCCGTGGCAAGAAAAGTCGTGAAACGGGGGACAAAACTCACTTTAACAACTGTCTCGCTTAGCAACAGAACTGTTTGAGTTCAATTATGGCCATAAGCCGAGGACTGCCTGTATTCTAAGGCCTTGCAAATGGGAGCCGCAGGAGGCAAGGGGTGTGTATTGGATGATTATATGCATATTTGATTATAGACGTCTTTGATCTTGTTCGGCCTCCACGCCTCTCTTGTTTGAAATGACTCTCTGTTTGCTCTCAGTCCTTTTCGCTGGAGCCGAAGGTCTCCCTCGTTTAATCCCAGCAATAACTTGGAACGGCTGAGCAAATGTATTTCTCACGTGTCCCGCATGTTCTAATTATCTATAATAATTACATTCCTCTTATGAAGGAAAAGCAAGTTAAGCTAAAATATAGCGGCGTGTCATTCCCCCCCCCCCCCCCCCGCTTGACAGATAAAAATCAATTGCTAATTTGGAACACGGGTCTTTGAGGCGTCTCTTTTTCTCGCACGCAATCGCTTCTTGTCCTCCTTCGAGCATCGCGGCTGGATTCCCTCCAAGATAAAAGAGAGCATCTAGAAGTACCTGTGATGCTAATCATGTGGGAATATCTCTGGAATCCCTCCTCGAAATGCAGGCATCATAAGTGCTCACATTCTGTATTTCCGTCCAGTGTGATATTTGCGCAGAGAAGGGTTAATCTATTGAAGAAGACACGTCCAGTATGAATATAAGTAATTTACGATGAGCGATTTGTCCGTTTTGTAGAGTTTTTTTTTCCCTGCAAAGCCTTTTCGTCTTTATTTTGCCAATTTTTTCGCATTTGAAATGCCAGCCTGGCTCTAATGGAAGCTGCACTTGAGCTTCCTGGTATTTTCTGAAAACAAATGAGAATCGAATTGATTTTATTGCAACAATTTATATGCCTGAGGGGAATATAGACGGGGGATGCAATGGTGAAAAATTGTTCAGTAGTTTCCCCAGTTTTCCTTGCCAGCCTGATTCTTCGTGAAACTGACCAGTCTCCTTTTCAGATCATCCAAACTGGCTGCCATTATTGGACCAGAAGCATTGATTAAGGGGGCAAAGTACCCCCCCCCCCCCCCGCAATCAATTGGTAGAGATTCTTTAGCAGCAGAGTTTGGAAAAGTTGCAATTTATTACATAACGCAGCAGGGAAAAGGAGGTAATTTTTAGAATCGCTTCTTCACAATTTGCCGAGATGAATTAAAGAGGAGAAAAAAAATCTGTGCCACAAAATCCATCCGTTTCAGAATCTGAAGCATCCTCCAGGATTATTGTTTTTAAAGAGTTTCAGAAGAAACTGCTGTGTCTAATGGAAGCCTTTAGTGGAGCGGAATATTTGTAGCTCAGGATTGAATTCCGGGGTCCTTGCTGTTCTCTGAGCAGGGTGGTTTCCTTGCAGACGTTTCATGACCCGACTAGGGAACAGCATCAGTGCTAGCAAGGAGTGGGGCTTGCGGGGAGGACGGGGGGAGGAGGAAGACGGTGAGGTCTTTGGTACTCTCTTGAGTTTGGGATTTTCTTTTAGATGCTTCATGACCCAACTAGGCAACATCATCAGTGCTAGAAGGGAGGGGGTTTGGAGAGAGGAGGGTGAGGAAGAGGATGGTGAGGTCCATGGTGCTCTTTGAAGTGGGTGATTTTCTTTTAGGTGTTTAATTACCGAACTAGGGAACATCATCAGGGCTAAGAGGAAGGGGGTTTGGAGAGAAGAGGAAGAGGGAGGACTGTGAAATCCTTGATGCTCTCTGAGCTTGGCTGTTTTTATGCAGATGTTCCATGACCCAACTAGGGAACATCATCAGTGCTAGAAGGAAGGAGATTGGGAGGGGGGGGAGGAGGAAGAAGAAGAAGAAGAGGAGGAGGAGGAGGAGAAGGAGGAGGAGGACTGGGAGGTCCTTGGTGCTCTGAGCTGGGTGATTTTCTTGCAGACATTTCATGACCTTACTAGGGAACATCATCAGTATTAGAAGGTGGGGGCGGGGGGCTTTGCAAACCAGCATTGATGATGGTGATGATGATGATGATAATGATGCTTCCTAGCTGGGTCATGAAACATCTGCAAGGAAAACAACCCAACTCACAGAGCACCAAGGATTCCACTTCTGTGTATCTTGGCCTTGGCTTAGCCTGTGGTGTGAAGCAGGCAGTTGTGGTCCACAAATCACGCTTTACGGCTCCGTGTGTGAAGCAAACCCCCGGCTGTTCCAGTTTACTTAGCGGGTTAGGCAAAGAACTCTGCCTTTTGCCCTTTTTGAAATAACGCCCTCTCTCACACACAAGGGTTGCGGTGCCAGCGTGGAACACTTTTGTGAGACTGCAGTGTTTGTGACACACGCACGCACGCACACACATACACAGCCTGTGGGGTCTTCAGGCTACCCCACCTGGGCAGCCTTTCCTGCCGATCTGCCACGAACTCCTCATTCCCTCCCCTCTTTGCAGCCGAAGGCAGACTTCCTAAATCTAAGTAATGTTTTTATAACAGCGTTCTGATCCATTTCTTCACCCACAGCCTGGAGTTAAATGCTTGCAAATGCCTATTTGTCATCTGCATTTCAGGAGGGGAGGGTTAAAAAAAACCCCAAGCTGGTTAAAGCCTTAGCCAGCATTGTGTGTGTGTGTGTGTGTGGTGGGGGGGGGGAGGAGGAATTGTCCCCTAAAAGACATGTGTGGCTGCATTGATTTCCAACAAATCCTTCAATTAGGGTAATCCTAGGCCTGGCTAGGAGATGTCTGTTTGCTAGCAAAAGCAAAGCCAGCTGGGGTTGCCCAGAGAGCCATCTTTAAACCATGGTTTCCCAAATTGGCAACTTTGCAACCTAAGGACTTCCAAGTCCCAGAATTCCCGAGGCAGCAATGCTGGCTGAGGCAGTCTGGGAATCGAAGTCCCCAAGTCTTAAAAGTAGCCAAGGTTGGTCAAGGTCAAGTAGTTAAGGTGCCAGGCTAGAAATCGGGAGATGGTGAGTTCAAATCCCACCTTAACCAGAAAAAAAAATGTTTGTGCTTCAGGGTTGAAGTGAGAGGTCCTTGCTTGTTTTCTTGCAAAACCTTTCATGACCCCACTAGGTAACATCATCAATCCTAGAAGGAAAACGAACAAGACCAATTCACCTCCCTTCAAGCACTGATGGTGTTCCCTAGTTGGGTCATGAAATGTCTGCAAGAAAACTATCAAGCTCAGAGAGCCCCAAGGACCTCACAGTCCTCCTCTTCCTCCATTCTTCATACCCCACTTCCTTCTAACACTGATGGCGTTACCTAGCTGGGTCATGAAACACCTGCAAGAAAACAGCCAAGCAGAGAGCACCAGGGACCCCATCATTCTCCTCCTCTTCCTCCTCCTCCTCGTCCTCCTCCTCCTCCCCCTCCTCCCTGCAAACTCCTCTCCCTTCTAGCACTGATGATGCTACCTAGTTGGGTCATGAAATGCCTACAAGAAAAAAACTAAACTCAGGGAGTACAGTTCAATCCCGATCTATAAATATTTTCTTCTATCAGTGTTCTCCCCCCCCCTCCCGCACTTCTACTCCCGAGGGAAAACATTCATTTTTTCACCTTTCATTATTTCTGTAGGATTTTTTTCCCCTGGTTTGGACAAGGTGCTTTTGCCATTATTGATTGCCCTCTCATTTAATTCCAAGTACTTTTGATATAATTTGCATATGGCAGGGAAGACATTATAAAATGTAATACTGCGCCGTATTTCATCCCCCTCATTCCCCCCCCCCCCGCCCACCCAGCCGTTTGTATGGAAAACGAAAATTGATTTTCCTCATAATTTTTCCTTCCCGCTTTGGAAATGAAAGGCTCCTGCAGCAAGGGGATTTGTATGGGGGAGTTGTGGGGGGGGGGGAGATTGCATTTATTCAGGCCTCTTTCAAGTCTCTCTGGCCTCCTGTTGGTCCTAGCCTAGAACTGGGGTGGGGGGGGAGGAAGGCCTCCTTTCTCAAGAGCTGCCTCCTCCGCCTGGGCTTCCTGCCTTTGAGTTCCTCTTCAAGCTTCTCGGTTGGAAATCGATTTACTGCACTGCATCGGATCCCCTGGCTGCTGGCTGGGATTTGCTGTCTCTGCAGGACGGGGCTGGTTGGGAGGCTCCCTATTGAGGGACCCGGCTGGAGGGAGGATTTCTGGTGGATTTGCAATCCCTTCTAGCACTGATGACGTTACCTAGTTGGGTCGTGAAATGTCTGCAAGAAAACAGCCAAGCTCAGAGAGCACCAAGGACCCCACGGTCGTCTTCTTCCTCCTTCTCTTCCTCCTCTTCTTTCTCTTCTTCCTCTTTCTCTTCCTCCTCCTTCTCCTCCCCCTCCTCTTCCTCTTCCTGCTCCTTCCTCTTCCTCTTTTTCCTCTTTCTCTTCTTTCTCCTTTTCCTCCTCTTTCTCTTCCTCCTCCTCCTCCTGCTCCTCTTCCTCCTCCTCCTTTTCCTCTTCCTCCTCCTCCTCTTTCTCCTCCCACCCTCCCCCACAAGCCTCACTCCCTTCTAGCACTGATGATGTAATGTGCCATCTTTGGGGAACACCAGGGACCTTCTTCCTCTTCCTCCTCCGCCCCCTCCCTTCTAGCACTGATGATGTTACCTGCAGGTAGTTGGGGGAAATCAACCTTTTACACGAAAACGGCCTAGCTCAGCACCAGAGACGCCCCACCGTTCTGCCCTGAGCTACCCCTCCTCTCTTCTCTCCATAATTGCTTTTTCTTTCCAATCTCTCTTCTCCAAACATTTAATCTGGGCTCTGCTTAATCAAACAGCCGCCTTCCTTCCGTGCCAGCCTTGGCTCTGGCCGGCCTGGGCAACTTGCCTCTGAATTCAGCCCTGAGTAATGATCGGAGGAGGTAAAGTTGGGGGGGGGGGGAGAAGCCACTGTCTGCAGCAGCAGAAGACACAGTCACCATGCCTGCCACACCTGGTGCTGTCCGGAGGGTGCAAAAAACCCATCAACTTGGCAGGGCCAGGGAGATGGCCTGAGCCGATGGTTAAAGATTGTGGCTACCTTGCCCGGAAAGTTGGCTTTCTGGTGATATCCAGGGCCCCGGGGGTCATAGCCAACCTAGCTAGTTCAGGGCGTTCTCTTCCAGGATCCGATCTGAGTCGGTCACCAGGACCAGAGGTCAAATCAGGATAGAGCTGGAAGGGACCTTCGAGGTTCTCTAGTCCAGCCCACTGCTCAAGCAGCGGACCGTATACAAGTCCAGACAAAAGGCTGTCCAGTCGCTTCTTAAAAGCCTCCAGGGATGGAGCAGCCATAACTTCTGGTGGCAAGCAGTTCCACTGGTTAATCGGTTTCACTGTTAGGAAGTTTCTCTTTATTTTTAGGTTGGATCTCTCTTTGGTTCGTTTCCAGCCATTATTCCTTATCTGGCCTTTGTGGGCCTTGGAGAATAGCTTGACCCCCCCCCCCCACCTTCTCTGGGGCAGCCCCCCAAATATTGGAAGGCTGCTCTCCTGTGTCCCCTGGTCCTTCTCTTCTCTAGACTAGCCAGGCCCAGTTCCTGCAACCAGTCATTGTATGTTTGAGCCTCCAGTCCCCTCATCCTCCTGGTTGCTCTTCTACTTTTTCTAGAGTCTCAACGTCTTTTTTATAGTGTGGTGACCAAAACTGGATGCAGGCCTCTAGGTGTGGCCTTACTAAGGCTTTACAGAGTGGAACTAACACTTCTCATGGTCTTGATTCTATCCCTCTGTTGTAGTTTGGTATCACCATTTTTATTCAACCAACCAATCATTCGGTATGCCGCTGGAAGGGATTTTGGAGGTCTTCTAGTCTAACCCCCTGCTAGAGACCCTATACCGTTTCAGACAGGTGGCTACCCAGTCTTAGTAGAATAGCCTGACCCCTTCTGCTTTGTGGCAGCCCCTGAGATATTGGAAGGCTGCTATCGTGTCCACACACACACACCAGTCCTTCTTTTCAATTCCCGCAACCGTTCTTCATATGTTTTACCCTCCACTCCTTCAATCTCTCCTCACCTTGGGGCTGGGCGGCCCAAGGTTTCTAAACACCAGCGTTTCATGCACTTCTCGCCCGCAGGCGCTTGAGCTGGTACACCTCATCTGTCTTGTAAAGCTAGCTCTGCCTTCTGTAAATCCAATCTTTTGCTGGGTGCAGCCTCCTCCCCCATACTTGCCTTCCCAAGAGGGAAAACATTTTCTTCTCCAATAAAAGAGAGTATTTGTGGTTCGGAGTGGAATGATGGGGTCCTTGGGGCTCTCTGAGCTTTATTGCAGCCAATTCATGACCCAAGTGGGGAACATCATCGGTGCTTAGAGTAGGGCTTGTGGAAAGGAGGAGGAAGGAGGAGGAGGAGGAGAACTGGGGGGTCCTTGGTGCTCTCTAAGCTTGCTTGCTTGTTCACTGGCAGACGTTTCCTTGTCCAAGTAGGGAACACCATCAGTGCTGGAAGGGAGAGGGGATTGTAGAGAGGAGGACTGTGGGGTCCTTGGTGGTCCCTGAGCTTCTACTTGCTTTATACTTTGTATTTTTTTTTAGCCGCCCAACTTCCTCAGAGAGAGAAAGAGGACCTGGGGTTTTCTTGCAGACATTTCACGACCCGACTAGGGAACATCATCAGTGCTCGAAAGGAATGGGGACTGCGGAGAGGAGGAAGACTGTGGTGCCCTCTGAGCTTTGATGTTTTCTTGCAGACGTGCCCAAACTAGGTAACGTCATCAGTGCTCCCACCTAGTTCGGGCAACGGAAAGGTGTGCAAGAAAACCGTCAGCTTCCCAAAGCACCCGGGAGCCCCTCATCTCCCCCCCCCTCTCGTTTGAGTCGCTGGCGCCCTCCTTCCTTGCCCCTCACCGAGGTTTCCCCCTCCTGTGCTCACCACGCCTGCAAAAACGCCTTCCCTGGCCATGGCCACCGGATTTCCCTCCCAGCAGGCCAGCAGCCGGCATCTTGTAGCAGATTAACAAGAGTCGGAAGGGGCCTTGCAGGTCATCTAGTCCAACCCCCACCCCAGCAGGAGACCCTACACCGGCGATGGCATATTTTCCAGGCCATTTTCTGAGTGATCTCCGGAGCGTTTTCAGGGTGTTTTTGGCTTGAAAAATGGGCCGAAAACATACCCAAAATGCCCAAAATACAGGCCGTGCTTTTGGGGCTGTTTTCAGGCCAAAAACGGCTCGAAGAAATGGGCTGAAAATGGCCAAAAGTGACCCAAAAGCAGGTACGCATGCACCGGCCAGTTGGTCTTCACTTTTCCGGCACTCCAGCATGCTCTCTCTCTCTCTTATTCTCTCTCTCTCTCATTTTCTCTCTTATTCTCTCTTTCTCTCTCATTCTCTCTCTCATTCTCTTTCTCTTATTCTTTCTCATTCTCTCTCTTTCTCTCATTCTCTCTCTCTCATTCTCTCTCTTATTCTTTCTCTCTCTCTTCTCTCTATTCTCTCTCTCTCATTCTCTCTCTCTCTCTCATATTCTCTCTCTTATTCTCTCTCTCTCTCATATTTTCTCTCTCTCTCATTTCTCTCTCTCTCTCTCTCTCTCTCTCATTCTCTCTCTCTCTCTCATTCTCTTCTCTTATTCTCTCTCTCTCTCTCTTCTCTCTCTCTCTCTCTCATTCTCTCTCTCTCTCATTCTCTCTCTCATTCTCTCTCTCTCTCATTCTCTCTATTCTCTCTCTCTCTCTCTCTCTCTCATTCTCTCTCTCCTCTCATTCTCTCTCTCATTCTCTCTCTCTCTCTCTCATTCTCTCTCTCTCTCTCTCTATTCTCTCTTATTCTCTCATTCTCTCTGATTCTCTCTCTCTCTCTCTTCTTATTCTCTCTCTCTCTCTCTCTCATTCTCTTTCTCATTCTCTCTTATTCTCTCTCTCTCATTCTCTCTCTCTCTCTCTTATTCTCTCTCTCATTCTCTCTTATTCTCTCTCTCTCTCATTCTCTCTCTTCTCTCTTATTCTTTCTCTCTCATTCTCTCTCTCATTCTCTCTCTCTCTTATTTCTCTCTCTCTCTCTCATTCTCTCTCTCATTCTCTCTCTCATTCTCTCTTCTCTCTCTATTCTCTCTCTCTCATTCTCTCTCTCTCTCTCTTATTCTCTCTCTCTTCTATTCTCTCTCTCTCTCTCTCTCTCTCTCTCTCTCTCATTCTCTCTCTCTCTCTCTCATTCTCTCTCATTCTCTCTCTCATTCTCTCTCTCTATTCTCTCTCTCATTCTCTCATTCTCTCTCTCATCTCTCTCTCTCTCTCTCATTCTCTTCTCATTCTCTCTTATTCTCTCTCTTCTCTCTCATTCTCTCTCTCATCTCTTTCATTCTATTCTTCTCTCTCATTCTCTCTCTTAGTTTCTCTCTCTCTTTTCTCACTCTCGTCATTCTCTCTCTTCTCTCTCATTCTCTTTCTCATTCTCTCTTATTCTCTCTCTCTCATTCTCTCTCTCTCTCTCATTCTCTTTCTCATTCTCTCTTATTCTCTCTCTCTCATTCTCTCTCTCTCTCTCTCTTATTCTCTCTCTCTCATTCTCTCTCTCATTCTCTCATTTTCTCTCTCTCTCATTCTCTCTCATTCTCTTTCTCTCTCATTCTCTCTCTCTCTCTCTCTCTCACACACACTCACACCCACGTTCCGGTTTGGGCACTCATTGCCGGAAAAGTTGGCCATCCCTGCCGTGCAGCCTTTCTGACGGCTGGCAGTCCAGCCTCTTCTTGAAAGCCTCCAGGGATGAAGCCCCTTAGGCGGGGTGGGGGGGGGGTGGGGGGGCGCTGGCCAGTCCGGGGCTGGGAGGAGGAGAGCCCTCTTCTACCCAGGGGATCCCCCAAGGATTAAAAGGCTGCCTTGGAGTAGACCAGGCCCTGCTTGGGACTTCCAAACCGGAACCTAATCAGCGGCTCTTCTCCTTTGATGGCCCGAGATTTCGCCTGCTGGCATCCAGAAAGCCCCCCCCTTCCCCCCCCCCCCGCCTTTCATCCTCCTGCAACGCACGGCTTCCCGGCACCGTAGTAACGGGGGTTTATTTGCTTTTGAGACGGCATCTCCTTAAACAAGATTAAGCCGAGTGCCTTAATTCCTGCCCGAGTTCCTCGCGCCGCCCTCCTCTCAGATTCAGCCCTGCTGCGTTGGGCTGATGAGGCTGGAGTTTACCCGAGCTTGCAACTCAAATTCTTAATTTTTATTTATATTTTTTTGCTGGAAGGAGCCTCTTAAAAGGACCCTTTTGGAGGCAGGGCGGTTCGGTGAGCCTGGGCACCGGAGGCAGGCGCAATCCGGCAAAGGACGCCCACCGAGCTCTTATCTATTTATGGCACGGTTTGTAAATCACCTCTCCACATCCCCAAGGGGAGGGGGAACACACACACACACACACACACACACACACACACACACACACACACACGTTGCAGATATGCAAATCACGAGTGGAGCAAGCTCTTTTTAAAATATGCAGGATGCAAGAGGTGCAATTCAGGAGAACCGTCAAAAGCCAGTTTCGCTTCGCGATCCGCATGGGATGGGGGGTCCAGCAGGGAGGGGGCCAGGTTGTAGAGTAGTAGACTGGAATAACTTTAGGGTCACTTCGAATGGACGTTAACTGGCGTCCGTTAAAATGAAATTTCGTTTGCGTTCGGCTTAGCAGTGCAAATGTTGGGGTCAAACCTGGTCATAAGTCAAAGACTGCCTGTGTGGTCACTGAATTTAGGCTGTCCTCAACTTAGGACCAGTGGCTTAGTAGCCCTCTGGTGAAGTTCCAACAGGTACCTTTGTCTTTTCAAGGACACAGAAGGACATTTAAGACGCACAAGGACTTATAGGGACACAGAAGGACATGTAGGGACGTAACATCCAAAGATGTTGGATATCCATTTGTCTGAAGTGGTGTAGTTTCCTGCCTAGGCAGGGGGTTAGACTAGAAGACCTCCAAGGTCACTTCCAACTCTGTTATTCTATTCTATAAAAAATAAACAGATATTCGGAATTGGGAGGGACCTTGTAGGTCATCTAGTCCAACCCCTGCCCAAGCAGGAGACCCTATACCATCTCTGACAAGTGGCAGTCCAGTCTCTTCCTGAAAGTCTCAAGTGATGAAGCTCCCACAACTTCCGAGGGCAACTTGTGTTCCATCGGTTGATTGTTCTCCCTGTCAGAAAGTTTTTCCTTATTTCCAGGCTGAATCTCTCCTTGATCAGTTTCCATCCATTATTCCTTGTCTGGCTTTCGGATGCCTTGGAAAATAGCTTGACCTCTTCCTCCTCCTCTCTGGGGCAGCCTCTCAAATATTGGAAGGCTGCTCTCCTGTCTCCCCTGGTCCTTCTCTTCCCCAGACTAGCCAGGCCCAGTTCCTGCACCCGTTCTTCATAAGTTTTAGTCTCCAGATAAGGACATCTAAGATATATAAGGACATATAGGGACACAAAAGGACATGTGAGGACACCTAAGGATATGTAGGGACACCTAAGGACCCTCCTATCCCAGGCACGAAAGGGTTTCCTTGGACTTAGGGGAAAATGGTTGTCTGGAGCTTCTCTGGGGGCTGAATGGCTCTGTCAGGCTGGGCCCTGCATCCCCTTCCCCTCCTCCTCTGGCCCAATGCTGTGTGAGATGCTTGAATGCTCAGCTCGGTGGGAGGAGGCTCATTGCCCTCAATGGGAGTATTGAAGGCGGTGGGAGGACACCCAGAGCCTGCCTGCAGGTTGGGAGGGGGGGCGGAGAGAGATTGATGGAGCAGTGCGGGAGCCTGGTTTCCCCACGGGGGGGAGGGCTCATTGGGTCCCCAAGAGTCGAGGTGGGCAGGCCCCGGGAGAGGGGGGGGGTTTGCATGAGCAAAATGTTCCCTGGGTTCTTTCTTGAACCCCCTTTTCAAAAACCAACCGAAAAAGGAAAAAAGAGACCATTATAGGCGCATCTCTATCTACTTTTCTGTGAGGTGAATGTGGGTCCCCGCCAGGCCGTGCAGTTTTAACGGAGGTTTTCTGGCATTATTGTTTCCTCTTATGGTGTTTATTTCTGGTTCTTGGCAAGGAGAAGAGGGAGGGAAGGAAGGAAGGAAGGAAGGAAGGAAGGAAGGAAGGAAGGAAGGAAGGAAGGAAGGAAGGAAGGAAGGAAGGAAGGAAGGAATACAAGAGATGAAGGAAGGAGGAGAACAGATGGACAGGGAGGAAGGAAATTGAAAAAGGAAGGAAGGAAGGAAAAAAGGGAAGGAAGATATAGAATAGTTGGAAGGAGGGAGGGAGGAAAGGAACAGAAGAAGGAAAAAAGGAAAGGAAGGAATAGAACAAGTAGGGAGGGAGGGGAGAGATGAACAGAAGGAACGCAGGCAAGCAGGAAAGGAATGGATGGAAGGAAGGAAGGAAGGAAGGAATACAAGAGATGAAGGAAGGAGTAGAACAGATGGACAGGGAGGAAGGAAATTGAAAAAGGAAGGAAGGAAAAAAGGGAAGGAAGATATAGAATAGATGGAAGGAGGGAGGGAGGAAAGGAACAGAAGAAGGAAAAAAGGAAAGGAAGGAATAGAACAAGTAGAAGGGAGGGAGGGGAGAGATGAACAGAAGGAACGCAGGTAGGCAGGCAGGCAGGAAGGGAATGGATGGAAGGAAGGAAGGAAGGGTGGAAGGGAAGGAAGGGAGGGAGGGAAGGAAGGAAGGAAGGAAGGAAGGAAGGCTGCCGATGTGCTTGAGGCTCTCTTTCCGCTTGAACTTTCCCGGCATTGCAGATTAGTTGATGGAGTTTTTCTGGCAGGGCAGGTGGGGCGGCAGGGAGGTCTTTTTTGCCTTGGAGGTCAAGCTGCTGCCCTGACGAAGGAAGAATGGAAGGGAAAGAAAGTAAAAGAAGGGAAAAAAAGGAAAGGAATAGGGAAAAGAAAGGGAAGAGAAAGGAAAGGAGGAAGAAGGAAGGAAGGAAAAGAGGGAAAGGGGAGGGAGACAGGCAGGAAGGAAAGAAAAAGAGGAAAGGAAAGAGAGGGAAGGAAGGAAAGAAGGAAAAGAGGCAGTAAAAGGGAGGGGAGGAAAAGAGGGGGGGACGGAGGAAGGAAGGGAAATGGAGTAGGAATATAAAGAAGAAAGAGAGAAGGGGAAGGAAGAGAAAGGGAGGGGTAATGGGAAGGGAGGGAGTTAGGACTCCCACATGGGACCTATTGCATTCTGGGAAGTGGCAGTGTGGCCCCTGCCTGGCTGCCCCTCGGCCGGTCCCCGCCAGCATTTCCGGCCTCCACCTGGCACAGATGGGCAGGAGCCCTGGAGTTCCCCCCACCCCCAGCCAAATCCCCTCTCCCTCCCTCCCTCTTTGCTGCAAGGGCTCAAGCCAAGTCTTGGCTCCCAGCCCCTCTTCCGCTGCTCTTCATTCGGGGCCCACGGGGGCTGCGCTGGGGTCTTGCGTTCCCCCGTCGACTTAACGTTTCCTTCTCCCAGCCAAACCGGGGGACCAAACGGACCCGGGAAGATGAGGAGGAGGAGCTGAAGACGCGGCACAAGCCAGTTGGCTCTCGGGAGCGTGGCCGTTACCGGGAGGAAGAGCCTCCGGCGGCCGAGGAGTCCGAAGATGAGAAGAAGAAGCTGCTGCACATCATTGAAAGAGGCGAGGAGGAGGAGGAAGAGGTGAGGATCTCGTCCTGCCCTTGCTTGGCTCTTGGCTCTGGCCGGAAGCCGCCCTCCATGCCCTTCCGGGGCCACGCAGACCTTCCCCTCTCAAAGGCAGCGCTTTGGGGGGTCCCCACTGAGTGCAGAAGCCATGGCTTCTCCTAAATTTGGGCAGGAGAGGGGGAAAGTCTTAGAATTGGGGTCTCCGAGCTTGGCCCCTCCATGACCTTCAACTTGAGTGTTCCACTTGTGGACTTCAACTTCAATGATCCACTTGTGGACTTCAACTTGTGAACTTCAACTTGAGTGTTCCACTTGTGGACTTCAACTTGTGGACTTCAACTTGAGTGTTCCACTTGTGGACTTCAGCTTGTGGTCTTCAATTTGTGGTTTTCAACTTCAGTACCTCAACTTGTGGTCTTCAACTTGTGGACTTCAGTTCCCAGAATTTTTCGCTACTGGTTGAGGAATTCTGGGAGTTGGAAGTCTGCAAGGAGCCAAGGTTGGAGACCCCGTCACAGAACATAGAATCCTATCCAGTCAGTTCCTGCATTTTTCCTGCAAAGGATGGGGTGGGGAGACTGTTTTACAGTTGGTCCTCAACTTACAACAGTTCATTTAGTGACTGTTTGAAGCTACAGTGGCACTGAAAAAAGTGGCTTATGACCGTTTTTCACACTTAGGACCGTTGCAGTATCTCCCTATGCTCATGTGCTCACAATTCGGATGCTTGGGAGATATTTATGATGGTCACAGGGTTTTTTTGTGACCTTTCTACTCCTATTCCTATTATTTATTCTAATTCTATTCTAAGTCTTATTTCTACTCTACTCTACCTTTTCTCTTCTCTTCTCTTCTCTTCCCTTCCCTTCCCTTCTCTTCCCTCTTCTCTTCTCTTCTCTTCCCTTCCCTTCCCTTCCCTTCCCTCCCTTCCCTCTTCTCTTCTCTTCTCTTCTCTTCTCTTCTCTTCTCTTCTCTTCTCTTCTCTTCTCTTCTCTTCTCTTCTCTCCTCCCTTCCCTTCCCTTCCCTTCCCTTCCCTTCCCCTCCCCTCTCCTCTCTTCCCTTCCCTTCCCTCTTCTCTTCTCTTCTCTCCTCTCTCTCTTCTCTCTCTTCTCTTCTCTTCTCTTCTCTTCTCTTCTCTTCTCTTCTCTTCTCTTCTCTTCTCTTCTCTTCCCTTCCCTTCCCTTCCCTTCCCTTCCCTTCCCTTCCCTCTTCTCCTATCCTTTCTTCTCTTCTCTTCTCCTCTCTTCTCTTCTCCTCTCTTCCCTCTTCTCCTCTCTTCTCCTCTCTTCTCCTCTCCTCTCCCCTCCCCTCCTCCTCTCGTCTCCTCTCCTCCCTTCCCTTCCCTTCTCCTCTCTTCTCCTCTCTTCTCCTCTCCTCTCTTCCCTCTTCTCCTCTCCTCTCCTCTCCTCTCCTCTCCTCCCTTCCCTTCCCTTCCCTTCCCTCTTCTCCTCTCTTCTCCTCTCTTCTCCTCTCCTCTCTTCTCCTCTCTTCCCTTCCCCTCCCCTCCCTTCTCCTCTCCTCTCCTCTCCTCTCTCCTCCCCTCTCCTCTCCTCTCCTCTCCTCTCCTCTCCTCTCCTCTCCTCTCCTCTCCTCTCTTCTCTTCTCTTCTCTTCTCTTCTCTTCTCTTCTCTTCTCTTCTCTTCTCTTCTCTTCTCTTCTCTTCTCTTCTCCTATGCATTCAATTTCATATTTTCTATTCCTATTCTTACCAGGCTCAGAGAGCACCAAGGAGCCCCCTCCCACCAACTGTTACCTGACACAGCAGTGGGGAGGGAGGGAGGGAGGGAGCAAAGGGGCAGCGAAATGAGGGGCCCTCCCAGCTGCCCCTTGCAGTGTTGCCCCCCCCCCCCCGATCCAAGACCACCTTTAGCAGGCAGAGGGTCCCGATGCCACGAAGGGAGCCTGTTCAACCTGGGCTTGCGGGTGCCGGAGGAGGCCTGTGACTGTCTCCTTAAATGAGGCTGTGTTTGGCCAGGAGGAACCTCTGGACGAAAGTTCGGTGAAGAAGATGATCCTCACCTTTGAGAAGAGGTCTTACAAGAACCAGGAGCTCCGGATCAAATTCCCCGACAACCCAGAGAAGTAAGTTGGGTCCTGCCTGTTTCCGAGAGGCCTCGTGTGCCTCAGGTCACTCCCCTCGGAAGGGAGGCTGACGTTCTCAAGAAGTCTGTAGAGCAAGGCTCTTCAAACCTGGCCAGTGTAAGACTTGTGGACTTCAACTCCCAGAATTCCTGAGCTAACGTGACCGGAGGAGGAATGCTGGGAGTTGAAGTCCACAAGCCTTAAGGCTGTCAAGTTTGGAGAGCCCCCTTGCTCTAGAGGTTTTCAGTCATGAGCTGCGGTGGTGCAGTGCTTAGAGGGTGGTACCGCAGGCAGTTCGAATCTCACCAGGCTCAAGGTTGACTCGGCCTTCCCTCCTTCCATGGTCGGTAAAATGAGGACCCAGATTGATGGGGGCAAAGAGGCTGATCCTGTAAACCACTTAGAGAGGGAAGTAAAAGCACTGTGAAGTGGTATATAAGTCTATGTGCTAAGTGGGAAGGAAGGAAAGGAAGGAAGGAAGGAAGGAAGGAAGGAAGGAAGGAAGGAAGGAAGGAAGGGAGAAGAAGGACAGAAAAGAAAGGACAAGAGGAAAGGAAATTGATGGCTGGATGGAAGGAAGGAAGGAAGGAAGGAAGGAAGGAAGGAAGGAAGGAAGGAAGGAAGGAAGGAAAGAGAAGGACAGAAAAAAAAGGACAAGAGGAAAGGAAATTGATGGCTGGATGGAAGGAAGGAAGGAAGGAAGGAGAAGGACAGAAAAAAAAGGACAAGAGGAAAGGAAATTGATGGCTGGATGGAAGGAAGGATGGAAGGAAGGAAGGAAGGAGGGAAAGAATAGAAGAAGGATGGAACAGAAAGGAAAAGAGGGAGGAAAGGAAATGGAAGGAAGGAAGGAAGGAAGGAAGGAAGGAAGGAAGGAAGGAAGGAAGGAAGGAAGGAAGGAAGGAAGGAAGGGCTGTGATGGCACAGTGGTTAGAATGGAGCATTGCAGGCTAATTCTGCTCACCACCAACAGTTCAATCATGGCCAGTTCACGGTTGACTCATCCTTCCGAGGTGGGTAAAACGAGGACCCAGATTGTTGGGGGGCCAGAGGCTGACCCTGGAAACTGCTTAGAGAGGGCTGTGAAGCCCTGTGAAGTGGTATATAAGTCTATGTGCTAAGTGGGAAGGAAGGAAAGGAAGGAAGGAAGGAAGGAAGGAAGGAAGGAAGGAAGGAAGGGAGAAGGACAGAAAAGAAAGGACAAGAGGAAAGGAAATTGATGGCTGGATGGAAGGAAGGATGGAAGGAAGGAAGGAGGGAAAGAATAGAAGAAGGATGGAACAGAAAGGAAAAGAGGGAGGAAAGGAAATGGAAGGAAGGAAGGAAGGAAGGGCTGTGATGGCACAGTGGTTAGAATGGAGCATTGCAGGCTAATTCTGCTCACCACCAACAGTTCAATCATGGCCAGTTCACGGTTGACTCATCCTTCCGAGGTGGGTAAAACGAGGACCCAGATTGTTGGGGGGCCAGAGGCTGACCCTGGAAACTGCTTAGAGAGGGCTGTGAAGCCCTGTGAAGCGGTATGTAAGTCTAAGTGTTGTTGCTGTCCAGGTCCTGGTTGTCCCAAAGGTGCTTTTTCAGGAGGCAGCTGGACTTTCCTGGTGTTTTCTTTTGAAGACGTTTTACTTCTCATCCAAGGAGCTTCTTCGCCTCTGACTCAAAGCTGGGGGATGGAAGGATTGATGCTCCTTGCAGACAGCTGGTCATTTGCATCCTTTTAGAGGGCCGTTGAGGCCACTGGGGGGTTTATCTATCTCCTTGGGGTCACCTGAGCGGTGCTCATTTACAACAACACTGAAAAAAGGGACTTATGGCAATTTTTCACACTTCGACCGTTGCAGCATCCCCATGGTCATGTGATAGAAATTCAGCCACTTGGCGACTGACTGATGTTTACGACGGTTGCCGTGTCCCTGAGTCCCGTGACCCCCTTTTGTGACCTTCTCACAAGCAAAGTCAATGGTCTTAATGATTGTGTTAGTAACTTAACAACTGCAGTGATTCACTTAATGACTGCCTCACTTAGCAAGAGAAATGTTAGGTTCAGTTGTGGTCCTGGGCTAAACATCCAGAAAAGGCTACAGATTTGGTTCGACTATTGAATTATCCAAAGGATCTCTCTCTCTCTCTCTCTCTCTCTCTCTCTCTCTCTCTCTCTCACACACACACACACACACACACACACACACACACACACACTCTTGCTTTCTCTCTGTTTCTCTTTCCCTCTGTTTCTCTCTCTTTCTTTCTATCTTTCTCTCTGTTTCTTTTTCTCTTTCCCTCTGTCTCTCCTTCTTGCTGTCTCTCTCGCTCTCCCTCTTTTTCTGATTTTCTCTTTATTTCTTTTTGTCTTTCTCTCTCCCTTCCCCCCCCCCCCTCTGTTTCTTATTCTCTCTCTTCCTTTGTCCCTCCCTCCCTCTCTTTCTGTCTCTCTCTTTCTCTTTCACTCTCTGTCTCACACCCACCCTCTGCCTTCTCCATTTGGAGCTGAAAGGACTCTCGGTGCCCTTGACACCCGCCTGGCTTCAGCAACAGGCCTTGATGAAGAGCCCTAACTCACTTCCTGACAGTCTTCCCCCCTGTTTCCGTCTGGGGAAGGGCCTGGCCCTGCCTGCCTGTTCGTTTCTCTGGGTGGCCTTCCTAAATGCAACCCAGAATCGCTGCGCCGAAGCCCCATCAACTCTTACGTGATGGTGATCAAGTCCAGGGAGGGGGAAGCTGAGGCCGGGACCAGCGTGTCTCCTGGAGTTTGGGGATCTGGAGACCCCGGGATGAAAATGGGCCAGTTGGGACTTACTGGCCATGAGGATGGGGGAGGCAGAGGCTGCTCTTCCCTTTGGCTTAACAGCAACAAAACACCAAAACCATGAAGGAGGAGGAGGAGAGGAAGAGCAGGAGCAGGAGGAGGAGGGAGAAGGGAGAAAGAGGAGAAGAAAAGGAGGAGGAAGGAGGAGCAGGAGGAGCAGAAGGGAGAAGGAGGAGGAGAGGAGGAAGGAGGAGGAGGAGAAGAAGAAGGGGGAGGAGGAGAGAGAAGGAGGAGAAGAAGAAGAGGAGGAAGGTGGAGAAGGAGAAGAAGAGGAGGAGGAGAGGAAAGGAAGGAGGGATTTGGGAGGGAGCAGGAGAGCCAAGGCAGCCCAGGCTCTCTTCCACTTGATTTATGTGCTTCTTTGGTTGCCAGAGCCGCCCAACTCCACTGAGGGACTTCTGGGAGGGGCTTACACTTCTAAAACTATAAAACTATTCAAAAAGATGGAAACCATAACACCTACAAAGTAAATAATCCCCAAGCCACAACCACAACGGAGTCCCAACATTTCTGTTGCTAAGCAAGCATTTGTTAAGTGAATTTTACTCCCTTTTACAACCTTCCTCGCTACCTTTGTTAAGTGAATCGCTATGCTTGCTCTGAGGGTAACACAGCTCTTCAGTAAATCCAGACGCCCCATTGGCTTTGCTGGTCAGGAGGTCGCAAAGGGGGACCACGTGACCCCAGGGCACAGCAACCGTCATAAGTGCGAACCAGTTGCCCCTGGTGTCTGAATTTTGATTCGGGTCATCCGGCTGCTTGTCCCGAAGATCCTTTTTTTCTAAACTGGACAGGGTGGATAAAAATCAATGATATTTTTTAAAAAATAAAAAAAAATCAGATTTTTTTGATTTAAATCGGATTTTTTTTAAATAAAATGCTTTTTGAGGAAAATATATTACCATCCAAAGGTTATTCCATCATGAAATAAAGATTAGTTTTTTAATTATGTAGAATAAGGCTGTATATGTTTAATTTTTTTGGTAAATAAATTCCATTAATCCATTCACAATGTCATGCTCTTCCAGAGGTTTTTGTAAGATTATTGGGCGGTTTCTCTGCCTACAAGATATTATCACAGATGCTTGGTTTACTTTTAAATTGTTATTATTAAGGTAATGATTATTTTTCTCCTTCCTAAGTACAACAGAAAGGTTGTCCAAATATGAATGATTAATCTATTAAACTGGGGATAAAAAAACTAATATGAAAAGTTGTTATTCTAAAAATCTTCATCTACTTGCATATTAAAGTTATACCAGCAAGAATTAGTCTTTATGTAGAAAACTATGATTTAAATCAAGCCTTACCGACTAGTGATTTAAATCGTGATTTAAATCAGTTTGATTTAAATCAAATCCACCCTGAAACTGGACTTCCTTGAGAACCTTTTGCGCCTCCTCCAGGAAGCTTCTAACTTGCAAGTTCTTGGTTGAGAAGCGAAACGTTTTCAAGGGGGACCAAAAATAAACGACCCAAGAAAGTCCAGCTGCCTTCTGGAGCAAGCCGCCAGGTTCATCCCGGAACGGGAGACGAGATCTTTTGGATCCTGCTTGATCCCTTTTGCTCTTCTGCCCGTAGATTCATGGAATCCGAACTGGACCTCAACGACATCATTCAAGAGATGCACGTGGTGGCCACCATGCCGGACCTCTACCATCTCCTGGTGGAGCTCAACGCAGTGCATTCGCTCCTTGGGCTGCTGGGCCACGACAATACCGATATCCTTCTCGAGAGGGAGGGCAGGGAGGGGATCAGCCCCCGCTGGGTTTGTGTCGCTCTCTCTCTCGCGCTCGCTCGCTGGGGGCCGGGCGGGATGGGGGGTCAACCGGCTGTCTCAGGAGGGGGCTCCGGAGGTTCATCTTGGCAGAAACGGGGGCCTGCAGCACCGCCAGGTGGCCGGATGGGGAATGCAAAGCAACGCTGCGGATGGGCGTTTTTGGGTGGGAGGCTGGCTGAGAGACCCTGCCCGCTCCCATCTATTGGCCCACCTTGGAAGGTTTGGCCCCCTTCAGTAAATTAGAACTGACTCTTTTGTCTGTCTGTCTCTATAGCTACCTACCTATATCTATCTCTGTCTGTCTGTCTATTGTTATCTATAGTATCTATCTTTATAGTCTCTACCTACCTACCTATCATCCATCCATCCATCCATCCATCCATCTACCTATCTTATCTAACTGTATAGTATCTATATTTATATCTACCTACCTACCATTCATGTATTTACTTTTATCTATAGTCTCTACCTACCTACCTACCTACATTTAAAGTATATTTATCTATCTTAGTATCGATCGATCTATCTGTCTGTCTGTCTATCTATCTATCTATCTATCTATCTATCTATCTATCTATCTATCTATCTATCTATCTATCTATATCTTATCTATAGTCTCTACCTACCTACCTATCATCCATCTAGCTATCTACCTCATCCATCTTTATAGTCTATCTACGTACCTACCTATCATCTATCTATATCCATAGTCTACCTACCTACCTATCTTTCTACATCTACCTACCTACCTACATGTGTCTGTGACTGTGTCTATAGATAGACTGTCTGTATATGTATTTGTGTCTGTCCTCTGTCTGTCTGCCTCTCTTTCTCTATCTATATCATATCTATAGTCTCTACCTACCTATCATCCATCTATCTACCTATCATCTAGCTATCTACCTCATCCATCCTTATAGTCTATCTACATACCTACCTATCATCTATCTATCTTTATCCATAGTCTACCTACCTACCTACCTATCTTTCTACATCTACCTACCTACCTACATGTGTCTGTGACTGTGTCTATAAATAGACTGTCTGTATATCTATTTGTGTCTATACTGTCTGTCTGCCTCTCTCTCTCTCTCTCTCTCTGTATCTATCTATTGATCTATCTTATTGAAGTCCACCAGTCTTACCTACCTACCTACCTACCTATATTTATAGTATATTTATCTATCTTAGTATCTATCTATCTATCTATCTATCTATCTATCTATCTATCTATCTATCTATCTATCTATATCTTATCTATAGTCTCTACTTACCTACCTATCATCCATCTATCTACCTATCATCTACCTATCTACATCATCCATCTTTATAGTCTATCTACGTAGCTACCTATCATCTATCTATCTATCTTTATCCATAATCTACCTACCTACCTATCTTTCTACATCTACCTACCTACCTACGGGTATCTGTGACTGTGTCTATAAATAGACTGTCTGTATATCTATTTGTGTCTGTCCTGTCTGTCCTGTCTGTCCTGTCTGTCTGTCTGCCTCCCTCTCTCCCTCTCCCTCTCTCTGTATCTATCTATCGATCTATCTTATTGAAGTCCACCAGTCTTAAAGATGCCAAGGTTAGACACCCATACCCTACACCCACGATGCCAAACCTATGGCACGCCTGCCAGAAATGGCACGCAGAGCCATGCCTCCAGGCACGCCAGCCGTCCCCCCGTTGCTCTTCTGGGTTCCGGCATGCACAGCTCTTCTTCTGGCGCTTCCATGTGTGCGCATGCGCACTCCCGTTTCGGCACTCGGTGTCGAATTGCCCTATATACCATTCCAGACAAATGGCCTTCCAGTCTCTTCTTAAAAACTCCCAGTGTTGGAGCACCCACAGATTCTGGAGGCACGTTGTTCCACTGGTTTATTGTTCCCACTGTCAGGAAATGTCTCCTGAGTTCCAAGTTGGTTTGGCAAATGTGATGGAAGGTGGTAAAGGATGAATGGGGAACAGCATGCCGGGCTGGGGGATTCTGGGAATCGAAGTCCACAAGTAATAAAAGGCCTGTGGTTCCCCACCCTTGTTTTAGGGTGAAGAAGACCCCAAAGAAGGGTTGGGGTGGGGGCTTGTGGTCTTCCGCCTCTCCATTTGTTTATATCAAGAGTCCTCAAACTTGGCGACTTTAAGACTTGTGGACTTCAACTCCCAGAATTCCCCAGCCAGCCTAGAATTCTGGGAGTTGAAGTCCACAAGTCTTAAAGTCGCCAAGTGTGCGGATCCCTGCCCAAGAGGGCTATTAAGGCAGCCTCTATCTGCCATGTTAGGAGGCAGCTGGGAGTTCTTTCTCTCTGTTATCTTGAATTGACCTGGAGCTGCAGAGGAGAAAAAAAAATGGAAAAGGCTTTGTGAAAATTGCCTGCAAGGCTGCCGTGCACATTTAAACAAATCTACCAGATGGCCACCCGTCTGATGTCAGCTGGCTGCCTTTCCTAGTGATTGATAAGTAACAGTTGAAAACCTCTGTTTAGAAATGTTATCTTGGCCAGGAAGGAAGACAAGCTAGATGAGAAGGCAAACACACACACACACACACACACACACACACAGCAGATTTAACAACAAGGTCTCAAGTGTTCTTTTGAGAACAACAACAAAAAAGGATATTTTTTTCCCGGTTTGGCTTCTTTGAAGATGCTGCATGATGTCCCAAAGGGGCTTTTCTCCCAACAGCAATTGGACTTCGTTGAATTTTTTTTTTGAAGACGTTTCATTGCTCATCCAAGAAGCTTTTTCCATTCTAACTAACATCATCAAGAAAAAAAATCAATGAAGTCCATTGGGACAAAAGCGCCTTTGGGACAACTATGACCCGGATGATGGAGAATTTCCACAGATATAGTACACAGCGGCTGCTTTTGGCACGCTGAGCAGGGTGTGCTAACTTAACGTTTGTGAAAATAGAAATAGGATATAATAAGGGATAGAAGGGAATAAGAATAGAGTAGAGTAGAACAGAACAGAATGCAGGATAGAATGTAGAATAAGATAGGATACAATAGAATATTAGAATAAAATAGAAATAGAATAGAATAGGAATAATAATAGAATAGAATAAAATAGAAATAGAATATTAGAATAGAATAGGAATAAGAATAGAATACTAGAATAGAATTAGATTATTAAGAACAGAAATAGAGATAGGAATTGGAATGGAATAGATGGAATGGAATGGATTAGAATTAGAATAGGATAGGGTAGTACAGTATAGAATAGAATATTAGAATAGAATAGAACAGAACTCATAAAACATTTTGTATACACTTTTTATAGTTGACAATAGCTTTATTGCCACTTTTTTATTGTCACTTTGAATGTACACTAATTAGCATACATTAAAGTGAAATTTCGGTGCATACAGCTCATTGTATTTAAGGCAGTCAAGCTAGGAGCAACTGGCCACTGAATGTAGGTTAGTCTGCTCCATTCTGCTCCCTGTGGTTGTGAAAGTTGGATCTTAAATAAAGCAGGGCAGGAGGAAAATGGATTCGTTTGAGCCGTGGTGCTGGAGAAGGCGCCTGCGTGTTCTTTGGACAGCAAAAGGGACTAACCAACACGGGAGCGCATCACGCCAGACCTGTCCCTGGAAGGCAAAACCGCAGAAGTGCACCTCACTTCCTTTGGCCAGGTCTTGTGGGGGGAGTTCACTGGACGAAGCCATTCCATTGGGAAGAGTTTGCGGTCCAGGCTGCCAAAGAACACGGAGGCTGGGCACCATTGAAAGCGGACACCGGCCAGAGCAGAGAAGGACTCCTCGTTCAAGATGGGAGGATATGGAGAGCCGCCACCCCCCCAGCCCATAAAATCACCAAGAGTCAGCCACGACTGAATGGAGAGCATCATCATCATCATCAAACTGAAACCATCCAACTGGGCCCCCAGTTCAGGGGGGGGGGGGACTTTCGTGGCTGCTTTTGCTGGTTTTGAGCTTCCAACTATGTAATGCTTTTTTCTGCAAATCCCCCCTCCTCCTTCAGTTTAAAAAAAACAACAGCAGCAGCAGACCAGAAGAAAATGTATCTGGAAATATTTCCTCTGCGTAAGCAGCTCTGTGGCCTTGAAAGTTCCTTCCCCCCTCAGGGTTTTTTTGAAGGCTTCAATAGCCGCAGCGCCATGTCATTTGTTAAAAGGTTGACTTGGATGGGCTGGTCACGCAGAGGGACATGAATGATGGAGGTCTTGCTAGTGGCAGCCTTGAAGGAGAGAAAATATGACCGGTTCTGTCCCCGTCAGCCATGAGAAGCTGTGATGAGTCTGGGATGACAAGGACCATTGGCCAGAGTACCGCTTTATAAGGCCACATGTGGAATCCTGCATCCAGTTTTGGTTGCCATGATACAAAAAAGATGTTGAGACTCTAGAAAGAGTGCAGAGAAGAGCAACCAGGATGATTAGGGCTGGGGTTGCCAACCTTTTGGACCTCAGGGACCACCAAGCTCATCATTTTAAATCCCACGGACCAGAGACCTTGGGAAAATCCCAAAAGAAAGTCTGCAGGAAAATTCCCCACCCTGTTTTCCTACCAATCGATCATTTTTTATTTGGGGTTGCAGGATACCGTCTCCAGCTCCGATCTCAGGGAGAGAGAGAGAGAGAAAGAGAGACTTTTGGCTTCATGCTAGGAAAGCAGCAGAAGCTGCAGAAGTCTTTCTTTCTCTCCCCCAAACTCTGCCAGAAATAAGTCTTTGCCGGCGCATCCTCTTGGAGCAGGAGGCCTTGCAGGGTCCCAAAGACTCATTTCTGGCAGAGTTTGGGGGAGAGAAAGAAAGACTTTGGCTGCTTTCCTTGTATGAAGCCAAAAGTAGATGAAGAAAGGAGTGGAAAGAAGCAGCTCGGTGGCCAGGCCAGGCACGTGGGGCAAGTTCCCCCCCTCCGCCCTTCCCCTCCCCCACTATCTTGTGTTGTTCGCAATGCAAGCGACGCAAGCCTGGTGTTTCTGTGCAGCCTGGATTATTTGCTTTGGGGGGGACATTTTTCTGTGGACCACCAAAATTTTCTCGTGCACCACCAGTGGTCCCCAGCTCATCACTGGATTAGGGGACTGGAGGCTGAAACATACAAAGAACAGTTGCAGGAATTGGATATCTAGTCTACTGAAATAAAGATGTAGGGATACATCTTCCAATATTTGAGGGGTTGCCGCAGAGAAGAGGGGGTGTGTCAATCTATTTCCCAAAGCAACAAAAGGCAGAACCAGAAGCAACAGATGGAAACTAATCAAGGAGAGAAGCAACCTGGAACTAGGGAGAACTTTCCTGAAAGTGAGAACTATTAACCAGTGGAACGGCTTCCCTCCAGAAGTTGTGGATGCTCCAACAGTGGAGGCTTTCAAGAAGAGGCTGGACAGCCATTTGTCTGGAATGGTGTAGGGTCTCCTGCTTGAGGAGGAGGCTGGGCTAGAAGACCTCCAAAGGCCCTTTCAGCTATATTCTATTCTACGTGGCAGGAATTGGGCATGTCTAGTTTAATGAAGAGAAGGGCTAGGGGGAGACACGAAGCAGCCTTCCACTATTTGAAGGGCTGCCACAGAGAAGGAGGAATCAACCTATTTTCCAAAACACGAAAAGGCAAGACAGGAAGCAACGGATAGAAACTGGCCAAGGAGAAATTCAACCTAGAACCAAGGAGACATTTTCTGACGCTGAGAACAATCAATCAGTGGAACAACTTGCGTTCAAAAGTTGTGGGTGCTCCATTAACAGGAGGCTTTCAAAAAGAGGCTGGACAGCCATTTGTCTGGAATGGTATAAGGTCTTCTGCTTGGCCAGGGGATTGGACTAGAAGACCTCCAAGGTCCCTTCCAACACTGTTGTTTTGGGCTTGTCAGGATTTTCGTGGCTCCTTCCTGCTTTTGGTGGTGGGCTCATTCTGCATCAAAGTGGAATCCGGGCCTGGCCTTGCAGTCCTGGGAGAAGGAGCCTTGGCAGGCAGCTGGCAAGATATCAGGAGGCAAAACCTGAAGCCCTGGCAGAATCCTCTTGCGCAAAACTCCCTCCTCTGAAATGGCGCTCAAGAGAGGCAGCCATGACGCAGCCGGAGAAGACCTCCTTCCATCGGGAGCTTTGCAGGGGGCTCAGAGAAGGAGAAGGCCTGAAGGGAATGCAAAGCAGCCCCTGTTTGATTAGCGCCAATGCCCTGAGAGCACACAGTGGGTAAAATCTCCATAAATAAAGTCAGTGGGCCATCAGGCTCTTCTGGGGAAGGTGAGCCCAGATGCAAGCAGAAGATAATAGTTTCAATTACCTGAGGCTGAGAACTTGAGCCCATCCATCAGCGTCTCTCTTGCTGACACAGATGGGAGGAGAGGGGTGAAGTTGGACTGCTCTACCCAATAAGGAGCACACAAGGCCGCCACTTTCCAATATCTAAGGGCCTGGGTGGAAACCAATGAAGGGGAGAACCAACCTAGAAATAAGGAGAAAATTCCTGATAGTGAGGACAATTAACCAGTGGAGCAGCCTGACACCAGAAGCTGTGGGTGCTCCAACATTGGAGGCTTTTAAGAAGAGACCGAACGGTCACTTGCCTGAAATGGTAGGTGGTCTCCTGCTTGAACAGAGGGCTGGACTAGAAGACCTCCAAGGTCCCTTCCAACTCTGTTGTGTTCTTCTGTATCAGGGCTAGAGGTGGCAGGATGGCATCTTCCAATATCACAGAGAACAGGAGGTCCCCCTATTCTCCAAAGCAGTTGAGGGCAAAATAAGAAGCAACGGATGGAAACTTATCAAGGAGAGATCCAACCTAGAACTAAGGAGAAATTTCTTGAGAGTGAGAACAGTCAGTCAGTGGAATGACTTGCCTCCAGAAGCTCTGGGTGCTCCATCACTGGAGGTTTTCAAGAAGAGACTGGAGAGCCATTTCATGATTTTAATGCATGCCAATTAGAGTACATTTAAAGAGACAATCAGTTACTAGTCTACATTTCTCCAGAACGGTACAGGGTTTCCTGCTTGAGCAGGAAAGGTTGGACTAGAAGACCTTCAAGGCCCCTTCCAGCCCTGTTATTCTCCCTGTGGCTGGTTGTTTGTTGGTAGCCAAGGATCCACTCACCGGGACCAAGAGGTCCATTGGCAGCCAAGGCTGGACCGGAAGCCGAGATGAGAAGCGACGCACCAGCCCTTCCCTTATCCTAGTTTACTTTTCCAAGCTGAGCGGAGAGCAGAATTTCCTGCTTGATCTCAAACCTGCCAAGGCATTTATTCTATTCCCTCCCCTAGGGCTACAGTTTGAAACACCAAGGATAAACGGTGAGCGAACGATTGCTATTCAGAGGGGGGCTGGAAACGAAACACCTTGCATGTCTCCCCATTGGCATATCAATTTACAGGACATGCTTTAAGAGTTTTGACATATAGCATCACGCTTCCCTGAGGACATGTCTCTCTCTCTCTCTCCCTGGAGTCTTGAACCCGCCGTTTTTATCTTTAAATCACTCTCCGAAGAGAGAGAGAGAGAGAGAAGAAGAAGAAAAAAACCCCTTCTTTGTTGCTAAAATTCACTTCTATCGCTGCATACAACAGGCAAGAATGAGTATCAAAAGATCAGGAAGCGAATTCAGCTGAGCAGCCGGTTCGCCCAAGCCCATCACCGACGTGCTTTGATATCAAAGCTTGCCAGACAGGAGCTTGGCAGCTCTTCTGAACCAGGACGCGAGGAAGAACAAACTGGGGTTGTTGGTGTCCCCTGGGGGTGGGCTGATGTGCCTGAAAGCATCTCTCACTCTTTTCATTCGCTTCCAATTCATCCGTTTCTCTCGTTCGGCAGCTATTTGGGAGCAGATCATCCGAATTAAGCGACTTTTCTGCCCGGTGGTAAAATAATGTTGCATCAAGCACGTTTAACATTAAAGTATCTTTTTTTTTTTTGAAATAGGATGTATGGGTCAAGGGACACTACTCCGCTTAACAATGGATCACTTAATGACCGTTCAAAGTTAACAACAGCACTGCAGAAAGTGATTTAGGAGGACCATTTTTCACACTTATGACCGTTGCAGCAATTGTGGATGCTCCCAGCACTGGAGGTTTTTGAGAAGAGACTGGACAGTCACTTGCCTGAGATGGTATAGGTGTCAGCTCATAAAATATTTCTCTGGTCTTTTTAGAGTTGGCAGCAGAAAGGGACGGGGGAGCAGGGCAGCAGCTTGCAAACCGAAAGTGCATTCCACAAATGTTTTAAAAAGATCGTCACTAGGTGACTGAAGTTTCTGCCGTGCAACATTCTAACTGGAGAGCCTAATTGATGACTCTGAGCTATGGAGGTGTCCCATTGGAGAATATGAATTATGATACACCCAGGGGGTGGAAGGAAACCAGGGTCAAGGGTGACAATGAATGATGTGTCTCAAGAGTTGGCTACACCCAGGCAATGCCAGACAGTTTTAACTCCCAATAAATCCTTTTGAAGTTTTGGAAGTTTGGCTTGAGGGTCATGATTTAATTGGGGGTAATTGCTGGGATCCTGACAGCCAGCCAACTCTGAGACACATCATTCATTGTCACCCTTGACACGAATCCTGCCGGAATCCTGACAATAGGTTCTCCTGCATGAGCAGGGGATTGGACTAGACCAAGGGCCTTCAAACTTGGCAAGTTTAAGACTTGTAGGCTTCAACTCCCAGAATTCCTGAGCTAACCTCACTGGAGAAGGAATTCTGGGAGTCCACAAGTCTTAAAGCTGTCAAGTTTGAAGACCTCCTGGACTAGAAGAGATCCAAAGTTCCTTCCAAGCCCTGTTATTCGGTGTCCTGGATGCCAATCAGAGGATGGAGAAGGACATCACCTGTGGAACGCAGGTTTCTTTGGTGAATCTCAAAGGGGCCCTCAGAAGAGCTGTGATGTAGGGCGCCCAAGGAAGAGGTCAAAACTGACCAGAGTGGACCCCATGAGTCTCTGATGAGCAAGACGGGGCTGCGGTTAGAGGAACGGCCTCTGAGGTTAATGAGTAGAAATAGGGCACCGCACTCTTAAGTGCATCACGTGGAGAGATCCAGCTTTCTTGGTTAATTGGTTGCAGCTTTATTAAGAGTCTGTCTCTTCTCCAGTTAGTAGCATCAAGGTGGCTTTTGCAGCCCTGGAGTTTTGCATGGATGCTGTTCATGGTGGGTTTGTCCACAGCTTCGGCAATTCCTTCCTAGCTTTTTTTTCCCCCAAGAGGCAACTAGACTTTCCAAGAAGTTTTTCAGCTCTGGCCGGATGGTGGGGAAGACTGGATGGTGGATGGTCAGAGCTGAAGAAGCTTCTTTGATGAGGAGCGAAATGTCTTCAAAGAAAAACCAGAAAGTCCAGTTGCTTCTTGAAAAAAAAGCACCTTTGGGATTCTCTGGAGGACGGAGAATCTCCACAGATACCTCCTAGCGAGAGAGCAGGCAGCTAGGAAATGGCAGTGGTGGCCCTAAACCAGGGCTCTCCAACCTTGTCAGCTTTAAGACTTGGGGACTTGAGCCTTGTGTCCAACCTCCAGTGGGAATCTTGACCCTTGACCCCAGAACTGCTCGACTTTTCTCAACTTGAAGGCTTGTGGACTTCCATTCCCAGAATTCCATGCTGGCTGGGGAATTCTGGGAGTTGAAGTCCACAAGTCTTCAAGATGAGAAGGTTGGACAACTTTGAAGTCCTCAAGCCTTGACAAGGTGGGACACCCCCTACCCTAAGGCCCTGCCAATTTTGCAGAAGGCCTGTAACTATTAGACAATCGTTGTTCCCATTCTTGTCAAAAGAAGTGGGGCTCTCATTGATGCTGCTTATTCCTGAGAGATACTCTCTCTGATAAGGAGGGGGAGGGGAGGAATTGCCTCCCTTCCCAGCTGTTGAGCAGTTTTCAAAAGCTTCCTGTGGCCCCACATCCCTGGATATTGGCCTGGCTAGTAACAGAGTCACCCAAACCAGCCTCAGAAGATGGAGAGGCCTAGTGGTTGACATTGATTGATTGATTGAGAAATTGTGTTTGTAAGGCCGCTGGTTTTAGGTGGCCGACAATGATCCAAGCAGAATAGGACAAAAGGTGCAGAATGGATCTCCTGGAGGGATCAGCTCTCACCAACCTTTGGCGCACATCCGCCCCCTCGAACCTCCCCCCCCCGTCAGAGTGTTTGCAGTGTGACTGCTATTATAGACAACCCAGGAGCAAAACACAGCACACACAGAAACACATTTAACAGTGATTTGTATACAACACAGTTATATACAGACATATATGTGGTAGACAAAATAACTTACAAGTAAGCAAACTTCTTAACTGTAACATGGAGAACTCTGGTATTGCAATGAATACACAAGGAGAGAGGACAGACCCTCTAATGTCTGCCTTTATATAAACGCCTCTTAAAGGGATAGAACTGCCTCTTAAAGGGATAGAATCCATCCCTAGTCTTAAAGGGAAATATCCATGTTATGCTGAGTCATTCTTATTGCATCAGCCTATATTTCAACAGTTTCACTGCTGGTCGGCAATTAAATCCCAAGACCTTAACACCACCCCCACCCCCAGGAGCCTTGTGGGGGGAGAGCCGTATCTTAAGACATGCTTGAAGAAGATGGAGGTCCTTAAGGTCCCTGGGAGAAGGCCCTCCCTCGTCAGAGGTGAGTGGTAGCTTGCATTCTTTCAAGAATTGCTCAATTGCTTTGGAAGATCCAACGGTTATGTTTGAAGAGCGTTAATCCAGACATTTTGGGGTATTTATTTATTTATTTATTTATTAAACTTTTATACCGCTCCCTCTCCCAAAAAGGGACTCGGGGCGGTGTACAGCCTACTAAAAACATATAATAAATACCCAATAAATACAATTAAAATAAATTAAACCAAATTGATCCGGCTGTCTATCCCAAAAATTCAGTTAAAAATTAAAAGCTACTAAAACCCCGATTAAAATTAAGTTAAAACTAAAATACAGTTACTGGGCCAGGCCAGCCTGTTTAAAAAATAGGGTTTTCACTGCGCGCCGGAAGGTCAGAATATCCGTCATAGGTATCCTTTTGGAGGCCCCCTGCTCCCCTAATTGCTGGGAAGGAGGTTCTGCTGGTTTGCCTTAACCCTAACCCTACATGTCGCCATCGCGGTGGTGGACCTTCTGCAGGAACTCACAGACATCGACACCCTGCACGAGAGTGAGGAAGGGGCAGGGGTCCTCATAGACGCCTTGGTAAGTAGCACCTGGTGGCATCTCGGGCTGGGCTGGGGGTCGGAGCCTTGAAAGCAAAGGAAGATTCTTTGTGGAGGCCCAACATCTCTTTGGAAGGAGTCCTGAGCCCTCTGGACAAGTGCTCCCAACACTGGTGGTGTTCCCTGGTTCGGTAATGAAACATCTGCAAGAAGACAACCCAGCTCAGAGACCACCAGGGACCCCATAATCATTCTCCTCTTCCTCCTCCTCCTCCTCTTCCTCCTAGCATTGATGATGTTCCCTAGTTGGGTCATGAAATGTCTGCAAGAAAACAACTAAGCTCAGAGACCACCAAGGACCCCACAGTTCTCCTCCTCCTCCTCCTATTCGCAACCCCCCTCCCTTCTAGCCCTGCTGATGTTAACTAGTTAGGTCATGAAATGTCTCAAGATGACAACTAATCTCAGTATCGAGGTCTTTATTTTCCTCCTCCTCTTCTTCCTCTCCTCCTCCTCTCCACAAAGCCCACTTCCTTCCAACACCGTTGCTAGTTGGGTGATGAAACAGCTGCAAGGCAACCACCAAGCTCAGAGAGCACCAAGGACCCCACAGCCCTCCTCCTCCACTCCACAACCTCCCTCCCTCCCTCCCTCCTCGCAGTGATGATAGTTGGGTGGTGAAGGGAAGCCACGAGGCTCAAAGAGCCCCAGGGACTCCCCCCAGTTCAACTCGGAGGTGCAAAGATTCTCGTGGTTCCCACGTGGCGGCTTTCAACGCTTGGAGAGCCATTGTGTTTACCTTCCAGAGGTTAATGGCAGATGCCCTGAAGGCTGCTGTGCCGCTTGCCCACAGAATAGCAGCGCAGGAGGTGAAGCTTCCCCAATCTCGCCCAGGGAAGCGATAAACCCCTTTTTGTCTTGGCTCTTTTCTTCCGGCTTATTGACAGTCGAGCGCCTTTGATTGTCTGGCTTTGAGCCAGAGGGGTCTTTTCCTCCCTGGCTAAAAGGTTTTCCTTTCTTTGATGGAAACAATGACTCTCTCTCACTCTCTCTCTCCATCGGAGCCCAGATTGCCCGGATAAATTGCCAGGCAATTTCCCTCTTTGCCATTTGGAAAGCTCAGTTGGACGAATTATTCTTCCGGGCTTTTGCCAATGACGTCCAGTTAGATCGCCATGAGATTCATTTAAGGCAGAGGTCTCCAAACTTGGCCACTTTAAAAGACTTGTGGACTTCAACTCCCAGAATTCTCCAGCCAAGCTGGAGCGTCCTGTCAGTGTGTGAGAGAGTTGAGGGCTGTTTGGAAACAAAGAGCATTTGCTGTGTGAGCATGAAGGAGACAGCAAGGAGCCTGGGCGGGGCATAGCTCAACTGTTCTGTACTAAAGCTGCTTGGTGCTCTGAAACTGAAACTCCTCTGCTTGTGTTTGGAAGAGATTTCTTTTCAGGTGGGGAGGGGGAGTAGAACTCCTTAGCATCAGAGGATGTTAATAATGATAATAATATAGGAAATACTCTAAATGCTCTGAGGGTCATTTGGAAAAATCTTTTCTTAGCGAGCCCCTAGAAGTCAAGAGGAACCTACGGGCCCAATTTCAATTTTGTAGGTTTTATGGTTCTGGAGATTTTGTGCTGATGTGTGAGGGGTCTTTCGCTTATATGTATATAGATTTGACTCCCATCTTGAACTTTGCAAGCCAGCCCATCCTCCCCTCTCCCAGCTCTGTTTACTTGCTTATTTATTTCTTCAATCAATCAATCAATCAATCGTGAAGACTCTTTCGATCAGCCTGAATATTTCCTTCCCCTTCCACTCGGACTCCTTGGCCTGCATCCCATCGCTTCTCTTCCACGTTTTCCTATTTTAAAGAGCTCCCTTTCCAATCAATTTCCAAAAGCCCAAAAGGAGGGATTTTTTGCTTCATCTTTCAGCAGGGCAGTCCCCGGGAGAGGTGGCCTTTCTGCTTGACACCAAAGCTCATGGTGCTTGTCCCATCACTTCCTTCTCGGCCATCGCTGTGTGCAGCCAGCAGCAGCCATCCAGCTGACCTTTCCTCAGTGGTCAATAAATTGCTCTCTGGAGGAAGCACAAAGAGTTTCTTCCCCGCCGGCTTTGCAGATCAAATCCTTTATATTCCTGAACAGAAGCTGGAGGCTTTCCCTGAATCAAGTTAATTTGCTCTTCTGCCTGATTTGGCTGCCTTACAATCTTCACTCCCAATTTATTTATTTATTGGTTAAGTTGGTGTAACTGCCCTTCTCCCACCAACAGCTCTGAGTGGTGCATAGTTATTATTGGTTTTATGCTTGTATATTGGTTTTTTTTAAAGAAAAAATTGTAAGCTGCCCAAAGTCACAGAGGGTGAGTGGGCAACCTTATAAATTTTCTAAATTTTTATCAATAATAAAAAAGGAGAGTCTTAAAAATTGACTCTGCCAGCTGGGCTGGGGTCCTTTTTAAGGGTACTCTATGCTGGGAGGAAGCTGGTGGGTTAAAAAGAGGATTCCCCACCCCCGTGTCACCTGCCCTCTTAGCTTTTAGTCCTTACTTAATCTTTTTTAATTTTAACCATGTGATATTGTCTTTTTTTTTTTTTTGCCATGTTGTAAGCTGCCCAGAGTCTCTTCCAACAGTGAGATGGACGGCATACCAATTTAATACATCTATATATATAAAAGCAAAAGGCCACTCACGCATCAACCTCTTTTTTTATATATTGCAGCAACCAAAACTGGATGCAATATTCCAAGCATGGTTTTACCAAGACATTACAGAGTAGTATTAATTTCTCCTTCCTTCCAGGTTGCATCTCTCTTTCACTATCTTCCCCCTGTTACTTCTTGTCCTGCCCTCAGGTGCTTTGGAGCATAAGTTGCCCAACGGGGTTGCAGAGATCAAAAGTTTTGACCGAAAGACTGTTGTACTAATCAATGCATCCCTCAGTGGCAGCCATTTTGGTTTCTGCTGTGTTTGGTTTTGCTTGCCGTCTGCCAGTGTAGGGGGCCTTAGGTTGACTTTCCCTTCTCCAGCCCACTTGCCCTGACTGTCTGCATATAGGAAATTATGAGCTGGGATAGCCATAACAACAAGTCAGCCAATGAGAACTGTTTGGTGACGAAGAAACAGCACCTGTTGTGAACCATGCCAGTCGGCTTGGAGCCTGGGCATGGCTTAGTTCTGCATATTTTCTGTATGCGTTCATTATCACGGTCCTGGTCATGAGGTGCACTGAAGGTGGTGTTTGATTTCATTGTACGAGGTGCAGTGGGAATAAACTAAAACTAAAAAAGAACTATATGTAAGAGTTGATTTGCTTCTGTGTATGTAGCTTCTGTGATTACGACTTCTGGATTAAGAGTTCTGGTTCTAACTTCTGCTGCATGGGTATTGTATGCATACATCATGCTGTATATTATCAATCAATCAAACAAACGTTTATTGTCAATGCATAACGTGTACAATGAAATTGAAATGAGCCTCCTTGGTGCTGGCCCTCTAATAATATATACAATATTATTGTATATAAAGAAGTTTCTTCTATAAACGAATCCTGCTGAATAGTTTACTTGTGTGCTGGTTGGATTGCTGCAGACTCTTAACAGACTCTGCCCTTTCTCTCTTCCTCTTCCTTGGCCCAGGTGGACGGGCAAGTGGTAGCATTGTTGGTGCAGAATCTGGAGCGCCTGGATGAAAGCGTCAAGGAAGAGGCGGACGGCGTTCATAATACTCTGGGTAAGTTGGGTGCCCATTGGAGGGGGAAGCGGTCTCTTGCCCTCTAAGGTAAGATCTTCCCCCACCCTCCCTATCTTCCAAGAGCCTGGGGTCCCAATGGGGCTCTTCCACACTGGAAAAGGCTGCTGGATTGATGGTAGAGTCCCCCTCCTTCCCTCCAGCTCTCTGCTCTCCATCTGTCTCTTTGGTTATAATCTTGATATATGATAGGTTTCAAAGACCAGCCGTTGTGCAGGGTGCCAAGATGTCTGACTGCATGGGCAGCGTTTATTACATTTACAGGGTTTTTTACAAGAAGACAAAGGCAACGTAGATACAGCATCTGGATTGGAGAATAGATACCACATGGGTAAAACCTCCCAACCACATTGGTACAACCTCCCAACCAATCCTTAAGACTAGTGGTGATGTTAGTAAAATGAGATCACCTGTAAGCCTGGAAAGTCCGGGACTTTCCAACCCAACAGATAGAGGTTGAGATCATGCAAGTAGCCAAGAGGCCCTATATAGGTTTTTAGACACTGCAGTTTGCTGCTAGCACTAGTACCATCTATAGCAGAGGTCTCCAACCTTGGCAACTTTAAGACCTGTGGACTTCAAGTCCCAGAATTCTCTAACCAGGAGAATTCTGGGACTTGAAGTCCACAAGTCTTAAAGTTGCCAAGGTTGGAGACCTCTGATCTATAGGATCTCAATAGCTACTACAGATATATTCTCATGTTTCTTTTGCGTTGTTTATGAATGGACAATATTCATGGACAATAAGACAAAAAGAGAAGCATGACAACGGAGATGGAGATACATCAGTGAAGCTTGTCTGGAAGTCCAGTTGCCATGACTCAACTTCCAGACTAGGGTGTGCAAACAAGAGTGAGGAACCCATCTCCAGCAGCCTGGGCCTCTCAAGGCATGACCTGGCCCTCAGCGTCCCAGGCCAAAGGTCCATGTCTTAGGGCGGTGCTTCTCAACCAGGGCTGGCTGGGGAATTCTGGGAGTTGAAGTCCATGCCAACATTGTCGAGGAACATTGGCGTAGAGAACGGGGAATGCTGCCAGGTTGGGAAGCCTGCTGAGATATGCTCGTGGCTGTGAAATCTCTAGAAATTCAGCACCAATAAGTGTCTTTTGTGCTCTCTCTCTCTCTCTCCCCCCCCCCCTTAATCCTCCTCAAAGCTATCATTGAGAACATGGCGGAGTTTCGGCCGGAGGTGTGTGCAGATGCTGCCCAGCAGGGCCTCATGCAGTGGCTTCTTAAGAGGCTGAAGGTGAGCGATGGCCAGATATTCTCTGACGGTTCCTCTCAAGGCGGGGTGGGCAACTGTGGCGGCTTCAGGACCTGTGGGAACTCCCAGAATTCCCCAGGTGGCATTGAATTCTGGGAGTTGAAGTCCAGAAGTCTTAAGTTCCTAAGTCTGGACCTCCTTACCATACATACCATTCTGGACAACTGACTATCCAGTCGGTCCAGTGCCAAAATAATAACAACAACAACACCATCTGGCCTACAAGAAAGACCAAATGAGGAACAGAACAGAGGCATGGGAAGACAAAGCACTCCATGGCCAGTACATTTAAAAAAAAAAAAATAGCAGGGAAATCAGATAATAACAAGACCTGACAATGGCTCAGAGCAGGAAAGTTAAAGAAAGAGACCGAGGGATTAATTCTGGCTGCTCAACAAGACCAAGCCTTAAGGACAAATGTGCGATGACCCAAAGGGGCGTGGCACAACAACAACAAAGTCACAAAAGTAGGTAAAGTCCCTTTAATGCCTCCGACTTCGCCCCCAATGTCCAGTTATCATCGGCTGGAGAAAAAAAACTCTCCCAAGAAGAGTTTTTTAAAGGGAAGAAATTCAGTCGGAACCCAAAGTACATCTAAATTATAAATAAAAACCAGCACAAACCACTTGCTGCATCAATTAACGAGACATGGCAGGATAACGAATTGCAGACTTCAAAAGATAACGAAACACACACAGTTGGGAGGACGCCAGAACCCAGATAGGACTCGGCAAACAAAGATAATGCACGCTTTGCTTCCAGCAAGGTGCTGTGCGCAAACGCCCTTTTTAAATCCTGTTTTCCCAGTTGCAGCTAATGAAGGGAATCAGGGCCCTTTCCTCCCCTGCAACCCATGTTGCTCCCTTCTCCACTCCTCCCTGTGTGCCCTAGGATGAAGAGGGGATGGGCCTGGTTCTTCCTCTGAATGCCCAGCCGGACTTTGCCCTTCCCCATTTTCCACCACAGCCACTGGAGCCACACTCCCACTCCCTGTCAACTGCTCGGCCTCCCCCTCCTCGGAATCAAGACTCCAAGAGAGGCATGACAAATGTATGCAAAGCCAGAATGGAGAAGACAGCAACAGACAGTAAGTGCCACCTATGCAAAGAAGCTGAAGAAACAGTGGATCACCTGGTAAGCTGCTGCAAGAAGATTGCACAAACTGACTACAAGCAGCGGCACGACAAAGTAGCAACAATGGTCCATTGGAAGATCTGCAAGAAATATCATTTGTCTGTAAGCAAGAACTGGTGGGACCATAAAAGAGAAAAAGGTCATAGAAAATGAAGTAGTTAAATTGCTCTGGGACTGCAGAATCCAGATAAACAGGCACCAGCCACATAACACCCTGGACTTAACAGTTGTCAACAAAAAAGTCTGGATAGTGGATGTGGCCGTGCCTGGAGACAGCAGAAGAGAAGAGAAAGAACGGGAGAAGATAAAGGAATTAAAAAGGCCTACAAATAGAAATGGAATGACTATGGCAAAGGCAAGCAAGGGCAGTACCACTAATAATAGGCGCCTTGGGTGCAGTCCCAAAACAACTGGAGCATCACTTGAACACCATCCTTGGCATTGACAAATTTGCCACCGGTCAATTGCAGAAGGCAGCTTTGCTTGGAACAGCTTCCATCCTGCAGCAATATCTATAATACCATCAAACATCCAGATTTGCATCCAGGTCCTTGGCAAGGGCTCAATATAGGTAGACAAAAATGCCAAACCCAGTCTGAACATCTGACTGTATGATGAATAAAATAACAATAATAACAACAATAATAATAATAACTTTTATTTGTCATGGTACATGTATACAACAAAATTGATTTTGCTCCTGCTGGTGCTAGCCGTGACAATGGTACAATATTATAGAAAATGGTCCTTATACAAGTAATTAGTAATATGTTTCCATGTATGCATGGAGTGATTGTAGTTGTATTTGGGAGTCCGACAGCCCACGGATAAAAGCTGTTTTTAAACCTCTTTTTCTGGCTGGCCATGATTTTGTGTATCTTCCCGATGGTCAAAGTGAGAAAAGACACTGACCAGGATGTGAATCGTCCCTTGAAAACATGAAGAGGGTTGGCATTGACTGGGCACCCATCCCAAAGATCAACACACATCCCTCCCTGCCGAGTCTGGAGTTCCTTGGCCATAGGAAAGGGGTGAAATATCTTATGCCACCAGACTCGAAATTCTAGACCTAGAAAACCTTGAACTACGCTGCCTTCGGTCCGATCTAAGTATAGTATATAAAATCATACACTGCAATGTCCTACCTGCAAATGAATATTTCAGCTTCAACCATAACAACACAAGAGCACACAATAGATACAAACTCAAGGTTAACCGCACCAAACTTGATTGCAGGAAATACGACTTCAGCAACAGAGTGGTCAATGTCGGGAATACTCTACTTGACTCTGTGGTTTCTTCCCCAAACCTCAATAACCTTAGACTGTCTACTATTGACCTCCCCCCTTTCCTAAGAGGAAAGTGCACCAACGTGCCTTACGTCCCTGTCCTATTGTTTCTTTTTTATTTTATTTTTCTTATATGTATCCATGTATTCATAACTATGTTTTTTACTTACACCTATTATCTTGTAAACAATTGACAAATCAAATAAATAAATAAATAGTGCATTTCCTGACTGGCTGCTCTGCTCTCTCCCCTCTTGCAGGCCAAGATGCCTTTTGATGCCAACAAGCTTTACTGCAGCGAGGTGCTGGCCATCCTCCTCCAGAACACGGACGGTGAGTCCTGGACCTGCCCACCCCACCCTCCGCCCGGCCCATAGCGGGCTCCGTGGCCCCCTCAATCCTTCTCCCACCTCTCTGGCCAAACCTATCGATTTTAGAAGCTGAGATTGACCTGGGAGGGAGCTGTCAAATCTGGCTTGTGCCCCCTCCTCTCCTTTGCCGGGTGAGGGGGGCCTGTCATAGCTGACCTTTGGCCCCCTCCCCTCCTTCTTGCAGACAACCGGGAGATGCTGGGGGAGCTGGATGGGATCGACGTCCTGCTTCAGCAATTGTCGGTGAGTGATTTGCTGCCCTCCCAGCTCGGCCTGAGAGGGGGCTGGGGGGGAGAGAAGCGGGGGGGGGGGGAAGGGTCAGGGGAGGGGAGGGGAGGGGGGCAGGTACGGTGGGCAGAGACTCGAAGCTGAAGCCCAGCAGGCTTTGAGATCCGGGAGAGGAGGGGCTGGGGGGGGTTGCATCCCACCTGCTTCACTGACTTACGTCAGTTCGTTCAGTGACCATTCGAAGTTACGACGAGGCTGGAAAAAAAGGCAACTTAAAGGCCAGCCTTGGACATGATCAGAATTTGGGGGCTTGAGAGACTGGCCTCCCAGGGTCCCCAATGGCCATTGGTCCCCTTCCCAGCCGGCTTCTGACACACACACACACCCCAAGTGTTTCTGTGCAGCTTGATTTTCATGGGGATTTTTAGATGTTTTCCGTTTGGTTCAAAACAAAGTTAAAATGCAAAATACAGAACTCAAAAAAAAAAACATGCAAAAGGTGAACAGAAGGAACAAAACACACAAAACAGTCAAAGCATTGAAAAAGAAAAACACGAGTGGAAGGTGGCCTGATGTTTTCCTGTTGTGTTTGTGTATATTTGTTTAAAAAAACAATAAAATTTGGATTTAAAAGAAAAAGAAAAACACACTGTACACATATTGTCCCCTCTAGTTGAAGACTGATCATTATATTATTACAATATTCGCTCCCACCCCTTGCCAAACAAGCCCTCCGAAATGTTTTCTTGAACCAACTAAATCCGTTTGCAACTTGTTCAGCCCTCTCCGACCTGTGACTTTCACGCTGCTCGTGCCACCCAGAGTTGTAGGATAGGAGCTGGTGGGTGGGGAACGAATTTCAAAATTAAAATAGCCAAGTCCTTGGCGGAAGCCTGGATTGACTGTCACTTCAGGGGTTTGCTTAGCAACCCTGGCAAAAAGGACCCTCGTCTTGGCTGCCACTCCCATCACAACCGCCTTGCTCAGCGACGGCAATTCTGCTCCCAGCTGAGGTCGTAAGTCGAGCACTCCCTGGGACAGGATCCAGGTTTCCCCTGGCCCAGCCTCCCCCCTTCCTGCTTCTCATCACCTGGAAATGGCTTCCCTTTGATTTCCTGACACCCCCCCACCCCACTCTGAGCTGGAGGGGGGGCAGAAGGTTTGTCTGTCTCCGGGCCACGCATGTGTCCACAGAGTGCCTGGGGCATGGAGGAGACCTTGGGAGGTCAAGAGTGCTTGGGGATCGGAGCCTGGCAGCCAGGTCAGGTGCTGGGACTGTCCAGCTCAGCAGCGGAGTTGGTCATGGGGGGTGGACTCCCTCCCCTCTGGCAGGACTGCCCCAAGAACCATCCTCCCCCTCCTGCAGCTGGTCAGGTAAGGTTGCCCCAAGAGCCATCCAGTGGGAAGACCGGGGGGGGGGCAAACTCCCTCCCCGCCTCCTCCTGCAGCTTGTCAGGCAAGGCCGCCCCAAAGACATCCGGTGGAAGGATAAGGGGGGTGGGCACTGCCAGCCCCACGGGGGTTACGCAGCAGGGCTGCCCCGCCAGCCTGTTGGAAGGGGGCTCCATGCAAGACCAGCTCCTGCCTGCACAGATTCTGTCTGGAGTCCCAAAGGTGGGTTTTTTTTTTTTTTCCTTTCAAAAGGCAGCTGGACTTCCTTGATTTTTTTTTCCCTCCCTGAAGACGTTTCGCTTCTCATCCAGGAAGCTTCCTCGCTTCTGGCCGAATGGTGGGGAGTGGAAGGACTGATATTCCTTAGCAGCTCTGAATAGAATAGAATAGAACAGAACAGAACAGAATTCTTTATTGGCCAAGTGTGATTGGACACACAAGGAATTTGTCTTGGTGTAAATACTCTCAGTGTCCATAAAGAAAAGATACATTTGTTAAGAATCAAGAATCATAATGTACAACACTTATTGATAGTCATAGGGTACATATATACATATATATACATATATATGTGTGTGTATATTCCTTAACATAAATATTCCTCAGCCCAAATCCTTCCGTTGCCCAGCACGGTTGCATGACTGGGGCATGTCTAGTTTGAAGGCCAAGAAGGACCAGGGGGGGGACGTGATGGGAGCCGCCCAATATTTCAGGGGCTGCCACGAAGGGGGAGGTGGAGGGGGAGTCCCAGGGGAGAGGCCGGCTGCTGACCCCCCTCCCCTGCTGTGTCCCCTTGGGACAGGTGTTCAAGCGGCACAACCCGGGCCCCGCAGAGGAGGAGGAGATGATGGAGAACCTCTTCGACTCGCTTTGCTCTTCGCTGATGCTCAGCTCCAACCGGGATCGCTTCCTGAAGGGCGAAGGGCTGCAGCTGATGAACCTCATGCTCAGGTGAAGAGGGGGGGGGCGGACAGCAGGCTCAGGCCGTTGGGGGGACGGGGGCTCCCCCCCGTCCTAATTATAGGTAGAAGTGGGGTTCCTGGAGAGCACTCCAGGAGGTGTGGAGGCTCCATGGCTGGAGGTGTTCAAGAGGAAGAGATTGGAGAGCCACCTGTCTGGAACGGTCGAGGGTCCCCTGCTTCAGGTTGGGCTGGATGGACCTCCAAGATTGATTCTGTATTCTCTTCTTCCTCCTTTCCTCTTCCTCCCCCTCCCTCTGACTCCATCTTCCTTCCTCCTCCTCCTCCTCCTCCTCTTTGTCCTGGGGTTCACTAAATATTTGCAAGAATACCAAGTTCAGGGAGCATCAAGGACCCACAGTCCTCCTCTTCGTCTCAACAAAGCCCTCTCCCTTCTAGCACAGATGATATTATGTAGTTTGGGTAATGAAAAGTCTGCAAGAAAAGAGCCCTAGGATCCCACAATCCTCCTCTCTCCCCATCTACAAACCTCAGTTCCTTCCACTGATGATGTTCCCTAGTTGGGTCATGAAACATCTGTACGAAAACAACCAAGTTCAGAGAGCATCAAGGACCCCACAATCCTCCTCCATAAACCCCACTCCCTTCTAGCACTGATGATGTTATCTAGTTTGCTAGCAAAAACGTGTACAAGAACACAACCAAGCTCAGGACCAAGAACTCCACGATCCTCCTCCTCTTCCTCCTCCGCTCCTTCCCTTTTTGAATTGAATTGAATTGAATTCTTTATTGTCATTGTATGAATAAACAAAGTATAAACTTACAATGAAATTCACATAACAACCAGAAACCAGACTCAACATGCACACACACACATGACAATTCCCAAACACACACACACACCAAAATTCCCCACCTCCTAAAAACACACAAGCATCCACCCAACAGACCAAGTAATAGCTCACTGATGCTGGTCCTTAAGTTCATTGTGAAGTGCCATTATAGCTCTGGGATAAAAGCTGTTCAGGAAAGTCGTGTGGTCCGAGTTTTAATGGTTCTGTATCTCCTGCCAGAAGGCAACAGCTTCACCAAGATTGTGAGCAGGATGGGAAGAGTCTCTGAGAATGTTGTGCAGCTTCCTCAAACAGCGAGAGGCGAAGATGTCATCCAGGGTTGGTAGCTGGACCCCGATGATCTTCTGGGCAGTTTTAAAGATTCTCTGTAGAGCCTGTTTTGTCTGCTCCAGAGCTGCTCCCATTCCATGCAAGGACGCCGTATGTCAGGACCCACTCAATGATGCTGCGGTAGTAGGACAGGAGTAGAGGCTGAGATAGATTGATCTCCCTGAGCATCCTCAGGAAGTGCAGCCTCTTCTTCTGGGCCTTCTTCACAAGCAGGTTAGCATTCATAGTCCTCCGAGATAGAAGTGCCCAGAAATTTAAAACCACCAACCCTCTCCACCTCCTCACCATTTATGTACAGTGGTAAATGTACGTCTCTCTTCCACCTGAAGTCAATTATAAGTTCTTCAGTTTTTTGGGTGTTAAGAGTAAGATTATTTTCTTTACACCACAGTGTTCAGCCCTTGTGCTTCCTTTCTATAAGCAGACTCATTGTCCTTATTCGTGAGCCCCACCCCCCGCTGTCATGACATTTGCAAATCTAATAATTGTGTTGGTGTTATACAATGGGGCGCAGTCATGTGTGTACAAAGAATAAAGGAAGGGGCTTAACACACAACCCTGGGGGGCTCCTGTGCTTAGTATCAGAGTAGAAGAACGGTGAGATCCCATCCTTACTGACTGTGGCCTATCTGTCAGGGAATCCTTTATCCACAAACAAATCTTCTGATTTATACCCAAATTGGACATTTTAAGAAACAACCCATTGGGTAGAACGGAGTTAAAGGCAGAACTATAATCCACAAAGAACAGCCTAGCGTGAGTTCCCTGTGGTTCCAAATGATTCAATACAACATGGACAACAATAGACGTAGCAGCATCAGATGATCCGTTACTCTTACATGCAAATTGCTGTGGGTCCGAAGTAGATGGGAGACTAGCCTTGATGTAGTTCAACACCAGTCTCTCAAAACATTTCATGACAACAGATGTCAAAGCTACTGGTCTATAAGCATCGAGAGATGCCACTACTGGTCTGCTTAGGGACTGGCGCTATAGCGGATGTCTTTGGGCAGGTAGGGATAGAGCACTGCGACAGGAATAGCTTGAAAATACCTGCGAACCCTCCAGCTGACTCTGCAGCGCAGTCTCTTTCTCCTGCTCTTTCAGACCCTCTTCCCTTCCACACTGATGACGTTCCCTAGTTTGGTAGGGAAACGTCTGCAAGAAAACCGCCAGGCTGAGAGAACAGCGAGGGCCCCTCCAAGGTAGAATGGTGTTGCTGTTGTGGAAAGGAGCTTCCGGCTGAGATGACAGTTTGTGGCAGGTGCTGAGATGACAACAGCAACCCCTGAATTGCCTCCTACAGGCCCTTCACTCCCCCCTCCCCCCCCAAAAAAAGCCCCTTTGTGTCCACACCCGTTTGTGAAGGTGACGTGGCCGAGCGCAGGGAAGGGAACCTTCGGTTCCGGCTTAGGGTTTCTGTGGAACACACAGGGCTGCTGTTGAGGTCGATGGGACGCCAGAGCCCCCAGACCCAAGACACAGCTTGCATGAAGGCCCCCTTTTCCTTCCCCCCCCCCCCCCCACGGGGACTGAGCTCATCCCCCTCCCTCCGCCCTGGCTCTCAGCTTTCCCAAAGGGGAGGGGCTCTGGGGAAAGGGTTCTGCCAGGAGAGAGCTCCCTTCCTGCAGAGCAAGGCCAGCTAATGCAGCAGCAGCAGCAGGGAGCTAAATAAATAACCAGAAAGCATGGATTATTTTTTTGGGGGGGGAAGGCGTTGTGCTGAGTTTTCTTCAGGCTAATTAAAGCCCTTCTGCAATGGGGGGGGGGGGGGGGAGCAGAGAAGCAAACCTGCTTTTTCCTCTTCCAATCTCTTTGTCCTTTTTCTCCTCTGGACTCCAGGCTGCTCTCCCGCCCCGGCAGAGCTAATTAGCCGGAGTCCTTGAGCCGGGCAGGAAGGAGCTGGCTTTCGGATTTTCCTCCCTGGCTCTTTCCCCCCACCCCCTCCATCCCAGCTCCTTCTCCTCTTCCGAGCGCCCCCTTATCTCATCTCAGGGTTACCCCGTTTGCTTCTCCATCTTGGCCAACCCAAGCGCAAGGAGGCATCTCACCCCAGCGGGACAATTCAACAACTCCGTTCAGTTCTTTAAAATAATCTTTATTTTAATCTTTTTCTTCTCCATGTGGTTCCTCCTTTGTTCAATGGTGGATTCCATTATTCCTTCAATATTATACAACCAAGTCCCGCGGCGCGTTGGCTGGTGGTAAATGGTCATAGACCCTCCTCAACGACAGTTCGTAGCAGCGGGAATGTGGTGTTTACGACAATTGCGGTGTCCTGGAGTCACGCGATGCTGTCAGGCCTGTCCCAGCTCGGGCGCCTGGGAAAGAAAGACCCTCGACTCCATTTGTAACTAGACTTCGCTACCGTAGAGCCAAGTGGTTAAAGCGTAAGCAAACCCAGGTCTGAGGAATCCTGGGAGAGAGTCCGAGTGGACGATCACTTGAATATGACCCAGACTTTATGTGGCGGCTTCAGCCAAAAAAGCCAACACAATCCTGGGTTGCATAAACAGAGGCATAGAATCAAGATCATGTGACGTTATTAGTAAAGCCTTTGTAAAGCCTTAGCAAGGCCACACCTAGAATACAGCATCCAGTTTTGATCACCACGTTATAAAAAAGAGGCTGGGACTTTGGGAAAAGTGCAGAGAAGAGCAACTAAGAGGATTAAAGGCCTGGAGGCCAAAACATATGAAGAACAGCTGCAGGATTTGGGCTTTTCCTCCTTCCTTCCTTCCTTCCTTCCTTCCTTCCTTCCTTCCTTCCTTCCTTCCTTCCTTCCTTCCTTCCTTCCTTCCTTCCTTCCTCCTCTTCACCCCCTCCTCTTCCTCCCACAAGCCCCTCCACCCTTCTAGCACTGATGGTGTTCCCTAGTTGGGTCATGAAACCTCTGCAAGGAAACCCTCAAGCTCAGAGAGCACCAAGGACCCCACAAGGCCTCCTCCTCCTTGTTGCCCATCTTCTCTTCCTCTGTGAAGAGAGGAAGGCAGCAGCCTCCATCTCTGGCTGGATAGATAACCGGGGAAACCTTTCCCTGCAGAAAGGAAGGCGCTGGCTGAGTTTTTAAATTCCGGCCATGTTTCCCAGCTAGCGGGAGGGGTAGAAGCCTGGGAGGAGGAGGGGGGGTGTTTCCTGCTGCGAAGCCATTAGCCGGGCTTTCTTTGACCTGTGCCAGCTGCCAGGCACCAGCCGAGACGCTGCCCAAAGGGCCAGCCATACAGCACAAAAGACAAATGGATTTATGCGCAGGGCAGGGCAGGGCAGGCGGCCCCTTGCCAGCAGCCGCCGCAGCAGCTCGGAGGAGGAGGAGGAGGAGGAGGAGGAGCGGCCTCTGCAAGAGCTTTCAGAAGAAGGACAGGGCAGGATCCCTTGAGTTGGAAGGGGCCTCCAAGGTCCTCTAGTCCAACCCCTGGGCTCAAGCAGGAAGCCCTGTGCAGGGTATACAACCGATGGCAGTCCGTTCAGTAACCGTTGTGTAAAACTCCCAGGAATATATATTTCATTTATTTCTTCATATTTTGAACGGCCCCAAAGAGGGACTCTAGGCAGTGCACAGATAAAATATTTAAAAACATGAAAACAGTACAGGACTTCCTTAAAACCATTCCTTTAGTGGCTGAAGTCACAATGGCCCTGAAAATATTATTATTATAATTATTATTATCATCATCATCATCATCATTAGTATTATCATCATTATCACTATTAGTATTGTTATCATTATTAGTATTATCATCATCATTAGTATTATTACCATCATCATTATTAGTATTATCATTATCATCATTATCATTATTATTAATTGAATTTATATTGCTGCCTATTTGCCCATGGCGACTCGAGGCGGCTTACAGAATGCAAAACCATATTTAAAATAAAATAAAAATAAAAAATAGCCACCAAGGACCGTATTTCACTCCACTGTGCAGAGCTTCCCTGGGGCCACCTGATCAGAATTCGGACACTCGCCAACCACTTCGTATTTATGACGCTTTGCAGTCTACGGGGGGGGGGGGGGGGTGCCCATGTGATCCATTTTTGTGACCAATCCGTTTTTTTGAGGCCCCATTTGTGTAGTAACCATGTTCATCATCTTAACAATTCACTGAACAACCCGTGGCAAGAAGTGTCGTAAAATGGAGCAAACTCGCTTAATGAATTTTCACTTAGCGACAAAAGCTGGGGGTGGGGGGGTCAGTTGTGGTCCTAACTCCAGGACTCCTTGTAGTGTTTCAGACAAATGGCAGAGAGAGAGAGAGAGAGTAAAGGAAAAAGAGAAACCAAGAGAAAGAGTGAAAAAGCGATGGATGGACAGAAAGAGAGAGAAAGAGTGAAAAAGCGATGGATGGACAGAAAGAGAGAGAAAGAGTGAAAAAGTGATGGATGGACAGAAAGAGAGAGAAAGAGTGAAAAAGTGATGGATGGACAGAAAGAGAGAGAAAGAGTGAAAAAGTGATGGATGGACAGAAAGAGAGAGAAAGAGTGAAAAAGCGATGGATGGACAGAAAGAGAGAGAAAGAGTGAAAAAGCGATGGATAGAGAGAAAGAGAGAAGGAGGGAAGTTGTGTGTGTGTGTGTGTGTGTGTGTGTGTGTAAAAGCAAAGGGGAAAAGGGGGGAAAAGGCATTGACTTCTGACTCCTTTGGTGGAATAAAATAAGGCATTAACATTTATCCTCAACTTTTTTACTTTTGCATAATAATATAAAGTTGCCATTTCTATAACAACAATTCTATCTAATCGGTAAAACCCCAAATCAAAGCTTCATTTTTTCCCCACCTTGAGCACAAAGTCTACAAGCGGATTCCAAATATCCCAAAGGTTCTTCTTTCAGGAGGCAACTGGACTTTTTGGTTTCTTCTTTTGAAGACGTTTTGCTCCTCATCCAAAAAGCTTCTTCCGTTCTGACTGGATGGTGGGGAAGGGAAGGATTGATGCTCCTTGCAGACAGCTGGTCATTTGCATCCTTTGAGAGGGTCATTGAGGCTCCTTGGAGGTTTTTCTGGGTCCTCAGGGTCACCTGAGTGGTGCTAATGGTTCCTGTAGCTTGTAGTTTTTCCCTCTGGAAATCCATTCCTACTCCCACACCATTCCAAGGGGGTTCATTCCAAGTTGTACAGCTAAAAATCTGTAGAGATTCTCAGTCAAATAGAAATAAATCTATTTGTATTTTTCTCCTTTAATCAAAACAGTCAATTTAGCCATCTCTGCTAACTCCATCAGTTTTTGCAGCCCAGGCCACGTTTTCCAAAGCGGCCACCTTTGACAGAGAGCAAGGGTTACAACAGGGGTGGGCAACGATGGTCCCTTTAAGACCTGTGGACTTCGATTCCCAGAATTCCTGAGCCAGCCAGCATGGGCATTCTGGGAATCGAAGTCCACAGGTCTTAAAGGAGCCATCGTTACCCATCCCTTCTCTAAGTGATTAAGACAAACTGCCTGCCCTCCGGTAGAACAAATATTTCAAATTAAAAAAACCAACCTTGGACAGATCTATCGATCCGTAAAAGCCCCGAACTTAAATTGCCATGAATATTCGAGGCATCAGCTCCATGCAGCTGTCTTGAGCTCTGATCAATATACAATTGCTTCCTTCGAAGAAAAGAGACTTTAATTGCAATTGCCTGGAGTAGTTTGGTGCTCCATCACTGGAAATTTTTTAGAAAAGATTGGACAGCCATTTACCCAGGGAGAGATGAAGACTCCTGCTGTGGGCAGGGGGTGGATTAGAACAGCGGTTTAGAACATACTGGTGGCCCATGATAAAATTGTGGTGGTCCGCTGAGAAATCTCACCCCCAGAGCCCCCCCCCCCAAAGCAATCCAGGCTGCGCTGCCCACATGGCCCACGAGAACCCTCTCTGCCCACTCACTCCTTATCGGGCCAACTTGCCTGCTAAATTGCTATTTTTGCTTTTCCTGACCATCAGCTGTTCTGCTGTGCCAGGAGATTTAGATTAGCCAGAAAGCAGGAAATGGTTGGATTTCTTGCTTGCTAACTAATCTTTAGATGAGCCGAACCTTCCTTAGGACTGAAGCAGTACAGACTGAGCTAGCTGATGGCAGAAGCACAGCTCTCTAAGTGAATCTGTGATTCTGTGAGCAATTCAATCTGCCTGCCTGCTTTGGGGTAAAAGTTGCTCTTTTTTTTTATAAAAATTCAATGTTTATATAAATATTTATAATATTTACATGCAAGCCATGTCCAGTCAGTCACATGACCACTAAGCCACACCCACAAATTAAGCCATGCCCACAGAACCAGTTAGTGGTCCCCGGGATTTAAAATTATGAGTTTGGTGGTCCCTGAGGTCCAAAAGTTGGGTGACCCATGGACTAGAAGACTCCCTCAAGGTCCCTTCCAGACCTAGTTCCCAAGCTGAAATGCTAACTTGATTTAGCCTTTTAACTCTTTTGATTTTCAAGGTGGAGCAAGCAGGCTTTGGAAACAGAAGAACAAAAGAACAAGAGTTGGAAGGGACCTTGGAGGTCTTCTAGTCCAACCCCCTCTCTCTCTGTGTGTGTGTGTGTGTGTGTGTGTGTGTGTTGGGAGAGGAGTAGAGTAAATTGTCATTCATCCCAATTCCTTTGTTCCAACACACTGAACTTCGGAGCTCTGGAAAATTAACTTGCTAAATGTACTTGGGATAAATGCATTTCGACCATCCAACAAATTTTTTAAAATAAAATTTAAAACATAGGTAAAATATAAAATGGATACAGCTGGTCGTCAACTTAATGATCACAATTGAGCCGCAAATTTATGTTGCTGAGGGAGACGTTAAGTTGAGTTTTGCCCCATTTTATGACCATTCTTGCCACAGTTGCTAAGCGAACCACTGCAGTTGCTAGGTTAATCACATGGTTGTTCATTGAATCTGGCCTTCCCCAATGACTTTGCTCGTCTGAAGGTCGCAAAAGGGGAGGACACAGCAACTGGCGTAAGTACATGCCAATGGCCAAACATTTGAATTTTGATCCTACAGTCATGGGGCTGCTACAAAGATCATAAGTGTGAAAAATGGTCATAAGTCACTTGTTTCACTGCCGTTGTGACTTTGAGTGGTCACTAAATCATCATCATTTAACGACCCCATAATCCCTTGCGGGAGTCTTGGCAATGGAATGGAGCTAGCAAGAGTGTTTTGCTGGCCGGATGCCCTTCCTGTCACCAGTGCGGAGTTTTGTTCAGCAAATACATTCTCACTGTGACCAGAGAGGGAAATATCAGCCTTTACCTAGGATCGAACTCACAGCCTCCAGATTGTGAGCTGAGAGCTCGAACTCGAGGCCACCACACCACACCGAGCCAGTAGTGGTAGTAAAAAAAAACAGCTACTGGTTCAGCCGAACTGGTATTTCTTTTGTTTTCCTTCCGACGATCAACTGTGCCGGGATTCCCCTCGCTGTCTTCCTGCTTTGCCCAGGAGGAAGGAAGGAAGGAGGGAGAGGAGGAAGGAGAGGAGGATCAGCTATGCTGGGATCAGCTATGCTGGGATCCCCCTCGCTGTCCCTAACCCTAATCACTTGGCCATGCCTACCTAGCCACATCCACAGAACTGGTAGTAAAAATATTTGCATCCCACCCCTGTTCTGAGCAGTCACTAAATGAATGGTCGTAAATTGAGGACTACCTGTAGTACCATCCTGGTCAAAATCCGTGCTGTTTGCTGGCATGGAAAATGGACAGGAGACCGTGTGAGCTCCGCCTTGTGTCCATCTCTTTGCTGTTTCTGTGTCACAGCCAGAGACACAGAAGCCTTAATTGTGGATCACTACAGGGGGTCCTCGCCTTACGGCCACAATCGAGCCCGAAACGTATGTTGCTCAGTGAAACATGAGTCAAGTGCATTTTGCTCCCATTTGACGACCATTCTTGCCACAGTGAACCTGGTTTTCCCGTTGGCTTTGCTTCTCGGAATGTCGCAGAAGGGGATCACCTGATCCCCAGGACACCGCGACCATCATAAAGTGTGAATCAGTTTCCAGGCATCTGAATTTTGACCCTGAGGATGCCACAAAGGTCCTAAGTGTGAAAAATGGACAAAAGTCGCTTTTTTTTTCAGCGCCGTTGTAACTTTAACCAGTCACTAATTGAACTGTTGTAAGTCGAGGACTGCCTGCCCATCTCCAGGGAGGGAGAATTTTATTTATTTTGTTACTCTTGTGAGATTCATTGCACATCTGGCCAGGAGGGGAAAACGGGACCTGCGTTGTGAAAAGTGCGTTAAAAAGAGCATGTCAGGATTCCAAAGGATGCCCTAATTAAGTTCCATGAGCTAAGTTTCAAAAGAAATCCAATTCTTTATGTTGGCACTTTTCCCAAGTGGAGTCGGCTCTGCCCTGCGTAATTTACTGTTCACCTATGACCGTGATGGCGAACCTACGCACGTGTGCCACAGGTAGCACGCAGAGCCATTTGTGCGGGCACGTGAGCCCCAGGCAAGGTTACCTCACTGCGCATGCGTGCTCCTCCTAGCTGATTTTCGGGCCTTTTTCAGCCTGCCAGAGGCTTGAGGGAAGCCTCTGCAGGCTTTGCAGGATGAAAAATAGGCCCATTTCATCACTTTCTGTATTTCCGGAAATACCGGACATGACGAAACGGGCCCATTTTTCGGCCTGCAAAGCCTGCAGAGCTTCCCTCAAGCCTCTGGCAGGTCGAAAAAGGCCTCAAATGGGCCAAACATCAGCTGGAAGGTGTAGTGCAGGTAAGGGGGCAGCGGGGGGAGTGGGGGAATCGTGCACGCATTCACAGGAGTCGGTGGGGAGCCGCACGCATTGCCTTCTGGGTGCTGGCACGCAAGCGCACGTGCATGCAATTTTTGGCACAGGAGCCCAAAAAGCTTAGCCACCATTGACCTATGACCCTGTTTCCCCTCCTCATAAATCACATTCTCCAACAAAGCCCTTTCACGGGCTATGGAAAACACAATTCTCCAGCTGGCCTTGGTAACTTGAGACACAATCTGGAGAAAGATATGCATGGAATGTGCTTCTGGTCATAGCAACGAACTGCTCCATCAGATCTCACACACACACACACACACACACACACACACAGGCTCCTTCTTATGGCAACTCGAGAGCAAGCCCGGAATGCCTTACGAGTTGACAGAGCACACTGGAGGCCAAAGTGCATTTGTTTTCTCAGGCAGGCAAACACATCCTGAATTGGCGCAATCCAGACTGGAAAGGGAGTGGATTTCAGAGGGCGGGCAGCGGGCATTTGGCCGCTGGGCTCCTCCGGCCGGCTGACCTTTCCCGTGTATTTCCAGCCCAGCCAGAGGGCCGAGAAAGGCTGTGTCTCCCAAGAGGCTCTGGGTGGACGGTTGGACTTGAACCGAGAGCAACTCTGACCCACCTTTCTTAGCCATTGATGGGTTTGCGTGCTTGCCTGCTTACTCGTTTTTTACAATATTTGCAGACGGCTCTGCCTCACCCTCTCAGAAATGATGATTTGTTCTCTAAAGAGCCAAACACAAGGAAGTGCATTGATTCAGTTGAGGGGGAAGCAGGAAGAAACTCTAAAGAGACATTATAAACAGGTCCTTCAACCTTAGGGACACCTCTTAAGGGGCTAGGAAAAGTGCATGAATTAGTTACCATACATTAAACATAATAAAAGAGAAGAGAGAATAGGAATGGAATAGAATAGTAAAGAATAGAACAATAGAACACAATAGAATAGCAAATAAAACATAAAATAGCAAATAAAAAATAGAACAGAATACAACTGAGAAGACTAGAGTAGGTAGTGAATAAAAATAGAGAATAGAATAGAAGAATAGAATACAATAAAATACAGTACAATACAATAGAGAACAAAGAACAGAACAGAAAATAAAGAATAGAATAGCGAATAAAAAATAAAATAGAACAGAGAAGACTAGAATAGCTAGTGAATAAAGAACATACTAGAGAATAGAATAGAATAGGAGAATAAAGAATAGAACAGAGAATAAAGAATAGAATAGCAAATAAAAAATAGAACAGAGAAGACTAGAATAGCTAGTGAATAAAGAACATACTAGAGAATAGAATATGAACTCCAAACATTTATGTACAAAAATGTTTTAGACCTTATGACTTACTCATTATACTGTACAAAGAAAAGGAGATGCAATTCTGTATATCCAAATGCTTTTGCTGCTGTTGTTGAATAAGCTGTAATCTAAAACCTACGGAAAGTTTTATCCCTGAAGTTAAAACGTTTCCCATTGTTCAGACAGAATCAGGATCTCTGATTTTTTATTCCAGTCATTCTTTCCAATTTGCCTATCAGATTGATTTATCAATAATGGCTATTGATAAAAGAAACAGAAGGCTGGGCTTTTTTGTCTCATGAAATTTAGCGATCCCTTCTAATCATTTCTTTTTTCTTCCGTCCAACCATGTCTGATTCTTGGAGACAAGTCCTTGCAGTTTCCTTGGAAAATGGATTGTTATTGCCTCCTTCCTAGGCCTGGGAGGGAGTGACTGGCCCAAGTTCACTCAACTGGCTTTGTGCCTAAAGCAGGACTGGAACTCAGGGTCTGCCGGTTTATATTTTGGTGCCTTATAACCACACTTCCTTTTCCTCCTCCTCCTCCTCCCCCTCCTCCTCCTCCTCCCCTTTCCCCCTCCTCCTCCATCAGCAAAGTCCAGGCTCATGGGCCCAACTCTCCTTTCCTTGCAGGGAGAAGAAGATATCCCGGAGCAGCGCCCTGAAGGTCTTGGACCACGCCATGATTGGGCCGGAGGGAGCCGACAACTGCCACAAGTTTGTGGACATCCTGGGCCTTCGCACCATCTTCCCTCTCTTCATGAAGTCCCCAAAGAAGATCAAGAAAGTGGGGGCCTCCGAAAAGGAGCACGAAGGTAGGGCTTCCTTGCGCTTTTCCCGGGACAGGCGCCCTGAAAGGAGGGCTTGGTCCAGCCAGGCATCATCCGTCTTTCCTCCCTCGAGCAAAGCCAGCGAGCAAAGAAAGCCGGGAGGCGTCTGAGCTCCTCCTCGTAGTTCCAACTCCCTCCGTGCTTGCAGGGTGGCTAATTAGCTCCGGCATCTGTGCCCGGCCTGTTTGAAGCCGTCTCTTTGATGCCAGCTCTTTGGAAAAGAGTAATGAGCCCACTGCAAATGTCACCTCCAAAGGAGTATTTTTGGCTTCCGGCACTGAAGTGTGACATGAACATCAGGTAGCGCAGGCACAAATCGCTGCTGGCTCGCCTTACGTCCTCCCTTTTTTTCCTTCCGCTGAGTCCCCAGGGGTGGCTGGGGTGGGGGAACATCCAGGATTCCCGTCAGCCTGGTTTCAACGTGGCTCCGTCCCGAGGCGTAGCAAGTGTCAGCGTTCCCATGAAATTCCCCATTTCCATTCAGCGCTCAGAAACCAAGTTCACCCAAGGAAGAATCGATTGAAGAAGTCATATTGGCACAACATCTGGGAAAATCCGATCCGGAGAGTTCCGGGTTTTCCTGTTACGGTCTGCCAACAGTCTGCGGAGACGGCAGCCGAGTCGGACAGTGGGGAGGAACAGGGGCCAATCTGGGAATCTGGGGAGGGCTCGGATGAGGGTCCTGCGTCCGATGCAGAGATGGGGCCAGGGCCATCTGAGAGATATGTGCTGACTCTGGAGCCTCCGGAGTCTGGCAGCAGTGAGGCAGAGGAACAAGGGGAGCCTGTTTCTAGTGTGTGTGTGCACAGAGCTGCCAGAAGGCAAGAGCAGTTAAGACAAAAGGAGCGACTCCAGAGTAAGGCTGGGAGGTGATTGCTCCTCCCCTAAGGGATAAAGAACAGGCAAAGGTAGAGAAATCATTGCAGGAAGCAAGGTCGTCCGTTCAGTTCAGATTCATTCTTGAAGCTCTGTGTGGACTTTGTACTTCGGTTGTTTTTTTTATCATTCATTTGGCACTTTAGTTGTTGGCAGCCATTCAAAGGAGAGAAAAGTGGGTGCTTATCTTGAAGGACTGTTTGAAATTCATTACCGGCTGGGAATGAAGATAATTCCCAGCATTGAAATATAACCAGACTTGTTTTTAAAATAAGCGTGTGCATAATTACGGTCTCGGAAGCCTTTGGTGAGAACATTTCCCTGCATAATTAAAAAAAAATCCAAATCCCATCCTCCTGCACCCACCAGTCCATCCCATGGCCCAACCAAATCTTCATCCCAACTGGAGACAGCCCTCTAGTCACTCCCCTCCAGGTGCAGGACAACATGTCCTTGACTCTCTGAGAAAGGAATGTTGTTTATGTCTAAACTTCCCCCTCTCTATGAAATCCCTCCCTCCCAAATTCCCAGGCACTAAAATGTGGCAGCATGGAAGCTTCTAATTACAAAATGGCTTCCAAAGCTGACAGCAAGGCTGGTACGAAAGATGGAATAAGGACACCTCCCCGGACAGGTGTTTCTAGAAACAGGCCAAGGTGTGTGATTTGTTGCCCTGGGAATGAAGCGGGGCACAAATTATCCACGTAGAAAGTGTGCCATGATTTCCTTTGTGCTCAAGATATCATCTTCTCCCCAAAAAAGAAAAAAAAATCAAATATGTGAAAGATGAACAGAGGGAGAAAAAGTCATGTCAGCTTCATGATGTTTGCTGATGTTGTGGTCCCTTCTGCCAAGAGTTGCTCAGCGTGGTGAATTTATGGCTGAGATGTGCAAGGAATGGACGTGTAGCCTTAATCATCAGCGTGCAAAAGTATTCCAGGGCAAATGTCTGTGGAGATTCTCAGTCATCCAGATCATGGTTGTCACAAAGGTGCTTTTCCAAAAGTCAGTATAGTTTTATTAATTTGTAACATGACATACGAAAAGAATACAAAGGCAAATATTAGGGAAATTAGAAAAGGAAAAAGGGAAGAGGATAGTGGGAGAAAGCAAGAAAGAAGAAAAAAGGCACTGACTTCCGATTCTTTTGGTGCAGTAAAATAAGATATTAACATCTACCTTCAACTTTATACTTTTGCATAATAATAGAAACTAGCCATTTCTATAACAATCAATCTATCTAACCGGTAAAACCCCAAATCAAATGTTTGTTCAGAGTATTGCAGCGTAAATTCAGTGCCAGAAAAATAAACACAGATGGCTGATGCTTCATTTAATATCTTTATAAACGTGATAAGTAGATTTTACAAACTAGTTGTAGATTTCTCCAACAAGAAGCAAACTCAGACAGAAACATGTTGCAAGCAACTTACAGCAGCAACCCAGGAGCTCAGAAACAGACCTCAGTTTCTCTTTAGTTCAGCAGGCAAGCAAGACACGCAGCAGAGGAGAGAAGCAGTTTCATTTTCAATAGACAGACTCGGAGCTTAACAAGCTGCAGAGCTGCAGAGCTTAATATACAACCATGCCCAGGCTCCTTCCAGTTTCAGTTTCCAAACAGTCCTCATTGGCCGACTTAGTTGCTATGCCTATTCATTGGCTTGTTACTAAGCTTTATTCCAGTTCATGAATATACTCTGACAAAGTTTCATTTTTTTCCCACCTCAAGCACAAAGCCCAGAAACGGTTTCCAATGAGGTGCTTTTCCAAAAGTCAATAGGACTTGTTTTGTTTTTTGTTTTGCTTTGAAAACGTTTCGCTTCTCATCCAAGAACTGAAGAAGCTTTTTGGATGAGAAGCAAAACATCTTCAAAGTGGGAGGGGGGACCCCCAAGAAAATTGAATTGCGAAAGAGAGACGTGCGTCTCAAAAGCGAAAGAAATATTGATCTCCTGTCAGGATTAATAGGCACTAGGCCTTAAGGAAAGAGACTGCGCAAGCACTTTGATAGAGAGTGGAAAGAATTATGCTGCCAATGACACAGCAATATGTGGAATTTGTTAATGAGAAGAAAGTGTGTAAAAAGGATTCTTGCTGGAATGATGAAAGGAGGAAAAAATGTAGATGAGGGAGGAATACATTCCAGAGAATGAGCTAAAAACAGAGACATCAGGTGAATACAGAGAGAAAGATCAGCGTAGTTGAAACAAAGTGAGGAATAAGATTAAAAGATGCAAACAAAATGTGAAACAGTTCTGGTGGAAATTAAATAATATATATAATTTGGAAGTAGGTAAAAGAACTAAATAAGAAGTTTCCGAAGAAGCATTGGAATTACCAATAAGAGATAAAAACTCACATTTTTATAATAAATAGAGAGAGTTTTTTATGGGAGTGAACGGGATGTGTTGAAGTGTAGAAGCAGAATGAAATATTCAAGGATGTCCAACTTTGGCAACTTTAAGACTTGCGGACTTCAACTCCCAAAATTCCCCAGGCAGCATTGAGTTCTGGGAATTGAAGTCCACAAGTCTTAAAGTTGCCAGGGTTGGATACCCCAGCTCTAAATGTTAGTATTTAAAGGGGGAAAAGTGATGAAAATTATTATTTCTTTCTACTGCGATTATAGTCTGACCCAGCCCTAGTGGACTCCGCACAGAACACAACCAAATTATGCATCCAAAGCGCACTTATATAGTAGAAATCAACATTTTTTAAAAAACTGATACAAAACCACAGTTTACTTATGCCCCATCTGCTTTGGCCTGTTGTAGAAAAACTTATAGAATAGGGTCTATCTCTATCTCCCTGGAGAAGTAGGAATTTTCCGTTAAAAAAAAAAAGGTCTGTAAAAGGAAAAGAAAAACCCTGGAGAGGAATTATTAAAAGATTAAACAGAATTGGAAGGGACCTTATAGGTCATCTAGTCCAACCCCCCGCCCAAGCAATAGATCCTACACCATTTCTGACAGGTGGAAGTCCAGTCTCTTCTTGGAAGCCTCCAGGGATGAAGCTCCCACAACTCCCGAAGGCAACTTCTGTTCCATGGGTTGATTGGTTGAAAATTCCTCCTTATTTCCAGGGTGAATCTCTCCTTGATCAGTTTCCATCCATTATTCCTTGGATGGATGGAATGTGTTACTTGGCACCTCCCCTTCCCAAATCTGCAGAGGGTGTCCTCCAAATGGCCTGATTGCATGGACAGAATCAATGTTGGCCAGTTGTTGCCTTGTACATTCCAGTGCTGTGCTCCAAAAGGCTTCAAAGGGGGTAACTAGCACTTCAGAACTGGCCCAGCGATCTGTTAGCAAACAATGCCACGTCGGAAGTAGTCTGCTTGCAGGTGGGCTGTCCCGTTTGATGGATTGATGATTGATCCATCGAGTTTATATGCCACCTATATATATCCCTATCCAAATCAACTCTGAGCGGCTTACAGCATGATAAAGTCAGGAATATAAAAACAGCATAAATATTAAAATTAACAGGAATTGTCCCAAGACGTAAAATGAAGATTAACTGGGAATTTTGCAGCAACTGTCCCTTCCCGGCTGCCTCCAAAGCTTATCATGGGAATATTGAAAGACTAACTAGGCTGCAGGTGTAGATGGTGTATCTAGAGAAGCGCTAGTTGTACAGCTTCATTGAAAGATTGGCTGGGCTACAGGTGTAGTCAGTGTATCTAGAGAAGGGCTACAGAGGGAACGTTAGCTCACTTTTGAGTGCCGTAGTTGTACAGCTTGCTTGATGTGTTTGTGGAGGATGCATCCACAGCTGGTGGCTGGAAGTCAGGTGTTGATTCTTCCCTTACGCAGAGGGAAAGGTTAGCAAGAGCAAATGCAACAGTTGCAGGGGGATTCATTTGCTGAGATCAGGTATTTAGCAGGTTTGCAACCTGAAAGGACAAAAAGTGACAAGGAACAAGATGTGGAAATGTTTGCTCTTCGGCAGGTCATTGAGAAGGATGGGAAAGGGAGCAAGAGCAAGTGCATGTAGAGAAAGCGAATAATGGGATACACGATAAAGCGAATAATGGGATAATTTGCATATTCAAAGAAAAGATTGGATCTGTGCGAGCGTGGCCTGAATTATGAAAGGGAGTTTTTTTTAAAAAAAAAAATAGGCCAAGTGCTCTGATCGTCTGGAAAGAAGGAAGGAAAATCAGGGCGCAAAACTAAGTAGCCGTCTTCCAATATTTGAGGGAGGGGCTGCCCCAGAGAGGAGAAAGGGGTCAAGCTATTCTCCAAAGCACCTTTGAAGGCCAGTCAAGGAACAATGGACGGAAGCTGAACAAGGAGAGAGATTCAAAGAAGCCTTCAGACACTTCTTCCACTACGGCTGGCATGGCCTCTGCAGCCGATAAGGGAGCTCTGGATCGATCCAGAGCTTTGTGATCAGGAAAGACTTGCCGGCTGCAGAAGAAATGATCCGGCAAGGCTTTCTGTCGGGATGTGCGAGGCCTGGCGACAACTGTCGTAGGAGGGCAGCTCCACGCCCTCAAGCTGCACCGTAGCTTAAATTTTACCCGTCCACTCTGGAGTGGGTGGGGTCTGAAGTAGGGCCTATTTTGGGGGGGGGGGTAGGGCTTCTACAGTGGTACCTCTACTTACGAAAGCCTCTACCTACGAATGTTTCAGGTTACGAAACGCGTCTTCGAGAAAATATCGTCTCTACCTACAAATATGTTTCAAGATACGAAAGGCTTTCTTGGAAAATGGCGCGTCCGAGCTGCGCTGCCATTGGTTATCTTCCTGGCATCCCATTGGCTAGGAGAGATCTGTGCGCACGCACCGCGCCACGTTCTCAGTCTCGCGCTAGCAATCCAGCAAAGCAGGAAGTAAGAGCGAAGAAGTACAGTTCGGGGGGCTTGGAACGGATTAGGATATTTACAGGTAAAGTGTGCCTCTACTTACGAAATTTTCAGGTTACGAAACGGCTTCCGGAACGAATTAATTTCGTAAGTAGAGGTACCACTGTATTGGCCTCACATGTAGAAATCAAGCTAGGACTTAATTTTCAGGGTAGGTCGTATTTTCGGGGAAACGGTATTTTTTGGGCTCAGGTTTTTTTTCCTTTCTCTTTCCTCATTCTAATTAGCTCGACATTGTTTCTACGACTGAGCAGGAGAGCCCAGAGATAAGTTCTCAGTTTCCCCTTTTAATTGCTTGTTTTAATTAGAGCAATTCTGCCGGTGCAGCCATTATCTTCCTCCATGTAGCCCCGCTCCCCCCTCCTCTACCCCGCCCCAAAAAATCCGGCTGCCCAGGGATCTCCTGTCGCCTCCCGTGATTTATGGCTCCAGGAGGCCCTTTGCAAAACCTCTCAGCTGTCTTGGGTTCGTCTCTTTGACTGGGAAATGGAAACCTGTCCCTGGGAAGGGGCTGACAGTTTTGATCAGGCTGCAAACACAGTGAAGATCCCAGTTTTCCGTTGCTAAGTGAGACAGTTGTCTTGCCCCACTTTGCGGCCTTTCTCGGCCCTGTCGTTAAGCGAATCGCCGCGGTTGATAACAACAGTCAACAACCCGGTTGTTAAGTGAATCTGGCTTCTGCTTTGGTGTGGCTTGTCCGAAGGTCGCGACGTTCCCCCAAATCCTTTCGCTCGCAGGTAGTCCTCGGCTTACGACCGCAGGTCAGCCCCAGGTTTCCATGGCTCAGTGAGACAGCTGCTGGGTGAGTTTCACCCCGTTTTACGACCTTTCTCGCCCCAGCCGGTAAGCGAATCGCTGTAGCTTGTTAAAAGTGAAGAACATGGTCGTTCAGTGAATCTGGCCTTTCCATTGACTCTGCTGGCCAGAAGGGCTCCAAAGGGGATCACTGCGACCGTCGTAAATACGAGTCAGTTGCCGAACATCCAAACTTTGATCATGTGACCCACCAGGCGAGTGAGAATTGATCCTAAGTCCCTTCTTTTTCCAGTGCTGTTGTAACTTTGAACGGCTACTAAAGGGATGGTCGTAATTCAAGGACTGCCTGGATCTCCCTGGATCTCCAAAGAGAGACGTCCAGATTCAAAGAGGGCCGGGTTTTTTATGCCCACTTCCACCCAAAGTGCAAGCATATTCCTCGAGATACGACCACTCACTTAAAGGCCATCCGAAAAGCTACTCCCAAGCTGCTGTTTTACAGCTGCTGGGGGTTCGCCCCCCAGAAGTCATTCGCACTTACGACCGACTGCAGGAGTGGCTACAGCCCCTCCCCCCTCCCCCCCATGCCATCCCTCCAGGTGCCGGCGTCCCAGCAACCCTCCTTTCCAGCCAGTGACTCTGAGACAAACATCTTCTCAAAGGTTCCTTTATTTGGATAGTAAACTGGCACAACGGTGGAATCCCGAATCCGAACGTTTTCGGGCCCCCTTGCAATATTCAAAGCTACAAATCCATCCACACACACCCCCTTCTTGGCCGTCATCACATCCCGTGGCCCAATCACCGCCCGTCCTAAAGTAAGATCCTCATTTCATCCTGCGCCACATTCAACGACCTTGGACTAGCGAAAGGATTGTATTTTGGGAGCCTCCGATCTCAATATGGCTTCCAAAGCTGACACCAGGATCGCTCAGGCCCTGGGCCCCCGTCCCTCACGCCCATCCCTCCTGGCTTGCTTCCCTCCTGCAGGTCTCCAGGCCTTCTCCCCTTGGGGAAGGAAGGAGGTCAGGGAGGGGCTGCCATTTTCCCTGCGGTTCCCCCAAGATCCCCTCTTTTGGCCGTGCGTCCTACGCCATTTGGCTGCCTTCATGTGGTCTGCAAAAGCTTTCTGGCTCAAGCTCCCTCCAATGGCGGTCGTATCTCCAGGACTACCTGTGGGTCGTCTTCTTCCATTGAGGTCTGTTTGGGGATGCAGGTGGGCTTTCTTTTCTCCCTCTCTCCTTCCTTTCTTCCATTCTTTCTCCCTCCCTTGCTCCCTCCTTCCTTCCTTTCTCTTTCTTCCTCTCTTCCTCCTTTCCATTTTTTCTTCCTCGATTCCTCTTTCATTCCTTTCTTCCATTCTCTCTCCCTCCATTGCTCCCTCCTTCCCTCTTTTCCATTCTTCCTCCCTCTCCTTCCTTTCTTCCATTCTTTCTCCCTCCTTTCTTCCTTCCTCCCTACTTTCCATTCTTCCTTCCTCAACCTTCTCTCCTTCCTTTCTTCCATTCTCTCTCCCTCCTTCCCTCCCTCTTTTCCATTCTTCCCCCCTCCCTCTCTTCTTCCTTTCTTTCATTCTTTCTTTTCCTCCATTGTTCCTTCCCTCTTTTCCATTTTTCCTCCCTCTCCTTCCTTCCTTCCTTCCATTCTTTCCTTCCTTTCTTCCTCTCTCCTTTCTATTCTTCCTCCCCCTTTCCTTCTGTTCTTTCTCTTTTTTCTTCCTCCCTCTCTCCCTTCCTCCCTCCCTCCCTCTTTTCGTTCTTCCACCTTGCTTCCATCCATCCAACAGGAGAGGAAAGATTACCCCCCCCCCCCCGAAATATTGGCCTCCGAGCCTCTCCCCGCAATTCCAATTCTGTAGAACTCTAATGAGTCTTTGATTTCAGATTATCTTCCTTGTTTTTTTTCAAAAATAAACCTTGTTAAGGAATTGGGTCATAGGCGGGATATTACCAAGCAAAGTTAACTAAGCATTTTCAGAGGAAAAGTATGTAAGATTTAAAATATATATACATATGGATGTGCTAATAACCTTTTAATGTACACGCTGCTTCCAGACATCGGTTCTTGGGTGTTATGGACTGTGAAAGCAGAACCCATAAAAATAAAGGACATAAAATAAGGGCTACTAATTCCCCATTATGATCCCTTGGCTATCAGAGCAACCCAACATCGTGGAGTGCCCAGCCACCAACGGCTGCATGTCCGGCTCGCTTCTGTCAAGGGACGGGCTGCTTTGGAGGCTCACCTGCCCTGGGAGGGAATGGGCAGCTACCTCCTTACCCTACTCGAAGGTTCCCCCCCACTTCTCCCCATCATTGGTCATTGGGGAGCTGGACCGCTTCTGACCAGCACAAAGCTTTGTCAGCTACTGTTCTGCTCCCGCATCCGATAAGGGAGACCAGCTGGACTCTTTCTTGAGTTGGAAACAAGGCTGAGCACACAGTGATGACGTAGCTGGTGGCTGGTGCAGCATCCGTGTAGATGAGGAGGTGGGAGGGTGGGTGGATGGATGGATATTGTTGGGCGGATGACAGGCAGAGAGACCGATGGATGGCTTGTTGGTTGGATGGATATTGTTGGATGGATGGATGGAGAAGGGAGGGAGGGAGGGATGGTAGATCCTTATTGGATGGATGGGCGTATGGATGGTAGGTAGACCATTATCGGATGGAGGGAGGGAGGGATGGAAGATCATTCTGGGGGGGACAGAGGGACGGATGAGAGTATTGAAGAGAGAGAGAGAGAGAAGAGGAGGAACAGTCGGGTCCATTTGATGTGCAGAGGAGAGGAGAGCAGTGGAAACCTATGAGCCCGTCCTTGGGATGGAAGAGCCACCGCTGCTAGCGAAGCCTCATCCTGGCTCTGGGGATCAAAGCCAGGGGGTGGAGATGTGGCAGACAATTATCCTGGATGGATGGACTTGTTCGCCTGCGGTGAGAGAAGCTGGGTCAGCTGGATCAGAACAGGCACCGTGGTGGAGGTGTCTCTTTTGGTGGCGGCTTTGAGGGACCCAGAAGAACCTGATTTGGGTCGTGTTTCTCTTCCAGCGAGACAAACGGCAGCCCTGAAGTTTCTCAAAATTGTTCCACATGGAGTCATTTGGGACCAAAGCGCCTTAAGAGCATCCTAACATCAGAGCAGTGCGACAGTGGTGGGATCCACCGGTGGGCTCCCCTTCATTCTGGGCTGGATTAAATAGGTTTCCAGGGGTCGGGTCCAGAAGCCCACCTGGTCCCCATCTCCAGGGCAGATCCCCTCGGGTTGCTCTCTTTTAAGAGAGAGCCTGGGGGTTTCAAACAGGGCTGCTATGTTGGGTTATTAGAATCATTCATTTAAATCTGTGGTTTTTAAAAGAGGCCTTCTCGTTAAATCTGCACCAGTGGGTGGGAGGTTGTGTTTGTTTCAGACTGTTAAATAATTTAAATGCAAGTAGCTAAGAATGTGCATAGTTGGGTTGCAGCAACGGCTTTCTGCTTCCAGCCCTCCTACGCCGGAGGAACGGCGTGGAGTTAATGAGTTGTGGAAACAGTCAGCCAAGTTGGCCTTCCCCCGTGAAGGACTTCCTGAAGCCCCCAAACCTCTGCGCAACATGGGCAGGAAAGGTGTTGGGAATCCGTGGCCTGCCTTTGTGGCGCCTGGGGCCTGGCTGGGGTGCCCCACGGCTGAGTAGGCGCATCTGTTTAGCAGTGTTTCTCCTCGGTGAGCAAGTTTTGGGAGCCCTGTCTTTGGTTGGCCCAAATTGGATATGAGAGCCATTTTGGTGTAGTGGCTAAGGTGCCAGCCTAGAAATGGGAGACGGGGAGTTGTAGTCCTGCCTTAGACATGAAGGCTGGGTGTGTGAGTTGGGCCAATCACAAGAGGACGGTGAGTTCTAGTCCCGCCATAGGCACGAAAGCCGGCTGGGAGGCTTGTGGGAAAATAGGAGGAAGACAAAGTATGAAGTGTGTTTGCCATCGTGGATTACTTAAAAAGTAAAACAAGTGGGATAAATATTTAAGAAGAGATTGGACAACTATTGGTCTGAAGTGGTCTAGGGTTGGACTAGAAGACTTCCAAGGTCCCTTCCAACTCTGTTATTCTGTTATAAATATGTAGTGATAGGTAGGTAGGTAAGTAGGTAGATGATAGATAGATAGATAGATAGATAGATAGATAGATAGATAGATAGATAGATAGATAGATAGATAGATAGATAGATAGATAGATAGATAGATAGATAGATAGATGATAGACAGACAGACAGACAGACAAATAGGCGGGCAGAGAGGGCAGCCTCCTCTTCCTCCTCAGCCCCTCCTCCTTTTCTCTGCAGACCCCTCTCCCTTCTAGCATTGATGATGTTCCCTAATAGAGTCATGAAACATCTGCAAGGAAACCATCAAGCTCAGAGAGCACCAAGAACCCCACAATCCTCCTCCTCTTGTCAACCCCCCCTCCCTTCTAGCACTGATGTTCCCTAGTTTGGGTCATGAAACGTCTGCAAAAGACCCACCCAGCTCAGAGGGCAAAAAAGGACCCTTCCCTTTCAACCCTGAGCTACCCATATTCTCCTTTCTTGGTACCATAAAGGGGTGCATCCCCAGAGCGGCCTGTCTGGGGGACCTCCCTCTTCCGCCCCCCCCCACCGAGCCCCCCACTCCTACTGCAGGGAGCCAGGCCTGCACAGGGTGGGGGAAGGAAAGAGAAGGGGGCTGCTCACTCTCCCCTCCCCTCCCCTCCGGCAGACTTAGCCGGCCGGTTTTGCCTGGTGCACCACCATTTTAATGACCGGCCGTTATCTTCTCTTGCAGCCCCAGTGCGGGTTGGCAAGCTTGCCTGGGCTTTGTGTCACTTGGTGATCTTGTTTGTGCAAACCAGAGATGGTTTACCTGGTGCAGCTTCTGCAGCCCAGAGAAGGCCGACTCGGGTTCCACAGCTGGGTTGCCACAGCTGGAAAGAGAGCAACCCCACCACTAATTAATCCAGGCAAAGCTGGGACTCTCCAGAGGGAGGGGCAGGAGAACCGCCTGCTTTCTCATCTCCTCTGGGGGCTGGAATTGGATCAGTGGCACCTAGAGGGCCTCCTGGGAATCCTAGAACCCTGCAAGGGACCTTGGAGGTCTTCTCATCCAACCCCATGAAAAGGGGACTTCATAGCATCTGGGACCAATGGTTGTCCAATCTTTTCTTGAAAACATCCAGTCATGGAGCACCCACAATGCATGCCTAAGGTGGGACTAGAACTCCCAGTCTCCTGGTGATTGGCTCAAAGTCACCCAGCCGTCTTTCATGCCTCAGGCAGGACTAGAACTCCCAGGCTCCTGGTGATTGGCCCAAAGCCACCCAGCTGTCTTTCATGCCTAAGGCAGGACTAGAACTCCCAGTCTCCTGGTGGTTGGCTCAAAGTCACCCAGCCGTCTTTCATGCCTAAGGCAGGACTAGAACTCCCAGGCTCCTGGTGATTGGCCCAAAGCCACCCAGCTGTCTTTCATGCCTAAGGCGGGACTAGAACTCCCAGTCTCCTGGTGGTTGGCTCAAAGTCACCCAGACAACTTTCATGCCTAAGGCGGGACTAGAACTCACCATCTCCTGGTGATTGGCCCAAAGTCACCCTGCTGTCTTTCAAAGAATTCTAAGACTGGAAGGGACCTTGGAGGTCTTCTAGTCCAACCCCATGCAAAAGGCAGGAAACCCTATACCATCCTGGACAAATGGCAGCCGATTTTTTTTTTTCTTGGAGCAGCAGAGACCAATTCTATGAAATTTGGGGGCTCCAACCTTCCTTCAGCAATTGGGGTGTGGGGACACTATTCCCAGATTTCTCGGGGCTTTCATTGACCAATAAACATCATTTTCCTCTACAGGCCCCTCTGCCTGAGCTAATTTCCACTAGGAAAGGAGAGCAGGATGCAAAGTCAACCACATATGTACTTACAAGATCTGGGGTCCATTCTGTAATGAATATGAGAAGATTGCTGGAGGAGGAAGAGATAACAACAGATAACCAGAGTTGGAAGAGACCTTGTAGGCCATCTACTCCAACACCCCACCTAAGCAGGAGACCCTACACCATTTCTGACAGATGGCAGTCCAGTCTCTTCTTGGAAGTCTCAAGTGATGAAGCTTCCACAACTTCCGAGGGCAAAGCTGTTCCCTTGGTTGATTGCTCTCCCTGTCAGAAAGTTTCTCCTTATCTCTAGGTTGAATATCTCCTTGTTCAGTTTCCATCCATTGTTCCTTGTCTGGCCCTCAAGTGCTTTGGAATAGGAGTCTCTGGGAGTTGAAGTGCACAAGTCTTAAAGTTGCCAAGATTGGAAACCTCTGCTTTAGAAAATAGCAGGTGCTTTAGAACAGTGTTTTTCAACCTTGGTGGTTTGAAGATCTGTGGACTTCAACTCCCAGAATTCCTCAGCCAGCTGGCTGAGGAATTCTGGGAGTTGAAGTCCACACATCTTCAAAGTACCAAGGTTGAAAAACACTGCTTTAGAAAATAAGAAAGTGCAGGAGGATTGTAAGGCCCTTGGTGCTCTCTGAGCTTGGTGGTTTTCTTGCATGACCCAACTAGGGAACATCATCAGTGCTGGAAGGGAGTGGAGTTTGTGGGCTGGAGGAGGAGGAGCAGGAAAGGGACTGGGGATCCTTGGTGCTCTCTGAGCTTGGTGGTTTCCTTGCAGATGTTTCATGACCCAACTAGGGAACCTCATCAGTGCTGGAAGGGAGGGGAGGGTTTCTGGAGTGGAGAAGAAAGGAGAAGGAGGAAAGAAGAGGAGATGGAGGATAGGAGGTAAGAAGAGGAGGAGGAGGAAGGCTGTGGTCTTCCTTGCAGACATTTCATGACCTAACTAAGTAACATCTTCAGTGCTATAAAGAAAGGGAGTTTTCAGAAAGGAAGAGGAGGACTTTAAGATCCTTGGTGCTCTCTGAGCTTGGTGGTTTCGTTGCAGACGTTTCATGACCCAACTAGGGAACATCATCAGTGCTGGACGGGTAGGTACAGATATGTGGGTTGAAAAACTGACCGGGCCTCCCTTCTCCCAGAGCTGGGAAAACAGAAGAGCGTGAAATTCAAGCACGATCCCAGATTTTTCTTTCCTGGGAGCCAAACAAATTTATTCGAAAAGGCATAAATCCAACGTGCCCCATCTACTCGACCCAGGGGGTTGGCAGAGGGGTCCCCCTGCCTGCACTGCCCCTTGATGCCAACTGCGTCGCTTGACGATCCAAAACCCCTCCCTGAGTGGGAAGAGAGCCCGCTCCAAGCTAAGGGGGTCCATGCAGTTGTGCTCGGTGGATAAATATTTGCCAGGCAGGAGGCTAAAAGCGATTAAGTTGGCTTTGATCTCGCCTCCCAGTCTCTGCCAGCTGTTTAAACACGCCGCGCACTTCATACATGCACCTTCCAGCGGGCGCCTGTTTACGCAGAGCAGAAACTGTGTCTCTCCTCCTGTCGGTGCCTTGTCACAGTTGCAAAAGGCCTCCTGTCTCATTGGGGAGGGCGGAGAAGGGGGCCTGGCACTCGCTGGCGCTATTTCAGGGCTGCTCTCCTGGCTTCCATGCATTGTGCGGTTGTGTCCCGGTTGATAATTCGTGGGAGGGTCCTGGCCTGCTTCTGCTCTGCAGCCCTGCCCACAAATCAGCCTGTGAAAATGAGACTTTGTATATTTATTTATTATCAAATTCAGGCGCCACAAGGTCTGTTTTAGGCCCAGGACTCTTCAATATCTTCATTAACGACTTAGATGAGGGAATAGAAGGGAAATTTACCAAATTAGCAGATGATACTAAGCTGGCAGGAGTAGCTAACACCCAAGAAGATAGGCTCAAGATCCAGATGGATCTTGACAGACTAGAACACTGGGCCACATCTAACAAAATGAAATTCAGTGTAGATAAAAGTGAAGTCCTCTACTTAGGCAAGAAAAACCCAAAGGACCCATATAGACTGGGTGAAATCAGGCTCAATAGCAGGAACTGGGAGAGGGATCTTGGAGTCTTAGTGGACAACCAGCTGAATAGGAGCCAGCTGTGTGCAGCAGCAGCCAAAAAATCCAATGCAATCCTAAATTGCATTAACAGAGGGATACAATCAAGATCAAGGGAAGTACTAATACCACTCTATAAAGCCTTAGTAAGGCCACACCTAGAGTACTGCATCCAGTTTTGGTCACCACATTATAAAAAAGTGCTGAAACTCTAGAAAGAGTGCAGAGAAGAGCAACCAGGATGATGAGGGGACTGGAGGCTCAAACATACGATGACCGGTTGCAGGAACTGGGTCTGGCTAGTCCAGGGAAGAAAAGGACCAGGGGAGACGGGAGAGCAGCCTTCCAATATTGAAGGGGCTGCCCCAGAGAGGAGGAGAGGGTCAAGCTATTCTCCAAAGCACCTTTGAAGGCCAGACAAGGAGCAATGGATGGAAACTGACCAAGAAGAGATTCAACCTGGAAATAAAGGAGAAACTTTCTGACCGTGAGAACTATCAACCCATGGAACAGAAGTTGCCTTCAGAAGTTGTGGGAGCGTTTTCACTTGATAAATTGTACTGCCATCTCTTAGAAATGGTGCAGGGTCTTCTGCTTGGGCAGGGGGTTGGACTAGATGACCTACAAGCTCCCTCCCAACTCATTATCTGTTATCTGTACCACCCATCTCGCCATTTGGGGTGCTGCGGGCATGAATTGCAGATAGGAAAGGATGCCAAGGCAGATGTAACAATATCAGCCATTGGGAATTTTATTTCCGATTTATTTTCCGCCCGTCTTATAGAAAACAAAATGCTTATTATGTTGGAGGGCAGCTGGCCAGCCCAGGGGGAAGAGTATAGGGAGGAATTAGTCTGGAATCCTTGCATAGCCACAAAGGGGAAAGCTGCTTGGGATGCCATTGGCCCTTCGTTAGTCTGGCCCAGGTACATTCTGTAATTCTGTAAGGGTCTCCTGCTTGAGAAGGGGGTTGGACTAGAAGACCTCCAGGGTCCCTTCCAACTCTCTTATTCTTTATTTTGCTCTCCGTGGCACCTGTGTAGAAGGAAGCATTGGGATTAGCAACTTGCTATCCTATTTTGCTTATGGATTTTGAAGCCCTGCAGGAGCTGCTGAGGGCCAGCCCTGCACAGTGTTTCCTCCTCCACCCCCCTCATTACGTGGGGGGGGAGGATCTTCTGTGGGGGTTCTCTGGGAATGGCCCCCCAGCAGGCCTTCCACCCCAGGAACAGGGAGTATTAAGGCTTATGATTCCCTGCTAATGTTTCTCTATAAAACAGATTTGCATGCTTATTTCTATAAATCTGCATTGATTTCTCCCTCTTAAACCTATATCGGTAATTTTTATCTGTAATCCTGCAGCCTGTTCCCATAAATGCATGCTTATTAACTGTACTTAGCAAATCTACTTAGGAATTACATACTTAATGCATATCAGCAATGCTCCCTGCATCTGAGGAAGGGAGCTGGCAGTCATGAAAGCCTCGGCCTAATTACAATAAGAATAACCAGACAACCTGTGCCCTCCGGGATTTCAGAGGCATTTCCTCACCTGAAAAAGGGGGGAGGGGGAGAGGATGACCACAGGTGGGCAAAAAAGCAGCAGAGGGACTTCCACCATCCTCCCAGTTTCCCAACTGAGTTTCTCTGGGGGAAGCTGGCAGAGAGCATTCCCTCCCTTCCTTCCTCCCTCCCTCCCTCCCTTCCTTCCTTCCTCCCTCCCTCCCTCCCTCCCCTTCCCTCCCTCCCTCCCTTCCTGGGTTTTCCCAGATGTGCCAGTAGGACTTTTCCAACAAAAGGAAACTTTTGAGAAAATGCCTGTCTTGGAGTTTTTTTAATTTATTTATTTGTTAAGCAAGTATTAGATAACAAGTATAAGTATAAACATGGTTATGAATACACGAAATGGATATGAATAAAAAAGAAACAATAGGACAGGGACGGTAGGCACGTTGGTGCACTTATGCACGCCCCCTAGAGATCTCTTAGGAAAGGGGTGAGGTCAATAGTAGACAGTCTAAGGTTAAAGTTTTTGGGGTTTGGGGAAGAGACCACAGAGTCAGGTAGAGTATTCCAGACATTGACCACTCTGTTGCTGAAGTCGTATTTCCTGCAATCCAGTTTGGTGCTATTAACCTTGAGTTTGTATCTATTGTTTGCTCTTGTGTTGTTATGGTTGAAGCTGAAGTATTCATTTGCAGGCAAGTCATTGCAATGTATGATTTAATATACTATATTTAGATGGGACCGAAGGCGGCATAATTCCAGGTTTTCTAGTTCTAGAATTTCGAGTCTGCTGGCATGAGGTATTCTGCAACGAGTAGAGGAGGGGAGAACCCTTCTTGTGAATTGGGATTTGGTTCTGCTGGAACGCTGCCAGCTGCCACGGATGGGCTGGCCACAGATGGCTTCCTTGCTGCTCCTGGGGGGTTTCTGGGGGCCTGAGTTGGTCAGGTCCCCCCTCCCCGTTTTTCCTGAGCCTCTGGGCTTCTGCTCTGCTCTGGTGCAGCTCCCCTGTCCTTCTGCCTCCTCTTGCCCTCTCCTTCCTCCATGGTGGGAGCTTCATTGGTGGCCTTCAGAGCAAGGCTCGGGCAGGGAGGGGGAGGGTGCTGAATGCCTTTCCTGCCCCCCCCCTTCCTCTCCCCCCCCTCCCTTCAGGGAGTTGTCCTTGTCACGAAGGAGAAGGAGCAGCTGGAAAGGGGGGGGGTCAATTGTCCAATCCAGAGGAACAATGGAGAAGCCCCCTCCTCCCTCCTGGCTTCCGCTGGTTTCAGAGCGTGGCTGGCAGAGACGGATGGACTTCTTCAGGGACAAGCCTTGGCACCGGTTGAACCCTTGTCTCCCCGCGTGCAAAATCCCTGACACTTCTAAGGTGTTCAAAATTGCGCCCGACACGTAATGAATCAAGGTGTCAAGCGGCTTGAATGAAATGAAATCGTTAATTGCTCGGTTTCTCCACTTTTGAGTGATGGAAAGAGGAGGGATTTTGGGGAAAGATTTTTCAGAGACAAGGCAGCCAGCGGCCTGGCTTCGGCAGGGGGGAGAGAGACAGATAACAAGGGTTGGAAGGGACCCCGGAGGTCTTCTAGTCCAACCCCCTGCTCGGGTAGGTAAGCAACCCCTAGACCATTCTAGGCAAAGGACGGTCCAATCTCTTCATGAAAACTTCCAGCGATGGAGCAAGTCGTCCCGCTGATCGTTCTCAATGTTGGGGAATTCCTCCTTAGTTCTAACAGAATAACACAGCTGGAAGGGGCCTTGGAGGTCCTCTAGTCCAACCCCCTGCTCAGGCAGGTGAACCCTAAGCCATTCTGGACAAATGGCTGTCCAGCCCCTTCTTAAAAGCCTCCAATGTTAGAGCCCCCACAGCTTCCCTTCCACGGTGGAATTGTTCCCATTGTTAGGAAATTTCTCCTTAGTTCTAGGTTGCTTCTCTCCTTGGTTGGTTCTTATGCTAAATGCTAAATTATGGGGGAGATATTTGATTCCCCCTCTCAATAAAAATGAACCGCACAGATAATCCTCAACTTTATAACAGTTCACTTAGTGACGGTCTGAAGTTGTCAGAGTATATTCATGAACTGGAATAGAGCATAGTAAGGTCAGCCAATGAATAGGCAGAGCAACTAAGTCAGCCAATGAGGACTGTTTGGAAACTGAAAGTGGAAGGAGCCTGGGTGTGGCTCTATATTAAGCTCCGTGAAGAGCTCTGGGTCTCTCTATTGAAAGAGAAACTGACCTGCTTGCTTGCTTGCTGAGAACTAGAACTCTGCTCTGAAGCTGTAACGTGTCTGCTTCTGTTTGAGTTTGTTCCATGTTGGGAGAAATCTACAACTGGTATTGTAAAATTTACTTTATATGTTTATAAAGAAGTTAAATGAAGCCTCAGCCATCTGGTGTTTACTTTCCTGGCGCTGAATTTACGCTGCAATACTCTGAACAGAAGTTACAACAACCCTGGAAAAAGCGGCTCACAGTTGTTTCTCACACTTACGATCGTCGAAGCTTCCCTGCAGCCGCGCGATCCAAATTCAGACATTAGGCAACGGACTCGCACTTACGACGGTCACGGTGTCCCAGGGCCACGCGATTCCCCTTTCGCGACCTCCTGACGAGCGACGGGGGGGGGGGGAGCCGGATTCACTTAAGAGCCGAGTGCCTCGCTTAACAACTTGCAGCCGTTCTCTCCACAAGCGTGGCAGGAAAGTTCATAATACTCGGGCAAAAACTCACTTCGCAAAACTGTTCTCGCTTAGCGATGGAAATTTGAGGCTCAATGGCGGTCGTAAGTCGAGCGCTCCCGGTAACAGCTCGTCCCTCCGCATTCTCCGAGGACCCTTTTTTTCCCCTCCCTGCTACAAGAAGTGAAACATCTTCGCAAGCTTGTCATCTGGTCAGCATTTTACACTGGAGACGAATTTGTAGCGACAAGGAAGAAAAAGAGCAAGTGGGTTTATTCAATTAATCAGACGTGCGTAGCGCCTTGCAATATGTAGTGGCATCACGGAGGAGCAAAGATCCAGGGGGACGAAGCTCTCTCATCAGCAGAAAAACCGGGGATGGAAAAATGAGAGTTGCTTTAAAATGCCCTCTGCTCTTCATAGCTCTTCAAGGGCCCCCTGGAAGGAGCATCCATCTTGGAACTTGGGGAAGAAGCGAGGGGTTTTGGAGAACCCGCACGGATATATATATATATATATATATATATATATATATATATATATATATATGTATGTATGTATGTATGTATGTATGTATGTATGTATGTATGTATGTATGTATGTGTGTGTGTGTGTATGTATGTATATGTATATGTATATATATTTAAAGATTATTAAATTTATATGTCGCCACTCAAGGCAACTCGTGTCACTACGATATAAAAAAGGGATGTTGAGACTCAAGAGTGCAGAGAAGAGAAACAAAGATGATTAAGGGGCTGGAGGATAAAACATATGAAAAAGAACAGTTGCAGGAACTGACTACTCTAGGGAAGAGAAGGATCAGGGGAGACACGTTAGCATTTAAGGAGCTGCCATGAAGAAGAGGGGGTCAAGCAAGGCATAGAATCAAGATCATGTGAAGTGTTAATACCACTTTATGATGCTTTAGTAAGGCCACACTTCGAATCCAGCATCCAGTTTTGGTCGCCACGATGTAAAAAAAGATTGTTGAGACTCTGGAAAGAGTGCAGAGAGGAACAACTAAAGATGAAAGACCTGGAGGATAAAATATAAGAACGGTTGCAGAAACTGGGTATCTCCCATAGTTCAGCTTCAAGATTTCTCTCTAGGATATTTTTCCCCCTTCAATATTTCTGATTCTATTCAGGAAGTGAGAATATAGCAATAGCACTTAGACTTATATACCGCTTTATAGTGCTTCCCAGCCCTCTCAAAGCAGTTTACAGAGTCAGCCTCTTGCCCCCAACAATTTGGGTCCTCATTTTACACACCTGGGAAGGACAGAAGGCTGAGTCAACTTTTGGAAGGGAAGGGAAGGAAGGAAGGAAGGAGGAAGGAAGGAAGGAAGTTAGCAATAGCACTTAGACTTATATACCGCTTCATGTTGCTTTTCCAGCCCTCTCTAAGCGGTTTACAGAGTCAGCCTCTGGCCCCCAACAATCTGGGTCCTCATTTGACCCACCTTGGAAAGAGGGAATGCTGAGTCAACCTTGAGCCTGGTGGGATTCGATCTGTCAAATTGCAGTAGGAGTAGCTTGCAGTACTGCACTCTAACCACTGTGCCACGAAGGCTCCCTGGTATATAGGTATATATATATGGTATATAGGGCTTCCTGCCTAAGCAGGGGTTGGACTAGAAGACAATCAAGATCAAAGGAGGGACTAATACCACTCTGTAAAGCCTTAGTAAGACCACACCTAGAATACTGCATCCACTTTTGGTTACCACATTATAAAAAAGTGCTGAAACTCTAGAAAAAGTTCAGAGAAGAGCAACCAGGATGATGAGGGGACTGGAGACTAAAACATACGATGAATGGTTGCAGGAACTGGGCTTGGCTAGTCTAGGGAAGAGAAGGACCAGGGGAGACAGGAGAGCATCTTCCAATATTTGAGGGGCTGCCACAGAGAGGAGGAAGGAAGGGGTCAACCTGTTCTCCAAAGCCCCTGAAGGCCAGACAAGGAATAATGGATGGAAATTGATCAAGGAGAGATTCAACCTGGAAATAAAGAGGAATTTCCTGACTGGGACAACCATCAACCCATGGAACACAAGTTGCCTTCAGAAGTTGTGGGAGCTTCATCCCTGGAGGCTTTCAAGAAGAGACTGGACTGCCATCTGTCAGAAATGGTGTAGAAGGGTCTCTTGCTTGGGTGGAGGGGTGGATTAGATGACCTCCAAGGTCCCTTCCCCCTCTGTTATTATTCTGTTGACATTCTGTTAATCCCGTCACGTTGGGGCTGTGGAGAGCGTGGAGGTGGGGCCCACTGAGGCTGGCAGCTCCCTTTGGATCAGCAAGGCATTCCCGGCGCCTGCCAGAGGGCCTGTTGCCAACTCTGGTGCCGCACGGCAGACCTTTGGCAGAAGGTGGCTTTATCTGCTTCACACAGGGTGACTTTTGTGTTCTCTGCGTGCCAAGCATCGCTTTGCTTGCTGCCAGCGAGAGAGGCCGGGCATGGCGGGGAAGGGGCAGGCGCCACAAGGAGGAGGGGGAGGGTCTTGCATCCAGTCGTGATCTCCACAATAAGGGTGCAGAGAAGGGCAGTGAAGGTGAGAACAGGAAGAGAATAGCACAGAACAGAACAGAAGAGAGATTAGATTAGAATAGAGGATAGGATAGATAATAGGAATAGAATAGAAATTGGAATGAAGGGGTGGGGAGGGGGAAGGGCCAGGCCAGGAGGGGAGACATCATTTCCCTTGCTGGCAAGCAGAAGCCGTTTCTCCAGGGAGCCCATGTTCACCTGGCAGGCAGGACCAAGGAAAACTCCGCCGAGAGCCCCTCCTGCCACCCTGGCCCAGAACAAGCGGGGCACTGGGGTGCCAAGTGGCATGGAGGGCGGGCAGCCCTGCGCCTTCCTTCGGCTGCTGCCTCCTCAGCGCTTGTTAAGGGAAATCTCTTTCCTCCCCTCCTCTCTCTTTCTAAGCTTCCCTTCCCTTCCTTCCTTCCTTCTCTCCCTCCCTCTTTATCCTTCCCTCTCTCCCACCCTCCCTCTTTATTTATCTTTCCTTCTCTCCCTTTATCCTTCCTTCCTTCCCTCACTCCCTCTTTATCCTTCCTTCTCTCTCACCCTCCCTCTTTATTTATCTTTCCTTCTCTCCCTTTATCCTTCCCTCCTTCCCTCCCTCTCTATTTATCTTTCCTTCTCTCTTTTTATCCTTCCTTCCTTCCTTCCCTCACTCCTTCTTTATCCTTCCCTCTCTCCCATCCTCCCTCTTTATCTATCTTTTCTTCCTTCCCTCTTTATCCTTCCTTCCTTCCACCCTCCCTCTATCTATCTTTCCTTCCCCCCCCCTCCCTCTTTATCCTTTCTTTCCAGTCCTGCTTGCATCCAGAATCTGGCCGGCCGGCCTGCCTCTGCGGGGAAACCCCCGGCTGAGCAGAATCCCAGAGCAGGGGGCTGGACTAGAAGACCTCTGGGGTCCCTTCTAACCCTTGTTATTCTGTAATCACCTTGACAGCAAGGAGGAAACCATCTGGCATTTTCCCATTGAAATATGGCCCACCCTGACCCCTCTGTCAGGGCAGCCAAATCATTCAGGTATAGGAGCCCCCTGCCCGCCCCGTCCATCCATCCATCGCAGGGCCAGGGGCTTTTCTGGCTGCTGGAGGGTCCCACCCCCAATCCCCTTTCCTCTTGGCTGCTTAAATCCCGGCACGAGGCTCCTCTCTGGCAGCGATTCCTTCCTTTCCGCCTCTTTGGTTTTTCTCCCCTGGCCAGTTTTCCAGCCTGAAACCTTCACTGTGGATCGATCCCTCTTCCGGAAGGCAGGAGAGGCAATTCGGCTGCCCAGAGATCCTCCCTCCCCCTTCAGGCCCCCTTCTTCCCCACCCCCCATGGATCTAAAGGGGTCCCTTCAAGGATCCATGAGGAGAATGGAGGATTTGGGGTGGGCTTGTTTGTCAGGGGCTGGGCATGGATGGGGCTGCCAAGCCCAGACTTTTGTGGGGGGAGGAGTGGGGGAAGGAGTGTCTTTAGCCAAGCCAGTTCCCCCTCCTCTTCCAGAGCGTCTGTGCCCCAGAGGTCTTGGCCCGGGGAAAGAAAATAACAGGACAAGGTTGGAAGGGATCTTGGAGGTCATCTAGTCCAGCCTTCTGCACAAGCCAGTCTCTTCTTAAACACCTCCAGTGATGGAGCAGGCACAACTCCTTGTGGCAAGCCGTTCCATTGATTAATTGTTCTCCCTGTCAGGAAATTCCTCCTTATTTCCAGGTTAAATCTCTCCTTGATCAGTTTCCATCCATTCTTCCTTGTCTGGCCTTCAGGTGCTTTAGAAAATAGCTTGTCCCACCTCCACGCTCTCCAGGGCCCCAACTTGTTCAGGAAAGTCACTCGATGACCACAACAGACAGAATTTAACAGAATATTAACAGATTAACAGAGTTGGAAGGGACCTTTGTAGGTCATCTAGTCCAACCCCCACCCAAGCAGGAGACCCTACACCATTTCTGACAGGTGGCAGTCCAGTCCTGCGTCCTCCAGGTCCTGGTTATCCCAAAGGTACTTTTTTTAAAAGAGGCAACTGCTTGTTTTTTTCTTTTGAAGACATTTCACTCCTCATCCAAGAAGCTTCTTCAGCTCTGACTGGATGGTGGGGAAGGGAAGGATTTATAGTCTTTGCAGACAGTTGCATATAAACCCTTCCCTTCCCCCTCATCCAGTCAGAGCTGAGGAAGCTTCTTGGATGAGAAGGGAAACGTCTTCCAAGAAAAGAAAAGAAAAATCCAGTTGCCTCTTGGGAAAAAAGACACCTTTGGGACAGCCCTGATCTGGAGGACAGAGAATCTTTACACACTTTTACCTGGATGTTATTTTTACATCTTCTCTCTATGAAAGACAGGCGGTTTTTAAATTGGATATATATTTAGAGAGAGAGAAAGAGTAAATGTGATAATAATCACAAAAACAACTGGAGACAGTGAACAATATGGAAGAGTATTATTATTATTATTATTATTATTATTATTATTATATATTATATATTAGGTTTTGCAAAAGGGAATTCTCATGGCAGAAGACATTTTCCCCAGGAGGACTGGGGTTTATATACAGGTTCAATTATACAGTCTCTGCCCCTTTCCTGGGTTCACAGTCTATCCAACTACGTATCTCCCTATGCCACACCCATATTATTTTTGCGTAACACCTGTTTCCTTGTCCTTGGAAACTACCCTTGTTCTCACGGCCATGTCTTCCTGTTACGTCCATCGAAGCACAATGGATCATTAACAGGTTTCTGTTGGGTTAGAATGACCTAGCATCTCCTTCTCATCTCCTTATAACCCTGACCTGGAGGACAGAGAATCTCTACAGGATGATTCTGGATGTTATTTTTACATCTTCTCTCTACGAGTGATAAGGCGGATTTTAAATTGGATATATATAAATGTGACGTCCCCAGGTGGGGGTTGTGCTTACAGCCCAACACCGTGCAGGATGTTTGGCATTTGCCAGAGAAACCAAGGTTGGCAAATTCACCACTGGTGCCCTGTGCTCTTCACAGATGAAAGCAGGTTCACACTGAGCACATGTGACAGACGTGACAGGGTTTGGAGACGCCGTGGAGAATGTTCTGCTGCCTGCAACATCCTCCAGCATGATCGGTTTGGCAGTGGGTCAGTAATGGTGTGGGGTGGCATTTCTTTAGGGGGCCACACAGCCCTCCATGTGCTCGCCAGAGGTAGCCTGACTGCCATTAGGTACCGAGATGAGATCCTCAGACCCCTTGTGAGACCACATATGCTGGTGCGGTTGGCCCTGGGTTCCTCCTAATGCAAGACAACGCTAGACCTCATGTGGCTGGAGTGTGTCAGCAGTTCCTGCAAGACGAAGGCATTGATGCTATGGACTGGCCCGCCCGTTCCCCAGACCTGAAACCAATTGAGCACATCTGGGACATCATGTCTCTCTCCATCCACCAACGCCACCTTGCACCACAGACTGTCCAGGAGTTGGGGGATGCTTTAGTCCAGGTATGGGAGGAGATCCCTCAGGAGACCATCCGCCACCTCATCAGGAGCATGCCCAGGCATTGTAGGGAGGTCATACAGGCACGTGGAGGCCACACACACGACTGGGCCTCATTTTGACTTGTTTTACGGACATTACATCAAAGTTGGATCAGCCGGTAGTGTTTTTCTCCACTTTAATTTTGAGTGTAACTCCAAATCCAGACCTCCATGGGTTGCTAAATTTGATTTCCATTGATAATTTGTGTGTGATTTTGTTGTCAGCACATTCAACTATGTAATGAACAAAGCATTTAATAAGAATATTTCATTCATTCAGATCTAGGATGTCTTCTTTTTGTGTTCCCTTTATTTTTTTGAGCAGTGTATATATACAGGATAGATAGATAGATAGATAGATAGATAGATAGATAGATAGATAGATAGATAGATAGATAGATAGATAGATAGATAGATAGATAAGATAGATAAGATAGATAGATAGATAGATAGATAGATAGATAGATAGATAGATAGATAGATAGATAGATAGATAGATAGAGATATATTCGTTCCGCATTGCTCATGCCTGCCTTTCTCCCACCCTCCCTTTCCTCCGGTCCGTCCCCAGAGCACGTCTGCTCCATCCTGGCCTCCCTCCTGAGAAACCTGCGGAGTCAGCAAAGGACGCGGCTGCTCAACAAGTTCACGGAGAACGACAGCGAGAAGGTCAGCGGTGGGGCGGCTGGAGGTGGCCGGAGCGAACCTGCCTATGTTTATATTAGAGGTGGAGACCCTTTGAGAGCCGTAGGCCACCTGGTTTCATTGTAGTGGACGCCCATTAGTGCACGTTCAAAGTGGCCATAGAGTTTATTCTATTCTAATCAATCCATAGAAAGAAAATGCCAGGATGAGCACTGGGTTTCACGTTGGCACTGCCCAAGAAGGTGCCCGAAGCTTGGCAGGGCCTCCCTCCCTCCTTCCTTCCTTCCTTCTCTCACTTCCTGCCCATGGTGGCTGTTTTGGCCAGCCCCTGCAACTCTGAGGTCCTTCCATCTCCCCTCCTTTGCCCAGCTGGCTTCTCCGCCCCGTTGAAAGAATTAATAGATTAATAGAGTTGGAAGGGACCTTGTAGGTCATTTAGTCCAACCCCCCCTGCAGGAGACCCTACAGCATTTCTGACAGGTGGCAGTCGGGTCTCTTCTTGAAAGCCTCCAGGGATGAAGCTCCCACAACTTCTGAAGGCCACTTTCATGTTCCATGGGTTGATGGTTCTCACTGTCAGGAAATTCCTCCTTATTCCCAGGTTGAATCTCTCCCTGATCTGTTTCCAGGTTGGCTGTTTTGGCCAGCCTTCCAACCCCAAGTTTAACAGATGGTTTAATAGATTAACAGAGTGAGAAGGGACCCCCTAGGTCATCTAGTCCAACCCCCCCCTCCCCAGCCTAGTTCCTTCACCTTCCCTCTTTTGCCCAGCTGGCTTCTCCACCTGTGTTGAAAGCATCGCTTGATCGGAGCTCACATGGCCTGTGCAAATAACTTTGGATCGAAACGAGTGGTCGGTTCTTGGAAATCAGTGGCAGCAGAGCCCGACCCGAACAGCATGCGAGGGGCGCCGGGAGCGTTCACCGAGCACGTCCCAAGGCACCCCTGGCTGGATGTCTTCCGCGAGGAACGGCAATTTCTGTGCTTTTTAACAATTTGAGCTGCTTTAATTAGAATTGATATTTTTCTCTCCTGAAATTTACGGAGGAGGCGGAAAAAAGATCGGCCCATAGCTTCAGGGGCCATGAGGGATAAGTGAAGCTGCCATGTTCAGAAGCACTCTATCCCCGGGAATAGCAGTGTGCAGCGGCAGCCAAAAAAAATAAAAAGAAACCCAATGCCATCCTAAGTTGCATTAACAGAGGGATACAATCGAGATCAAGTGAGGTACTAACACCACTCTGTAAAGCCTTAGTAAGATCACACCTAGAGTCCTGCATCCAGCTTTGATTCCCCACAGTATAAAAAAAGAGGTTGAGACTCTAGAAAGAGTGCAGAGAAGAGCAACCAGGAGGATGAGGGGACTGGAGGCTCAAACATACACAATGACCGGTTGCAGGAACTGGGTATCTCCCATAGTTCAACGTCAAGATTTCTCTCTTTGATATTTTCCCCCCTTCAATATTTCTGATTCTATTCAGGAAGTAAGAATATTGTATATAGGGCTTCATGCCTGAGCAGGGGTTGGACTAGAGGACAATCGAGATCAAGGGAGGTACTAATACCACTCTACAAAGCCTTAGTAAAGCCACACCTAGAGTCCTGCATCCAGTTTTGGTCACCACACTATAAAAAAAAGATGTGGAGACTCTGGAAAGAGTTCAGAGAAGAGCAACCAGGATGATTTATATATTTATTTTCATTTTTTTTTTATTTGATTTGGCAATCGCTGACAAGATAATAGATATAAGTATGAACATGTGTAGGAATACAGGAAATAGGTACAAATAAATGGGGACAATAGGACAGGGACGATAGGCACGATGGTGCACTTATGCACGCCCCTTGCAGACCTCTTAGGAATTGGATGAGGTCAATAGTGGATAGGGGACTGGAGGTTAAAACATACGATGAACAATGGCAGGAACTGGGCTTGGCTAGTCTAGGGAAGAGAAGGACCAGGGGAGACAGGAGAGCAGCCTTCCAATATTGGAGGGGCTGCCCCAGAGAGGAGGAGGAAGGGGTCAAGCTATTTTCTAAAGCGCCTGTAGGCCAGACAAGGAATAATGGATGGAAACTGAACAAGAAGAGATTCAACCCTGAAATAAGGAGAAACTTTCTGACAGTGAGAACAATCAACCCATGGAACAGAAGTTGCCTTCAGAAGTTGTGGGAGCTTCATCCCTGGAGCCTTTCAAGAAGAGTCTGGACTCCCATCTGCCAGAAATGTTGTTGGATCTCCTGCTTGGGTGGGGGGCTGGACTAGACGACCTACAAGATCCCTTCCAACTTTGTTGATCTGTTATAACCTACGATGAACGGCTGCAGGAACTGGGCCTGGAAGGACCAGGGGAGACAGGAGAGCATCTTCCAATATTTGAGGGGCTGCCACAGAGAGGAGAAGGGTCAAGCACCTGAAGGCCAGACAAGGAATAATGGATGGGGGGGGGGAGTTGGACTAGATGACCTACAAGGTCCCTCTCAACTCTGTGAATCTGAAACGAGACACGGGGAGATCCTGCATGAAAGGGCTCCTTTTCGGCCGGCAGTCTCGGCCTCCATCTCTGACACACAAAAGACACCCACCCACCCCCCAAAGCCAAAGAAATCTCCTTTTCTCTTCCAGGTGGACAGACTGATGGAACTCTATTTCAAATACCTGGATGCCATGCAGGTAGCCGACAAGAAGATTGAAGGTGAAAAGCACGTAAGTCTTTTTTTCCCCGTTTTGGGGAGAGCTAGAGGAGCAGCATGGCTCCACCCAACACACACATACACACACACACACTCCTGGCTCACAAAACTCAGCTATTCCGAAAGCAGAGAGTCTTTGTCACTCAGGGTTCAACGGTGGGATCCTGGCTGCTCTCTGAGCTGGGTTGTCCTCTCATAGGCGTTTCATTACCCAGCTAGGTAACACCATCCAGTGGTCCCCAACCCTGCAAGCTTGGCAGGCCGGAAAGGGGAGAGCAGGAGGTTGTGTGTGAGTGGCAGGCATGGGGCCCTCCACGCACTGCTCCATTCGTGTGAGCAGAAGCCCCCATTCCCCACAGGAACTTCGTGCACGAGTGCAAAAGGTTGCGTGGCCTGGTTCTGACTGAGCCACGACCTGGGAGTTAGGGACCCCTGATAATCAGTGCTAGGAGGGAGTGGGGTTTGCAAGGAGGAGGAGGAAAAAAACACTGGTTATAATAGAATCATTGTGCTGAAAGGGACCTTGGAGGTCTTCTAGTCCAGCCCCCTGCTTAGGCAAGCAATCCTATACCATTTCCTTAAAAGCCTCCAGTGATGGAGCACCCACAACTTCTGGTGGCAAGCTGTTCCACCGGTTAAATTGTCCTCGCTGTTAGGAAGTTTCTCCTTATTTCCAGGTTTGCTTCTCTCCTTGATTAGTTTCCATCTGTTGCTTTTTGTCTTGGTGCTTTGGAGCAGGGGTCTCCAAATATTTGAGGGGCTGCCACAAAGAAGAGGAGGGGTCCATTTATTCCCCAAAGCAGGGGTCTCCCAACCTTGGCAACTTTAAGACTTGTGGACTTCAATTCCCAGAGTTCCTCAGCCAGCTATGTCTGTTTCTTACCCACCAAAGAGGTGAGAGGAAGGGATCACAAGAGAGTAAGCTCTGCTGGCTGAAGAACTCTGGGAGTTGAAGTCCACAAGTCTTAAAGTGCCCAAGGTTGGAAACCCCTGCTCTGGAGAATAAATGGACCCCTCCTCTTCTTTGTGGCAGCCCCTCAAATATTGGAAGACTGCCACCCTGTCACCCCTAATTTATTTTATTTATTTATTTATTTATTTTTATTTTTTGTCAATTGCTTACAAGAGATTTACAATTTATAATTACAAGATATGATTGCAGGAAATACAACTTCAGCAACAGAGTGGTCAATGTCTGGAATACTCTACCTGACTCTGTGGTTTCTTTCCCAAACCCCCAAAAACTTTAACCTTAGACTGTCTACTATTGACCTCACCCCTTTCCTAAGAGGTCTGTAGGTGTATGCTTTTATTTTTCTTATATGTACCCATTTCATGTATTCATAACTATGTTATACCTGTTATCTTATAATCGCTTGACAAATCAAATACTTAAATAAATAAATAAAATGGTATAAGTAAAAACATAGTTATGAATACATGGATACATATAAGAAAAATAAAATATAAAAGAAACAATAGGACAGGGACGGTAGGCACGTTGGTGCGCTTATGCACGCCCCCTACAGACCTCTTAGGAAAGGGATGAGGTCAATAGTAGACAGTCTAAGGTTAAAGTTTTTGGGGTTTGGGGAAGAAACCACAGAGTCAGGTGGAGTATTCCAGACATTGACCACTCTGTGGCTGAAGTCATATTTCCTGCAGTCAAGTTTGGTGCGATTAACCTAAATTTCTAAATTAACTTAAATTTCTTCCTTTTTCCCCCAAACCCAATTCCTGCAACCGTTCCTCGTATGTTTTTTGCCTCTGGGCCTTTAACCCTCTTAGTTGCTCTTCTCTGCGCTTTTCCCAAAATCTCAACATCCTTTTTTTTTTGTAGTGTGGTGACCAAAATGGGCGGCTTGTGGTATTTTGTTGGAAGGCGTTGTGAAGACGCTCATTTTCCTGCTCTTCGGGGTTGCTGCAGTGAAGGGCTGGGCCAAGGGAGCCCCGGAGGGCCAGGGAGCAAGGCTGAAGCTTCCCAAGTAAAGGCTTTTGGCTCCCTGCCGCCTCCCTCTTTCCTTGGGGGAGGAGGCAACCGGCTCCCCCATCCCCCAATCCCCAGAGGGGGAGGGCACCGGCGGTGGCAGGCAGCACCGTTACGGAACGGAAGGGCGACAGGCAGGCGATGGCTTAATACATTATCCTCTGTTGCGTGTGGAAATTATCCTCAGCAGGTTGATTCAATAAAATGTTCTCGCTGGGCATTTTGCATGCTAATGGCTCCTAAATGAGATGCTAATTGCGCTGCCGCCTCCCAAGGCAGAAATGGGATCCGGCAAGGGCAGTGGGGAGGGTTGGGGGGCGAGCAGGGGGTACCGTCGTCTGGTGTGAGACGCTTCCCTGGAGGATTGGGAGGCGCCTGACCTGGCGGGAGGCTGCAGATGGCCGCAGCCAGGACCGGAGAGGGTGGGTCAGCGGCAGCAGTGCAGGGGCTGAGGAGGCCGAGTGTTCTGACCCGGCTCCCCAAACACAACAGACCCTCTGTAGTTAAACCAATGATTCCTTTATTAGGAGCATCAGCTATCCGGGCAAAATGTCTCTCTTTCTCACACACAGAGAGAGAGAGAGAAAGAGAACAAGAGAGAGAGAGACAGAGGGGGGGGGGCTAAGAAGTCTGTCCATCCAGAAGATGAACAGTTGTCTGGCACATCTCTTCATCTCTGCCCCCTGCCTTTTATCCCCAGAGCAAGGTGGAGCTTTGCCAGCAGCAAGTGGCTCTTCCGTCCCAAGGACCGGCCCATAGATTTCCCCTGCTCTCCTCTCCTCTGCCTTCTACGCATCTGTGTGTCAGGCACTGGACCCGGCTGTTCCTCCTCTTCCTCATCAGCCACCTCCAGACCTGGGGGCTGTTGACTCTCCAGCTGAGGGCTGACCCTCCCACCTGGCAGGGTTGAGATGTTGAGACTCTGGGAAGAAGGTGGCGAAGTGCAAGAAAGAGGATTAGGGGGCCGGAGGCTAAAACATGCAAAGAACGGTTGCAGGAACTGGGCATGGCTTGTTTAATGACGAGAAGGACTCAGGGTGTCATGAGAGCAGCGTTCCAGTATTTGAGGGGGCTGCCCCACAGAAGAGGAGTGGAGGGAATCAACCTATCCCCCAAAGCACCAGAAGGGAAGATAAGAAGCAACAGGTGGAAACTCATGAAGGAGAGAAGCAGCCTGGAACTCAGGAGAAACTTCCTGACCGTGAGGACAATCAATCCGTGGAATCAGAGGTTCTGGGTGCTTCAAGACTGGGGGATTTTAAAAAGAAATTGGACAGACTTTTGTCTGAAGTGGTGAAGGGTCTCCTGCTTGAGCACGGGGTTGGACTAGAAGACCTCCAGGGTCCCTTCCAACCCAGTTATTCTGTTCTGTCCTCTTCCACAAAGCCCCTGAGGGCAGGGCAAGAAATAAATGGTGGAAGCGTCATTCAAGAGAGATCCAATCTGGAAAGAAGGAGGAATTTCCTGATTATCAATCAGTGGAATGGTTTGCCTCTGGGAGTTGTGGTTTCCCCAACACTGGAGGCTTTGAAGAAGAGACTGGGCCACCCTTTGCCTGAAATGGAATAGGGTCTCCTGCTTGAGCAGGGGGTTGGACTGGATGACTTCCAGGGTCCCTTCCAACTCCGCTATGCAACGGGGGGGGGGGTGATCCCTCCTTGCTGAGGGTCCCAGAGATGCCACACTGTACCTGGAAGGATGAGAAACGGCTCCAGTGGTTGCTTGCCCACTCACTGGGCCACGTGTCGTATAAATCAGCGCCACGATGAGGCTGCCAAGGAGATCGCGGCAGGGCCAAACAACGTCCCAGCATGAGGCTAGCAAAAGGTCAGCTGCGGAGGGAGCTGGCATGGGGGTTTGCAGCTGAGGAGGGGTCTGGGGGCCACGTTTTGCCTGGATTTGGGTCCCTAACAGGGGAGCTTCTCCCTGGGGGGCAGCCTGCTGTCTGGCACAGCCTCCGATCCCGGTCAGCCTCCGCCCCAGCTGTGATTCCCAGGAGTGCCTGCAATTCTTTACGTATTCCGTGGCGATGCCACCCACGTCTCTCACGCCACAATTGCGGGTGGCTGGACAATAGGATCCCGAATAAGAAAGCGATTAAACATTAGAAGAATGGAGTAGAGTAGAATTAGGAACAGAATGCAGAGGAGGAGGGGAGGGGAGAGGAGGGGAGGAAAGAGAATTCAGATCGGAGGCTGTGCCAGACAGCAGGCTGCCCTCCAGGAGGAGAGGAGAGGAAATATGGAGAAGAGAAGAGAATAAGGAATAGAATATAGAATAGCATAGAATAGAACAGAATAGAGAATAGAGTAGAAAATAGAATAGAGATTAGAGTGGGATAGGATAGGATAGAACAAGGAATAGAAGGGAAGGGAAGAGAATAGGAGATATAGAATAGAATAGATAATAGGAATAGAACAGAACAGATTAGAATAGAATAGAATAGAATAGAGATGAGTAGAATAGGAAAGAATAGAATAGAATATGGAATGGAATAGAATTACAGAACAGAATAGAATAAGGGGATAGAATGGAACAGAACAGTATTGGCGAACCTTATCGTCACCGAGTGCCAAAACGGCAGCGCACATGAGGAAGCACCGGAAACCGGTTTCCGGCAGTCCCGCATGTGCGAAGACCAGCTGGCCTGTGCACCGGAACTCGGAAGAGCAACAGGCGATGGCTGGCGTGCCCGGAGGGATGGTTCCGGCACGCGTGCCATCGGTTCACCATCACAGGAATAGAATATTGGATAGAATATAGAATAAATTCCTTCCCTCCTTGCAGCACTGATGATATTACTTGGTCATGCAATGTTGCAAGAAAACAACCACAAAAGCATCAAAGACCCCCAGTCATTGTTCTCCTCCTCTTCCTCTTCCTCCTCCTCCTCCTCCTCCTCTTCACAAACCCCACTCTCCCTCCTAGCACTGACGATGTTCCCTAGTTAGGTCATGAAACATCTGCAAGAAAAGCCACCAAGCTCAAAGACCCCACAATTCTCCTCTTCATCCTCCTTCTCCTATCCTCCTCTTCTCTTTCTTCTTCTTCCTCGTCCCATCCTCCTCCTCCTATCATCCCTCTCCTCTCCACTCTTCTCCGCAAACCCCACTCACTCCATTCTAGCCCTGATGTTGTTCCCTAGTTGGGTCATGAAATGTCTGCAAGAAAACCCCCAAGCTCAGAGAGCGCCAAGGACCCCGCAGAAATTGTAGGTTCTGGTGGGTGAAGTAAGCAGAGTCCTTTGCCTCGGATCTCTGCTGCTTTGGGGGGGGGGGGGGGTTGGACTAGAAGGCCTCCAAGGTCCCATCCAACCCCGTTATCCCGACTCTCTTCGCAGGACATGGTGCGCCGCGGGGAGATCATCGACGACGACACGGAAGAGGAGTTCTACCTGCGGCGCCTGGATGCCGGTCTCTTTGTGCTCCAGCTCATCTGCTACATCATGGCGGAGATCAGCAATGCCGGCATCCCTCAGGTAGGACCTGCCACGCCTTCCTCCCACCCCCAAGGTTCAACCCTCAGCCCCCCCCCCCCCTTTCTCTTTTAATTGATGGATAGGATTTGTTTATTTGTATCTCGCCTTTATCGTTTCTGTCAATAATTCAAGGCAGCCAATATATTTGACACACCGCTTTCTTAAGGTTTTCCCCACAACAACCCTTTGTGCCTAAGGCGGGACTAGAACTCACCGCCTTCTGGTGATTGGCCCAAAGCCACTCAGCTGGCTTTCATGCCTAAGGTGGGATTAGAACTCATAGGCTCCTGGTGATTGGCCCAAAGCTACCCAGGTGACTTGCATGCCTTAGGCAGGACTAGAACTCCTCGTCTCTTGGTGATTGGCCCAAAACCATTCAGCTGGCTTTCATGCCTAAGGCGGGACTAGAACTCACCGCCTCCTGGTGATTGGCCCAAAGCCACCCAGGTGACGTACATGCCAAAAGCGGGACTAGAACTCCCCGTGTCTTGCTTTCTGAGCCTTTAACCACTAAGCCAAACTTCCTTTGTGGCCTCTTTGCTTCCATGCCGCCTGTTGCGGTTCAGTCTGGGTAAACCGGGGTCTTGGGGCCAAATTCCATTGACCCTTCCCAGGCGCCCATGTAGTATATTGAACCTTAATTGACCAGATTCTTGTACACAGCTAGTCCTCGACTTCGAACCGTCCATTTGGTGACCATTCAAAGTTAGAACTCATGGTCACGGGGTCAAAATTCAGACGCCCTGCGACCGACTCACATTTACGATGGTCGCAGTGCTCCAGGCATCATGTGATCCCCTTTGGCGACCTTCTGAGAAGCCACGTCCAATGGGGAAGAAGGCGGATCCCCTTAACAGCCGTGCCATTCGGGCTTAACAACGGCAGAGATTCCCGTAACCTCTCGGGGCAAGAAAAGTCATAAAATGGGACCAAACTCGCTTAACAAACGTCTCGCCCAGCAGCAGAAATGCTGGGCTCAGTTACCGTCGTTGAGGACTACCTCTAGAGCAGTGTTGGCGAACCTTTTTGGTGCCGAGTGCCGAAACGTCAGCACACGTGGGGGGAGCACCGGCAATCGGAAGAGCAGCTCCCTGGTGCACGCACGTGCTCGCTGGGAAGCTGAACTTCCGGTTTCTGGCGTGCATGGCCGCATGGAGACCAGCTGGCCGGCACGCATGCACATGCCAGAAACTGGAAGCTTAGCATGCGCGTGCCGGGGAGCTGCTCTTCTGGTTTCCGGTGCTCCCGCATACACGAAACCCGGTTGGCCTGCGCACCGAAACCCGGAAGAGCAACAGGCGACGGCTGGCATGGCCGGAGGGATGGTTCCGCGTGTCACTTCCAGCACGTGTGCCACAGGTTCCCTATTGCAGCTCTATAGGTTTGAGCTATAAATCTTCGGAGCTGCAGCTCCACCTGTGGGGCCCGATACTCCGTCCCTTCCCCGAAGGCAAGGGGGGCTTTCCCTTCCCCAACGGAGACCCCTTCATTGCTCCTCTTCTCTCTCTCTCCCTTCCCTTCCCCTCCCCCCCTCCCAGATCCGCCAGAGGGTGCACCAGATCCTGAACATGCGGGGCAGCTCCATCAAAATCGTCCGGCACATCATCAAAGGTGAGTCCCAGCCCCCCCACTCCCCCCCCCTTCCCCGGATCCCCCTCACCTGGCCAGGTGATTTCCCTGCAGCTTCATCTTCTGGGGGAGGGACTCGGGGGGGGGGCGTCCACCAGAGCCTCCCCTGAAGGCCACTTGGTGTGCAAAGGCAGCAGCAAACAGGGGGGCCTTTCTTGCAAAGGGGGTCTGCGGTGTGGAGGGCAATTCTGGGGCCTGCAAACCTAGAACAGGGCACCCCTATCCTGGGAGGAGGAGGAAGAGGAGGCTTGGGGCAGCCTGTTCCTCCCCCCCGCCCCAATGTGACAGGTGGTTGAGGTGGGTTGATTTGACTGTGGCCACCATCCTGGGGGGGGGTTGCAACACCCAGAGAAGATGGGGGGATTTTGACCATGTGAAACTCACTGGCAGGTCCTGCGGAGGAAGGAGAGAGGAAGGGGGTGGGGGAGGCAATTGGGGAGACCCCCCCCCCTTGCAGGCCGTAGGCAGGGGGAGCCTCCCCTGGGGAACCCTCTGTCCCAGCCAGCCCTTCCTTGCTCTTCTCCCCACCCTTCCCCAATCCCTCCCTCCCTCCTCTGCATGCTAATTGGCCTCCTGCTTTTGAGCCTGATTTTTATAGCCTACATATTTTCCCTGTTTCTCTGGCAGCCTGACAGCTGATGGATCCCTCGGGAGGAGGGGGAAGGGCGGGAGGCGAGGGCGGCTGAGAGCTGAGAGGGATCCGGTGCTCCCTTGCATAGGAAGACAGGCAGGAAGGGGGGGGGTTTTGGGGGGGGAGGGGCGAGAGAGGCAGGGAGAAGCCCTTGGAATCCCTCGCAGCTGCCGGCTGACCAGGCTGGGATCCCCTTGGAAGCACCCTGGAGGTTGGTGGGTGGGGGAGAAACCCAGCCACCCACCCACCCAGAATCCCCTTTTTGTTTTCTCCCTGGGGGAGACACCCCCAAGTGCTCCAGACATGCTGGACGGGTGGCCAGGAAACCAAGGCGGTGTATGTTGGGTGTGAGTGCAACACGTAGGGGGTTAACCTCAACTCCGGTGCCCCTGAATGTGTTGGAGGCCCCCAGTCTGCTCTCCACAACCTTGGGCTGAACGGTCCCTCGCTGGTAAACCCTCAGAATGCTAGTAGTAGGGACCTCGGAGGTCTTCTAGTCCAGGGGTCGCCAACTTTTTGGACTTCAGGGACCACCAAACTCATCATTTTAAATCCCATGGACCAGAGACCCTGGGAAAATCCCCCAAAAAGTCTGCAGGAAAATCCCCCACCCTGTTTTCCTTCCGATTGATTGTTCTATATCTGGGATGGCAGGATACCGTCTCCAGCTCCATTCTCAGGGGGAGAGAGAGAGAGAGACTTTTGGCTTCATGCAAGGAAACAGCAGAAGCCGCAGAAGTCTTTCTTTTTCTCCCCCAAACTCAGCCAGAAATGAGTCTTTGCCGACGCAGCCTCTTGGAGCAGGAGGCCTTGCAGGGTCCCAAAGACTCATTTCTGCGGAGTTTGGGGGAGAGAAAGAAAGACTTCGGCTGCTCTCCTTGTGTGCAGCCAGAAGCAGAAGAAGGAAGAAGCAGAAAGAAGCAGCCCAGGGGCCAGGCCAGGCGCGTGGGACAAGTTTCCCCGCCGCCTTTTCCTCCCTCCTCTCACTACCTGGTGTTGTTCACAATGCAAGCAGCGCAGCCTCGTGTTCCCATGGGCCATGTGGGCTTGTGTTCCTGCACAGCCTGGATTAATTGCTTTGGGGGGAGGGGGACATTTCTCTGCGGACCCCTGAAATTTTCTCGCGGACCATCGGTGGTCCCAAGCCCACTGGTTGGCGACGCCTGGACTAGTCCAACCCCAGGGATGGAATGCTACTGGTTAGGCCTGGTTTGACCGAACCGGTAGTAAAAAAAAACCAACCAACCTACCAGTTTGGCCAAACCGGTTCCTCCGATGATCAGCTGAGAGGATCGAAGAAGCCACAAGCGCCGGGGCTCCCAGCTTTCCGTCTCTTCCTCCTCTCAGCTGATTGGTGCGTCAGGGGCCTGCGCGTGTGCACTCACAGGGTGAGCCCCCAAAGCAGTTGCAAAGAAGGTAGGAACCCAATACCATCCAACTCCCTCCCTGAGAAGGAGACCTTTTAAGGCTCATGGAGTTCAACTCCCAGGATTCCCCAGTCAGCTTCCGGGACAGACACTCACACACACACATACACACACTGCCGTAGACTCTTTGGGACAAACGGCTGTCCAATCTCTCTTTCAAGGCCTCCAGGGATCCTCTCCTACCTTCATTCCCCGTGGGCTGCATCCCCATCAGGCTAAGCAAGGGAAGTTACGGGGGGGGGGGGGAAGAGGAGTGCCTGATGGGTCTTGGCCTTGGATCCGAGGGTTTGGAGCAAGAAGCTGGGGGCCAGGAAGACCCCTGAAGGTCTCCGGGGCGGGCAGCTCTTGGCTTCTCAGGCGGGCAAGAAGAGGCCGCCTTCCGGATGCAACAGCAGTCTCCATCTCTCCTGCAACTCGGCTCCAAAGGACGAGATTTGATGAATAGAGTTGGGAGGGACCTTGTAGGTCATCTAGTCCAACCCCCTCACCCAAGCAGGAAGCCCTACCCCATTTCTGACAGATGGCAGTCCAATCTCTTCTTGAAAGCCTCCAGGGATGAAGCTTCCGAGAACAACTTCTGTTCCATGAGTTGATTGTTCTCACGGTCAGAAAATTCCTCCCTATTTCCAGGTTGAATCTCTCCTTGGATCAATTTCCATCCATGGTTCCTTGTCTGGCCTTCGAGTGCTTTGGAGAATAGCTTGACCCCCTCCTCCTCTCTGGGGCAGCCCCTCAAATATTGGAGCCCTGCTCTCCTGTCTCCCCTGGATCTTCTCTTCCCTAGACTAGCCAGGCCCAGTTCTTGTAACTGTTCTTCAGAGATTAAAGATATAGATAGGTAGGTAGAGAGAGAGAGAATAGATAGCTTGACCCCCTCCTCCCCTCTGGGGCAGCCCCTCCAATATTGGAAAGCTGCTCTCCTGTCTCCCCTGGTCCTTCTCTTCACCAGGCTAGCCAAGCCCAGTTCCTGGCTCCCCTTTCCTCTCCCACTGGGCTCAATCAGAGGCCGATTCTCCCATTTCCTTTCAGTTCCTCGTGCTGACAATTAATGGCCTTTTGTATGTGCTGCAAGGCCAGAGTCAGTCTGTTGGTGAGAGGCTGCAAACAGCCCCCACCTGATGCCCCACCACCACCAGGGTCATTGCTGTGGCTGCCAGTATGGGGTGGAGAAAGAGGGGTGGCTCCATCTGGAAGCCCCAAAGAGCTGGGATGACTTCCTTGCAGCAAGGAGCTTCTTTGGACCCAGAATAAAAGAATTGGAAGGGGACCTTGGAGGCCCTCTAGTCCAGCCCCCTGCTCAAATAGGAGACCTGATATTATTTCAGACAACTGGTTGTACGATCTCTTCTTAAAAACTTGCAGTGGGAGGGAAGAAAGGATGGATGGATGGATGGATGGATGGATGGATGGAAGGAAGGAAGGAAGGAAGGAAGGAAGGAAGGAAGGAAGGATAACAGAGTTGGAAGGTCTTCTAATCCAGCCCCTCCTCAAGCAGGAGACCCTCTTCCATTTCAGACAAGTGGCTGTCCAGTCTCTTCTTACAAACCTCCAGGGATGGAGCACCCACAGCTTCTGGAGTCAGGCTGTTCCACTGGTTAATTGTCCTCACTGTTTAGGAAATTTCTCCTTAGTTCCAGGTTGCTTTTCTCCTTGGTGAGAAGCAAGTTCCCTGCCTTCAAAGGTGCCTTGGAGACTAGCTGGACCCCCCCACCCTTCTTTGGGGCAAGCCCTTCAAATCCTGGAAGGCTGCTCTGCTGTCTGCCCTGGTCCTTCTCTTCAGAAAACCCACCTCCCTCCATTCCTCCTCCTCCATGGGGGAAGCAGGGCTCCTGTGCCAGAACTGGGCAGATGTGCACCTCATGCATATTCAGGGCCCTGTTCCCAGGAGAGCGGCAGAAGCCGAGTCCCTGCTTGGTGTGGTTGATGCTCAGTTGTTGAGAGGGAAAATCCTCCTCCCGCCCCCGATTCCGCCCTGCGCCAACCTGCCTGTGGGGCACACATGAAAGCATCTGATGAGCTGCTCGGATGTGCAGGTGTTGGCGCCATTAAACATTCATGCCGCTCGGATGTCCTGGAGTCCCGGCAGCTCCACACACGGCTCGGCTCGCACGTTGCCCTGGCCCATTCCTGCCCCGGCCTTTGCCCATACAGTCCCGACGTGGCCCTGGGGTCACCACGCCTGGACAAGACCGAAGAGGGGAGGGGGTGGGGCTGCAAACTCAGGCCAGCATCTGAAGAGGGGACTTGAAGGCGGCTCCCCAAACACGACAAGCCCTCTGAAGTGAACTCCAAGGATTCCTTTATTAGGAGTGCCAGTGAGAAGTTTCTCTCCCACAGCAACGCTAACAAATCCGTCCGTCCGGGTGATGAGTAGTTGCCTGTCACATCTATTCATCTCCCCCCCTCCCCCCCCTTCCTTTTATTCCCAGAGCTAGGATGGTGGCTTTCTATCCCGAGGACCGGCCCATAGATTTTCCCTGCTCTCCTATCCTCTGCCTTCGGCGCATCCACGTGTCAGGCACTAGGCCTAGCTGTCCCTCCTCTTCCTCATCAGCCACCTCCAGACCTGGGGACTGTTGACTCTCCGTCTGAGGGCGGACATATGGCCCAGACCCGTCTCTGTCTCTCTCTCTGTCTCTCTCTCTTACACACACACACACATACACTCACACATGCAGCAGGCTAACAAATCTGTCCGTCCGGGAGATGAATAGTTGTCTGCCACATCTATTCATCTCCACCCCATTTTATCCCCAGACCTCGGGTGGGGCTTCACTAGAAGCCGTGGCTCTTTTGTCCCGAGGACCGGCCCATAGATTTCCCCTGCTCTCCTCTCCTCTGCCTTCTGTGTGTCAGGCACTAGGCCTAGCTGTTCCTCCTCTTCCTCATCAGCCACCTCCAGACCTGGGGGCTGTTCATTCTCCAACTAGAGATGATGGACGGCCCAGGCTCCGCCCCTCTCTCTCCCTCTCCCTCTCCCTCTCCCCCCTCCCTCCCCCCGTCTCTCTCTGCCAGCTCCCATTCCCTCTTCCCCCTCGGAGCTCCCAGGTTTCCCTGATGCCGACTCAGACTGCCATGCCTCCTCTTCCTCTGATTCGGCCGACAGGGCACAACACTGGCATGAGATCAGAAGGGGTCTGGCTGAGCCCCAGTTAGGGGAGCGAGCAGCATGGGCCCCTCAGTTTTTGAGAGTAGACTGGACAGCCATTTGTATAGCTTCTCCCACTTGAGCAGGGGGCTGGACTAGAAGACCTCCAAGGTCCCTTCCAGCTCTATTCTATTCTATTCCTGGTTTCCTCTCCTGGTTTCCCATTGTTTTCATTTCCTTTGTGTTCTGATCAGCAAAGAGTAAAAGGCCCAAGTCTTGGCTTGTGCCTCCCCAGGGGGGGGGAGGGGGAGAGAGAGAGGGGTGGGAGAGAGAGGGAGGGAGGGAGGAAGAGAGAGAGAGAGAGAGGACCTGGGGCATGGGAAGGCAGTTGAGCAATGGGTGAGAGACCTTCTCTTTGTGGTGGTGAGGGGGGCTTGGAAGGACCCTTCCTCTTACTCAGAGCTGCCCCCAATCTTCTTGCAGAATATGCGGAGAACATCGGAGATGGGAAGAACCCTGAATTCCAGGAGAACGAGCAAAAACGGATCGTGGAACTTCTGGAGAACTTCTGAGGAGCCCTGGGGGGCTTCCAGGACCTTCTGCAACTTGGGGTCCAAGAGAGACTTTCGGGAGAAAGGGGACCTTCTCAGGTTTTTGGAGCGGGGGTGTGTGTATGTAATTTTGAATGATTAAAGATTGGTTTGGTTTGTATTTACAAAGGGTCTCAACTCATTTTTGCTTCTGGGGTGGGGAGGGGTCGGGCAGGGGGAGTTTTAATGCACCAGCCTCTCCCTTTCCAGAAATGCTTGACGCTCCTCCGGCTGTGTGGCCCTTGGGGGGCCCCAGATGCCACCTGGCATAATCCCTTCCCTGTGAGCCCCAAAACCTCCGGTCCCTTGTCATCATCTCTCCTAAGCCACCTTTCTCAATCTCAGCAACTTTAAAGTAGCTGATTGAGGAGAGAGATCATAGCTCATCATGGCTCAACTGACACTGTGCAGCAGAAGCTGCTTCTCAGTTACATTAATATCTTGGGTTGACGTTTTCTGTCTTCGCTGTGTATTTCAACCTTCGCAGCGTGTATAATAATAATTATAATAATAATAGTTTTTGTTCTATCTTCACTCTTATTCGCTGCCCAAAGTCTTGCTGAGAGGGGCACCGTGTCAATTGGATAAATAAGTAACATTAATAACCCGGTGGGGTTATGAATCGATCTAATTTGGCCTTTCCTGGTTGGCCTCCTCTTCATCAGGGGAGGGGGTGGGGTCTCCAACCTTTTAAGACTCATGGATTTCGACTCCCAGGATTCCCCAGCCAGAATTCTGGAAGTTAAACAGGAGGCAATTGGACTTTCTGGTTTTTTCTTTGAAGACATTTCTCTTCTCATCCAAGGAGCTTCTTCTGCTCTGACAGGATGGAGGGGAAGGGAAGGATTGATGCTCCTTGCAGACAGCTGGTCATTTGCATCCTTTTAGAGGGTCGTTGAGGCGGCTTGGAAGTTTATTTGCGTCCTTAGGGTCACCTGAGTGGCGCAAATGGGTGTCTGGAGCCTCCTTGGCTGCAGGATGTTTTTTCTGCCCTCTGTCCTGCAGCCAAGAAGGCTCCATGCCCATATGCACCACTCAGGTTCCAACTGTTGGTCAGAACTGAAGAAGCTTCTGGAATGAGAAGCGAAACGTCTTCAAACAAAAAATAAGGAAGTCCAGCTGACTCTTGGAAAAAAAAGCACCTTTGGGGCAACTGTGATCTGGATGATGGAGAATCTCTACAGACTTTTAATAATCCAATTTGGGATGAACCCCCTTTGAATGGGCTGGGAGTAGGAATGGATTTCCAGAGGGAAAAAAATAGACTGCAGGAACCAGGAGCCCCACTCAGGTGACCTGAAGGAGACAGAGAAACCTCCAAGTGGCCTCAAGGACGCTCTGAAAGGATGCAAATGACCAGCTGTCTTGCAAGGAGCATCAATCCTTCCCCACTACCCAGTCAGAGTGAAAGAAGCTTCTGGGATGAGAAGCGAAAGGGCTTCAAAGAAAGTTCAGTTGCCTCCTGAAAAAGCACCTTCGGGGCAACCATGACTTGGATGATGGAGGATCTGTACGGACTTTCACCCAGTTTCCAGGTATGAAAAATCGTGCTTCAGGGGGCGTTGCAAGTGAGCCCATGTGCTGAAAACCCTCTTCTTGGGAAGGGGGGAGGCGGGTCTAAGCGACCCCCTTCCCAAAGCCTTAAGCTGGACCAAACAGCCCCTCCCTCCCCTTCGGCTGACTGGTGACCTTCCTACCGTTTGCAGCTGCAAAAAGGCACCTGATGTTCACCTGTCCAACTGCAGAGTCACCCTAAGACCTCTGGACATCTTCAACCTGTGCCATGAGTGTGCTGGGGGTCTGGGGGCAAGAAAAGAGAGACACACATACACACAGAGACACACGCCTGACAGGGCTGCAAACAACAAATTGTCCAAACTCTTCTTAAAAACCTCCAGTGTTGGAGCATTTACAGCTTCTAGAGGCAGGTTATTCCACTGATGAATTGTTCTCAGTATCAGGAAATTACTCCTTAGTTCTAAGTTGCTTCTCCCCTGACATGATAACAGTCTTCCAGTATTTGAGGGGCTGCCCCAGAGAGGAGGGGGTCAAGTTATTCTCCAGAGCCCCTGAAGGCAGGACAAGAAGTAGCATTTGCACCAAGACAAATTCCTTGGGTGTCCAATCACACTTGGCCAATAAAATTATTCTATTCTAGCAGATGGAAACTCATCAAGGAGAGAAGCAACCCGAAACTAAGAAATTTCCCAACAGTGAGAACAATTCACCAGTGGAACAGCTTGCCACCAGACGTTGTGAGTGCTCCATCAATGGAGGCTTCTAAGAAGAGACTGGATAGCCATTTATCTGAAATGATCTAGACTCTCCTGCTTCCGCAGGGGGCTGGACTAGAAGATCTCATGAAGAACGGCTGCGGGATTTGGGTTTGGCTAGTCTAAAGAAAAAGAAGAATTAGGGGTGACATGAGAGTGTGATAGTATTCCAGTACTTGAGGGGCTGCCTCAAAGAACAGGGGGTCAAACTATACTCCAAAGCACCAGAAGGCAGAACAAGAAACAACAGATAGAAACTAACTAAAGGAGAGAAGCGACCAGGAATTAAGGAGAAACTTCCAAAACAGTGAGGACAATTAACCACCTACCAATTAACCAATTTATTTGCCTTTAGAAGTTGTGAATTTTCCAACAGTGGAAGTTTTGAAGAAGAGCTAGAACAACCATTGGTCTGAAGTGGTGTAGGGTTTCCTGCCTAGGCAGGGGGTTGGACTAGAAGACCTCCAAGGTCCCTTCCAATTGTGTTATTCTGTTCTATTCTAAGGAGGCGGGTGTTGAATCGAGAGAGGGACTGTCATCACGGGGGTCGCTGGGAAAGCAGCCTTCAAAAATAGAAATATTCTTTTCTCCTGCTATCGATTTTCCTTCTGCTTCTGCAGATCTCTTTTTCCCCCTCCTTAATGGCCGTCTCTGGGTCAAGAAGCAAAAGTTAAATCAAATCAATTTTTTTTCCCTCCCTCCTTTCAGAGTTGATTTCTGGCCAGCCGAAATCGTGACATTAAGTAAAAGTGTCAGGAGGCTAAGTAATCCCCACGCAGCTGCTCCGAGGCGGTGCGGAAGAGATGGCAGGAAGCAGGAAGGCCCGGCTGCTCGCCTCCCCTTGCCATTGGGGTGGGAGGAGGTGGCGAGACGAGAGGCCTCTGAGTAGCCCCAAGGAGGTGGCCGGAGGCTTCGGGGCTGCAGGGCAAATTCCTGGTTTTCAAGCAGAGAAACAGGTGGCATTTAGCAGCAGAAAATGAGGGGGGAGTCCCTTGTTGGGTGATGCAGCCCCCCCCAACCTTATCTTAAACCGATACAAATACTGATTAACAGAGTTGGAAGGGACCTTGCAGGTCATCTAGTCCAACCCCCCACCCCCACCCAAGCAGCAGACCCTACACCATTTCTGACAGGTGGCAGTCCAGTCTCCTCTTGAAAGCTTTCAGGGATGAAGCTCTCCAGGGTTTTGAACAAGAGACTGGACAGTCACGTGTCTGAGATTGTATAGGTTCTCCTGCTTGAGCAGGGGGCTGGACTAGAAGACCTCCAAGGTCCCTTCCAGCTCTATCCTATTCTATTCCCACAACCTCTGAGGGCAACTTCTGTTCCATTGTTGATTGTTCTTACTGTCAGAAAGTTTCTACTTATTTCCAGGTTGAATCTCTCCTTGTTCAGTTTCCACCCATTATTCCTTGTCTGGCCTTCAGGTGCTTTGGAAAATAGCTTGACCCCCATTCCTTTCTGTGGCAGCCCCTCAAATATTGGAAGATGCTCTCCTGTCTCCCCTGGTCCTTCTCTTCCCCAGACTAGCCAGGCCCAGTTCCTGCAACCGTTCATCATCGTATGTTTCATTGTAACTTTGGCAATGAGTATCAAAAGTTGTTGTTTTTTTATAAATTTTGAAAAGGCAACTGGACTGATTTTTTAAGGTGGAATAAAAGACCTTTTGCTTCCTCTCTTGGAAGCTTCATCAGTTGCATTGCATGCCGTGGGAGATGGAGGGATAGTTATTGGCAGTTAAGATTAGTTGGTGGTGGTGGGGGGATGATGGGTTCTGACAGGAGGATTGGGGATGGGAGGAGTAGAAAGGTTGTGTTTTCTTTGCTGGACTTAACACTCAGGCAGAGCCGTTGTGGTTCCTTTGGGTTTTATCTGGGACCTCAAGGTCTCCTAACTCAGAGGGATAGAGAGGCGTTGTAAATGGGGGATGGGTGGTATCCTATTCCCCCCCCCCCCAATGAGAGAGGGGCTGTTCAGTTTGGACATGGATGGCCTCTTTGTCCCCTCTTCTTTTGAACCAGCGGTCCTCTCTGTCCAAAATGTGGACCCTTATTCGTTCAAATGCAGGTGGACGGCCGAATCTTGTCCTGGTGGATTAAATCTCCTATGTTGGGCCACGTGCTGGTGAAATGGTTGCTTTTATTTTGTTTTGCCTCAGAAATTAGTCCAGGTGCCTTTTCAAAATTAAAAAAAAACAAAAACACTTTTGACACAACGATGACCCGGATGGCTGGGAATCTTCATAGACGCTTGGCAATGAGCTGGAGGGGAGGAGAGAGAGAAAATGGAATGGAATAGAATACAGTAGAGTACAGTACAGTAGAGTAGAAATGAATAGAATAGAATAAGAATGAAGAATAGAATAGAACAGAATAGAAAATAGGATACGATAGATTCGGATAGTATAGGATAGGATAGGATAGGATAGGATATAAATGAATAGAATAAAAAATAGAATAGAAAATAGAACAGATAATAGAATAGATAATAGGAATAGAATAGAAGAAGAATGAAGAATAGAATAGAATAAAAATGAAGAAAAGAATAGAATAGAATAATAGAATAGAATAGAATCTGAAAGGGACCTTGGAGGTCTTCTAGTCCAGCCCCCTGCTCAAGCAGGAGACCCTATATACCATTTTAGATAAGTGACTGTCTCTAGACTCTTCTTAAAAACTTCCAGTGTTGGAACATTCACAACTTCTGGAGGCAAATTGTTCTGCTGATTAATTGTTCTCACTGTCAGGAAGTTTCTCCTTAGTTCCAGGCTGCTTCTCTCCTTGATGAATTTCCACCCATTGCTTCTTGTCCTGCCTTCAGGCGCTTTGGAGAATAGATTGACCCTTCCCTCTTCTTTGGGGCAGCCCCTGAGAAATTTGAACACTGCTATCCTGTCCCCCACAAGTCCTTCTTTTCATCAGACTAGACAAACCCAGTTCCTGCAACCTTCTTCTTCATATATTTCAGCCTCCGGTCCCCTCATCCTCTTTGTTGCTCTTCCCTGCCCTCTTTCTAGAGTCTCAACCTCTTTTTTTTACATCGTGGCGGTCAGAACTGGATGCAAATATCCCAAGTGTGGCCTTACCAAAGCCTTATAATGTGGTATTAACACTTCACGTGACCTTGAATTTTCAATTTCATTGTACACCTGTTGTGCATTGGCAATAAAGGTTTGCTTGATTGATTGATTTTATCTCTCTGTTGATGCAGCCTAGAACTGTGTTGGCTTTTTGGGCAGCTGCTACACACGGCTGGCTCCTATTTAAATGGTTGTCCAGTAAGACTCCGAGATCCGCTTCCCAGTTACTCCTATTGAGCCAGGTGCCACCTATGCTGTACCTGTGCATTCGGGGTTTTTTTTGCCTAAAAGGATGGACAGGGCAGTTCTCCTGCCAGGAAAAAAAATGAGATACTGACCCAGAACCCCCCAAACCGGAGAAAACATTTCTGCCCCCCCCCCTCCGTGTTGAAATCCATTTGAATGTTTAACCTAATTTCTTCCGTATTAAACACAGTCCAAAGTTCCTTATCGCGGAGTAGGTGTTAAGTAGCTCATCAGTGCAAGGAAATATAGGCCACATCCAACACAGGCCGGGGGGGCTGAATGGTAGAGCTGAAATGTTTGCATTTCTCCCTTTCATATTTTCCGTGGGCTTTTCTTTCATTACTTCTGAGAGATCTGCAAGCTTGACAGACCAGCAAGAAGAAAGAAGGAAGAGGAAGGGTCCTTCTCTTTTCCAGGCCACTGTATATATGTTGTGCAGCAGAAGCAAGGATGATCTAGCCTCAACTTATAATAAAACTGCTAGTATTTCAGCTGCTGCGGGACTCAGATCGCTCAGCCTCTGGGTTTGGCTTCCTCCTATGACGATTCATAATCAGTTTATTTAATTCATCGAATCGTCTGATTGATCAACAATGCCAGGAGGGAGGGGGCTTTGCTGGGAGGAGGAGGAGGACTGTGGGGTCCTGGGTGCTTTCTGAGCTTGGTTGTTTTCTTGCATTTCATTACCCAACTAGGCAACATCAACAGTGTTGTTTCAAAGCCCAACTAGTCCTAGCATTGATGATGATAACTAGTTGGGTAATGAAATGTCTGCAAGAAAATAACCAGGTTCAGAGAGCACCAAGGACCCCAGCTGTCCTCCTCCTCCCCCTCCCCCTCCTCCCCCTCCCCCTCCTCCCCCTCTCCCTCCTCCTCCTCCTCTTCTTCTTCTTCTTCTTCTTCTTCTTCTTCTTCTTCTTCTTCTTCTTCTTCTTCTTCTTTTCTTCTTCTTCCTCTTCTTCCTCTTCTTCTTCTTCTTCTTCTTCTTCTTCTTCTTCTTCTTCTTCTTCTTCTTCTTCTTCTTCTTCTTCTTCTTCTTCTTCTTCTTCTTCTTCTTCTTCTTCTTCTTCCTCCTCCTCCTCCTCCTCCTCCTCTCTGCAACCCCCCTCCCTTCTAGCACTGATGATATTCCCTAGTTGGGTCACGAAATGTCTGCAAGGAAACCTCCATGCTCAGAGAGCCCCAAGGGCCTCACATTCCAAGATTCTCTTATCCTTCCGTAGCACAACAACAAGAAGGATTATATTTCTGGAGTCCCTGCTCTCTCTTCCCCTTGACCCTTGACCTGGCCTACCCTGCAGGGCTGGAGCAGACTCCCTCCCTCCCTCCCACATTTCTGGAACCTTTGCCTGCAGCTGCCTCTGCATTTCCCCAGAAGCCGTCCGCTGTTGGTGTTGGGCCCACCTCCTCCCTTGCAGGGGGCCGGAAATCCCATATTTTTTTACCCAGGGTTTTTAACATCGCCGTGTTTGCGCAAGTTTTATATTTGTTGTGCATTTACGTTCTTTTTATGGGTGGTTTTATGATATCTCTGTAAGCTTTGCAGAGCCATTAAGGGCACGAGAGGCGGATGAACCTCCTGATTGAACACAAAGCCTTTTGGTCTTGCAAAAGATATCTCGTGACCCCCATTTAGGCTGCTTCCCAACCCAGGACCTGGTACCGGTCTGGCCTCCTGAACCGGTTTGGAACTGGTGCTTCAAGCCCCCTTGTCTTTCTTCTGCATTCCCCACCCCCCAAGAAAAAAAAAATAGGCTGTCATCTCAGTGCAAACATAAATCTTTGTCTGCTCCCGGTTATTCCTTCTGTATCCTGAAAATCTGCCCTTCGCTGTCTCGGCAGGACTCTTATCGTGGCTGTAACACGTTGTCTAATAAAATGTCGCCTTCAGTTTGATAACCCACGTCTATTGTCACTTCATGATGCAGACAGAGGAATTCTTGGAGATTCCTAGGCACCCTCCCCGGTGCTGGGTGCAAATGCTGGGGGTGAGTAATGGGGGCAGCCCACCAAACATACCATCAAGGCTCAGAATGGATCGAGGCTCAGGAGAGATAGATAGATAGATAGATAGATAGATAGATAGATAGATAGATAGATAGATAGATAGATAGATAGATAGATAGATAGATAGATAGATAGATAGATAGATAGATAGATAGATAGATAGATGATAGACAGACAGATAGATTTGGATAGAGGTAGAGGTAGATAAAGATAGATGATAGATAGATAGATAGATAGATAGATAGATAGATAGATAGATAGATAGGTGATAGATAGATAGATAGATAGATAGATAGATAGATAGATAGATAGATAGATAGATAGATAGATAGATAGATTTTTCCTGGCTGCAATTAAATGGCAGCAGCAACACAACATCGGCGTCTCTTTCAGGAGCGGCTTCCTTCCTCCTGGGTGGGTTCTCCACATCAAAGGGAATTGCTGCAGCTGGTGGAGAGCTGCAATTAGCCCAGGTGAATTTGCCTCAATTGGGCCGGGCGGAGCTTTCTGGGTGGAAAAATTCAGAGGAGACATTTGAATGCCCAGAATATGCTGGCTCCCTTGCAGTCTCTCGATGCTATTCAGATTATGCAGGGTTTATGCTGCTTTTTCTGTTTTTGGAATCTTTGGGTGTTTTAAAAAGTATCTTTGATCAGTTTCTTCTTCCTCTTCTTCTCCTTCTCCTTCTCCTTCTTTTCCTCCTCCTCCTCCTTTTCCTCCTCTTTCTCCTCCTCTTCCTCCTCCTTCTCCTTCTCCTCTTCCTCTCTGGGGCATGTGCTCAAATATTGGAGCACTGCTCTCTTGTCTCCCCTGGTCCTCCTCTTCCAAGACTAGCCAGGCCCAGTTCCTGCAACCGGTCATCATATGTTTTAGTCTCCAGTCCCCTCATCATCTTGGTTGCTCTTCTCTGCACTCTTTCTAGAGTTTCAACATCTTTTTTGTCTCATGCAATGTAACATCTGGAAGCTACAGAGGATCAGGTGGAAAGCAAAGTAGAACAGCTGCATCCAAGGGGGAAATTTGGCCCACTTGCTCACACAGGAAGGAAGGAAAGGAAGGAAGGAAGGAAGGAAGGAAGGAAGGAAGGAAGGAAGGAAGGAAGGAAGGAAGGAAGGAAGGGCTGGGTTGATGCTAAACCGATGTTTCATCCTCCAGTCCCCTCATCATCCTGGTTGCTCTTCTCTGCACTTTTTATAGAGTCTCAACCCCTTTTTTATAGTGTGGTGAACAAAACTGGATGCAGGACTCTAGGTGTGGCCTTACTAAGGCTTTATAGAGCGGTATTAGCACCTCCCTTGATCTTGATTGTATCCCTTTGTTAATGCAACCTAGGATTGCCTTGGCTTTTTGGGCTGCCGCCACACACGGCTGGCTCCTGTTGAACTGATTGTCCAAAGCCTTCAGGACTGCTGTGTCAAGCGCTTGTCTGCAACTTAATTTCCTGATTGCTTTTTCCCTGAATGTTGATGGTTGATCCTAACAGGCAGAAGCTCTGCACCGCTTCAGTATCTCTATTGCCAATTCTCAGGCGGGTGGCTGCCATTCGTTTTATATTTAATTTTAGTCCCAATTTCTTCACTGTGCGCCTTTTATTACTACAGCTTGTAGATCATTTGCATTTCCACCTGCCAGACGAGTGTCATCAGCACCAGGGTCAGTGATAGATGTTTCTTCCTCCAATTTTAAAACTAAGTCGGTCTTCTTCCCATTCCAGACTCCCTCGGTATATATTCAGGCATGCTGAATAGGCTGAACATGGTTAAATATTCCTTGGCACAACCCTTGGCTGATGTTTGATCCTCGTGCCAGGGCATACCAAGGATGAAACTGGGAGAGTGGTTGTTGAACTTAGATTGTTGACTAGGGGAGTCATGAAAGCAGTCTTCCAATATCTCAGGGGCTGCCCCAAAGAAGAGGGAGTCAAGCTATTCTCCAAAACCTCTGAAGGCAGGACAAGGAGCCATGGATGGAAACTAACCAAGGAGAGCAGCAACCTTAGAACTCGGGAGAAATTTCCTGACAGGGAGAAGAATTAATCAGTGGAACTTGCTTGATTTGATTTGATGTGATTGATTTGATTTGATTTGATTCGATTCGATTCAATTCGATTCAATTCGATTCAATTCGATTCAATTCGATGTTTATAGCTGCCATCTCAGCCATCGACTTACTGGAGGTTTTCAAGAAAACATTACAGAAGAAAGCAGAATAAACAGAATCAGGAGGGACCTTGAAGGTCTTCTAGTCCACCCCAGCCCACCCTGCTCAAACACGAGACCCCCTACCAATCTACATAGATTAGACAACCGTTTGTCCACAATAAGGATTGGGGGTTGGATAGAAGACCTCCAAGGGCCCTTCCAGTGCCAGGATTCTACCATTCCTGTTTTCAGGGCAGGGAAGAAATCAGATGCCCCCCCTCCTCCAGCTCCCAGCCCCTCCTTTCTCCACCCCATAACCGCAGAAGTCCCCCCACCGGATTAGCACGGATTATTGCTCTTTGTTGGTGCAGACGAGGAGCGAAGCCTTCAACCCTCATATTAGACATTATTAATCTTTGATTTTATTGTATTCTCTTCTGAAGGGGAACTTGGCAAAGGCCTGATTTGCAATGCGCTCCCACCCCCCGCTTCGCCCCCGCCCCGCTTTGTGGAGGGGGCCCCTTCCTCCCCCTCAATATGTTGCATAATGTATGCAAACAGCTTTGGCAAGTGCTGCATTTATGGGTTCGCACCATTTATATTTCATGGGCGACATTCTTCCACTTTTTATTTTCCGCTATTAACAGAAAGAGATTAGAGCACTTAACCAGAAAATCAGAGAGAGGAATGAATGCATTTTAATAACACCCAGCGCAGGTTCTACATGGGGAAACGGGGAGGAAATGGGTTTAGGGATTTATCTGACCTTTAAAAGAATATTTACAGCCCTGAAATTGGGAATCTATCACTGTCTGGGATGCTCGGCTGGGAAGGAGCCGCGCCAAAGGGCCTGAGGAACTCCTGGCAACTGGAATGGTGGGCTTTGGAAACTTTGCTTGATCTTAGAACATTGGAGAACAGAGTTGGAAGGGACCTTGGTGGTCTTCTAGTCCAGCCCTTTGCTCAAGCAGGAGACCCTATATTATTCCGGACGAGTGACTATCTTCTTAAAAGCCTCCACGGATGGAGCCCCCACAATTTTGTTCCCCTGATTAGTTGTTCTCACTAACAAGAAATTTCTCCTTGGTTCTAGGTTGGTTCTTTCCTTGATGATTTTCCCTCCTTTGTCAGCCTTCCAGCAGAACTAGGTCCCAACCGACAACTCCAAGACAGGCATTTTCTCAAAGGTTTCCTTTTATTGGAAAAGTCCTACTGGCACATCTGGGAAAACCCCAAATCTGAGAGTTTCTGAGTTTCCCCTCAGGAAATCAAAAGTCACAACCCAACCCCCACACCCATCAGTCCATCCATCACATGGTCCCATCACCAACCATCTCAAATGGAGACATCCCATCAATCTCTAGGTGCAGGAATCACATGACCTTGACCAAAAAGAAGAATGCTATTATGTCTAACTGCCAACACTCTAAAAATCCCCCCCTCCCCCCAATACTTTCCATGGAAGTTTCTGGGGTGAATATGGCTTCCAAAGCTGACCTCCTTCTGTTCTTCAGGTGCTTTAGAAAATAGCATGACCACTTTCTCCTGTGTGGGGCAGCCCCTCAAATACTGGAAGATGCTCTCCTGTCTCCCCTGGTCCTTCTCTTCACTGGACTAGCCAGGCCCAGTTCCTGCAACCGTCCATCATGTTTTAGCCTCCAGTCCCCTCATCATCCTGGGTGCTCTTCTCTGCACTCCTTCTAGAGCCTTAACCTTTTTTTAATAGTGTTTTGACCAAAGCTGGATGCAGTACTCTAGATGTGGCCTTACTAAGGCTTTATAGAGTGGTATTAGAACCTCCCTTGATCTCGATTGCATCCCTCTGTTAATGCAGCTTAGGATTGCATTGGCTTTTTTGGCTGCCTCTTCCAGCCTCTTAATCATCTTTGTTTTCTCTGCACTCTTTCAAGAGTCTCAAAATCTTTTTTTTTCTTCCTGGGTATGCAATATTTCAAACGTGATCTTACTAAGGCTTTATAAAGCAAGATTGATGCGTCACATGATCTTGATTAATCTTCCAGTTAGATCTACAATCTTCTCCCCCCAAAAAGTCTGGGGGATTTAAAGGGGCAGCTTTCTATCACCAATCACCAATCCAGAGCTTCCCAATTGTGGTCAAGTTAACACTCAATATCTTCAGCCAACTCTACCAGGATGAAGAGCAGGGGTGTCCAACCTTGGCTGATTAAAGACTTGTGGACTTTGGCTCCCAGATTTCCACAGCCAGCCATGCCTGTATTTTCCTCCTACCCCTTAGAGCAGAGAGATTGCAGAGGAAGGGATTACAAGAGAGTAAGCAGGGCTACACGTGGAAAAGCGTGCCAGGGAATCCTGGGAGTTGAAGTCCACACGTCTTCAAGTGGGCAAGGTTGGACACCTCTGATGAAGAGGAGACCAACCAGGAAAGACCAAATAGGATCAATTCATAACCTACTGGGTTATTCATGTATTTATTTATTTAGCCAATTTATACGGCAGTCCATTTCTGCAAGGCTCTGGGCAGTGAACAGAGTTAAAATAGAATAAAATCTATTATTATACACACTGCAAAAATTAAAATCCACAGCAACCCAAACCATTAGCATAACCAAGAAGCAGGTCCCTGCACAACCTCGGTTAGCCACGATTAGCTATGATCTGTGCCCTCAATTAGCTATGATCTGCAAAGCGCAATCATGAAATTAAGGGGCTGTGAAACCCAAAATGGTGTGTGTAGGAGTTGAATTGTGGCTTTATTTTCAAGACCAACACAATAAGAACAAAATAGTTCCCCAGGCTGCCTGCTGCAAGGGAAGGCTTTCTCTCTCTCTCTCTCCTTCTCACACACACAAACACACACACACACCCTGCTTCTTGGCAAGTGGTAACTAGGGAGGGTAGCTAGAAGCATTCCAGGCCTCACCAACGGCATTTGCTGCCTGGGCATCTTTCTTGGCCCTCTTCAGGTGAAGACCATGGGTCCTCTGGGAGAGGCTGCCTGCTTTCCCCAGTCTAGTGGTGGAAGAACTGGGCTGGGTCTTGTGGAGGTTTAATCACCCCATAAATGAAAGACTGGTTGCCAGTTGTGAGTCAGACCATCGTTCCTTTTCAAGACAATATTTGTAGCTCAGTGTTGACCTGATGGTGTTCCCTAGCTGGGTCATGAAACATCAGCAAGAAACAACCAGGTTCAGAGAGCACCAAGGACCCCACAATCGTTGTCCTCCTGCTCCTCCTCTCCTCTCCTCTCCTCTCCTCCTCTCTGCAAACCCCCCTTCTTTGTAGCACTGATGATCGAGTTATAAAACATCTTCAAGAAGACTATCAAACTCAGAGGGCACCAAGAATGATCTCCTCCTCCACTTCCTCCTCCTCTTTGCAAACTCTCCTCAGATGGAGGATGTTCCCAAGTCGAGTAATGTAAGTTCTGCAAGAAAACTGCCAAGCTCAGAGAGCACCAAGGACCCTAGCTGTCCTCCTCCTCCTCCCTCCTCCTTCTAGCATTGATGATATTCTCTAGTTGGTTCATGAAACATCTGCAAGAAAACAAGGACAGAGCACCAAGGATCATTGTCCTCCAGCTCCTTCCTTCTTCTCCCCCTCCCCCTCTCTGCAAACCCTCCCTCTTTGTAGCACCTAGTCAAGATTTAAAACATCTGCAAGAAGACTATCAAGCTTAGAGGGCACCAAGGACTTCTTCCTCTTCCTCCTCCTCCCCCTCCTCCTCTCTGCAAGCACTCCTCACACGGATGATGTTCCGCAATTGAGTAATACAACAAAACTGCCCAGCTCCGAGAGCACAAGGGACCCCAGCTCTCCTCCTCCTCCTTTCTGCAAACTCTCCTAACCAGTGGTGGGATCCAAATCATTTAACAACCGGTTCTCTGCCCTAACGATTTCTTCCAACAACCAGTTCACCTAAGTGCTCAGAAAGTTAACAACCGGTTGTGAACTGGTGCGAACCGGCTGAATCCCAGCCCTGCTCCTAGCACGGAGGATGTTCCCCAGTTGAGTAATGTAATTTCTGCAAGAAAACCGCCCAGTCCTCCTTCTGATGGGCGTCATTCCCCCTTTTATCGCCTGCCAGCACCGCTGCCTTGTCCCCTTGACATCCCTTTGCGGTCCAGCTGGCCCTCGACAAAAGAAGCAAAGACGATTCACCTTCAGTGACGGTCAGTCTGGGCTTTTCATTTTAATCCCGGGTCCTTCTGAGGAATTGCAGGCTGGCCTAAAGCCCCTGGAAGGCCGAAGGGGAGGCCGAGACGCCTGTCTCCTCTCAGGGTCGAGCTGCTCATTCCCCGATTTTGCAGAAGGCATGGATGCAAAGCAGGAAAGATCATTCATTCTGGGTGATGGGGAAGCCGTTGGTCCCCAGCTGGGAGATTTATTTTTGCAGAAGGGCAGAGCTCGGCAAACATCTCCTGCAGGGCTCCGAGGGCACTTTGGCAACAAAATTAAAGGCAGAGCCTGATTTAAGAAGCAGATGGATTCACCGGGTATTTGCTTCACAGCTCCTCAGTTTAGTTGCAAGTATGTCTCCAAATCTCTCCTTTGGATTCTGCAGTGTACTGCCTCCAGTTTTGGTCACCCCACTATAAAAAAGAGGATGAGACTCGAGAAAGAGGGCAGGGAAGAGGACTAATCACCCCCTAATCAACCCATGGAAGAGAAGTTGCCTTCAGAAGTTGTGGGAGCTTCATCACTGGAGGCCTTCAAGAATCTGGACTTGCCATCTGTCAGAAATGGTGTAATAGGGTCTCTTGCTTGGGTTGGACTAGATGACCTACAAGGTCCCTTCCAACTCTGTCATCTGTATATTGAGTCCATTTCTGGTCACCACACTATAAAAAAGATGTTGAGGCTCTAGAAAAAATGCAGAGAAGAGCAACCAGGATGATGAGGGGACTGGAGGCTCAAACATATGAAGAACAGTTACAGGAACTGGGCCTGGCTGGTCTAGGGAAGAGAAGGACCAGGGGAGACAAGAGAGCATCTTCCAATATTTGAGGGGCTGCCACAGAGGGGAGGAAGGAAGGGGTCAAGCTGTTTTCCAAAGCCCCCGAAAGCCAGAGAAGGAATAATGGATGGAAACTGACCAAGGAGAGATTCAACCTGGAAATAGGGAGAAACTTTCTGACAGTGGGAACAATCAACCCCTGGAACAGAAGTTGCCCTCGGAAGTTGTGGGAGCTTCATCACTTGAGACTTCCAAGAAGAGACTGGACAGTCAGAAACGGTGTAGGGTCTCCTGCTTGGGCAGGGGGTTGGACTAGATGACCTACAAGGTCCCTTCCAGCTCTGTTAATCTGTAAATCTGTGAATGGATCCACAAATGTCCAATCTTCTTATTTTTAATTCTGCATTTGTTCAAATTCCAGGGAGCCCCTAGAAATAGCAAACTACCAAGGCCTTTTTCCTTTCCTTTTTCGCCTTCCCCTTTTCCCTCTACAATTTACTTTGGTATTTTCTTTGTAGGCTACATTATAAACTATTAAGAACTGTGTAATTTTTTTAAGAAATAGAAATAGCAAACCACGGTGGAATCCATCATCCGATCGCTTTCCGACTGAGAGGCCAAGGAGGGGAGGGGAGGCGTTGCGAGAGGCGCCTTTAAAAGTTGACTTTTAACAAAACCTGATAAGATTCTGCCTTCGACACCCGGGGATAAATGGCAAAGGCTGCAGGCTCCATCAACCCCGTGAACAATGGGGCTGGGCGAGACGGGGAGCATGGAAGGAGCGGAAGCTGGGAGCGTATCTGGCAGGTCGGAAATCTGGGCCACTGCAGACGTCACCGCGACGGGACAGGCGGTGCCAGCATCAGGCGGGCATCTGCGGCGCCCGTCAGGAGAGTCAAGATAGCAGGCAAAGCGTTGCCCTCTCGACTTGTTCCTCACCTCTCCCTCTCTCTTCCTCTTTCTTTCACTCTGTCTATTTCTCTTTCTCTCTCTCTCTTTCGCTCTTTCTTTTTTTTTTGTCTTTATTAAAATTTATTTCTCTTCCTCTTTCTCTCTATTTATCTCTCTCGGTCTCTTTCACTCTTTTTTTTCTCTCTCTCTCTCTTTCTTTCACTCTATTTCTTTTTCTCTCTCTCTTTCGCTCTCTCTTTTTCTTTCTCTTTATTAAAATTTATCTCTCTCTTTTTTCTTTCTCTTTCTTTCTATTTGTCTTTCTCAGTTTCTTTCACTCTTTTTTCTCTCTCTTTCTCACTTTCTCTTTCTTTCACTCTTTCTTTCACTGTCTATTTTTCTTTCTCTCTTTCACTCTTCTTTCTCTCTCTTTATTAAAATTTCTCTCTCTCTTTCTCTCTTTCTCTTTCTTTATTAAAATTTCTTTCTCTCTTAAAATTTCTTTCTCTCTTTCTCTCTCTCTCTCTTTCACTTTCTCCCTTTCTCTCTCATCTCTCTTTATCTCTTTATCTTTCTCTCTTTATTAAAATTTATCTCTCTTTCTCTCTCTCTTTCTCTCTCTCTCTCTTTCACTTTCTCCCTTTCTCTCTCATCTCTCTTTATCTCTTTATCTTTCTCTTTATTAAAATTTATCTCTCTTTCTCTCTCTCTCTTTCTCTCTCTCTCTATTAAAATTTCTCTCTTTTTCTCTTGCACTCTTTCTCTCTTTCACTCTTTCTCCCTTTCTCTCTTTATCTTTCTCTCTATCTCTTTTTACTCTTTCTATATCTGTTAATCATTCCCCCCTCTCTCTGTCTCTCTTTCGTTCTGTCTCTTTCTTTCTCTCTCTCTCTCTCTTTCATTTTCTCTCTCTTTCTTTCTCTTTCCCTCTCTTGAGCTGATCTTGAGCTGCGTCTCAGCTAAAGAAGTCTGACAGCAGGAAAAAGGCGGTGGCAATTAGCTGTAACTATTTCATTTTAGTCAAGTGTCCCATTATAATTTGCATTTCACCTTTTAATTGCGGCTGCCGGAGGACACAGGTGCCTGCTGCCTCCCGCTTGCAAAATATGCCTGGGTTATAAAATGCAGACAAACGTCGTCGTGGAGACGGACGGAGCTGGAATCCTTTCAGGGCAAGGTTTGATTGATGGACAGAGACGATGGCTTCTGCATCCAGGCCTCTTCTCCATCTGGGGTTGGGTGAACCCCTCCTCCTGGGCTGGGGAAGGGTCCGTCTCGTGGGGAGGGGGGGGCAGAAACATTAGCCACGGTTAGGTAAGGGGTGAGTCATTGATACCGAGTGATTGCTGAGTGGCAAATGCAACTCAGACCAAGGAACGAATTAATTAGATTTTACGTGGTTGCCCTGCTCATACAGGGAACTCTGGGTGGCTGGGAATATATTAAAAATAGTAAACCAGGCAAGGCAAATGAAACACACAGCAGAGACTGCACAACGGTAATCAGCACAGCCAGAAAACGGGAGAGAGTAACAGAGTTGGAAGGGACCCTGGAGGTCTTCTAGTCCAGCCCCCTGCTCAAGCAGGAGAAGCTATACCATTTCAGACAAATGGCTGTCCAGTCTCTTCTTAAAACCCCCAGTGATACAACTTCTGGAGGCCAGCCGCTCCACTGGTTAATAATCAAGACATTCCGCCTTATTTCCAAATCCCCAAAACCCATTTCTTCTTGCCTTGCCCTCAGGGGCTTTGCAGAAGAGGACAGAACACAACAGAGTTGGAAGGGACCCTGAAGGTCTTCTAGTCCAACCCCACCCCCTCCGGCAGGAAACTACACCCTTTCAGACAAATGCTTGTCCAACCCAAAAGTGCAATTTTAAGGAGGCAACTGGACTTTCTGGTTTTCCTTTTGAAGGCGTTTCGATTCTCATCCAAGAATCTTCTTTAGCTTTGACTGGAAGGGGGGGAAGGGAAGGATTTTTACTCCTTGCAGACAGCTGGTCATTTGCATCATTTTAGAGGGTCGTTGAGGCCACTTGGAGCTTTATCTCTATCCTCAGGGTCCCCTGAATGGTGCAAATAGGTGTGGAGACTTTTGAGAACTGTTGGAAGATGAGGACTGTCTTGGATGAGAAGCGAAATGTCTCCCAAGAAAAAACCAAAAAGTCCAGTTGCCTCTTGAAAAAGCACCTTTTGGGCAACCATGGCTGGATGACAGGTAATCTCCATAAACCTCCAATGATGAAGCACCCACGACTTCTGGTGGCAAGCAGTTCCACTGGCTAATTGTCCTCATTGTTAGGAAGTTTCTCCTTAATTCCAGGTTGCTTCTCTCCTGAGTTAGTTTTCATCCATCGCTTCTTGTCCTGCCTTCAGGGGCTTTGGAGAATAAGTTGACCCCTCCCTCTTCTTCGTGGCAGCCCCTCAAATATTGGAAGGCTGCCATCATGTCCCCCCTAGTGCTTCTGTTCTCTAGACTGGCCATCTTACCCAGTTCTTGCAAATCGTTCTTTGTGTGTTTTTGCCTCCAGGCCCCTCCAGGCCCCTCCAGGTCCTGTGGCTCCTCCTGACCGCATGGAGCATTTGCCAAAGGTGCAATTCTCTCTTCTAGGGGCCAAAGCTTTGATCTAACCACTGGGGACACTGCCTTGACTTTTTCGACCACTGATATTCCTGACCAAAGAAATGAACATTCCTCAGAGCTCTGTGACATTGCTGGCCCACATCAAGGGCCAATCTGGTTGGCTGCTCTGGGTTCAAAAGGAGACACCCAACTTCCTTTTATTTGTCCTTGATTTATGAGAACAATCCGGACATACTCCGTGTAATGACCTTTTGGCCACAGTTGTTAAACGAATCCCCGCCATTAAGTGAATCACATGGTCGTTAAGCGAATCCGGCTTCCTCTATTGTCAGAAGTTGGCTGGGAGAGTCACCAACGGTGATCATGGGATCTCTGGTCACTAAGGGGGAACGTCAGAATGTTGATGACGTGGGAGGCAGCGACAGTTGGGTGAGGACCAGACATAAGTTGCTTTTTTTCAACGCTGTTATAACTTAAAACGGTCACTAATATGGCATGCAAGGCTGACAGAATGGTTGTAAGTTAAGGACTACCTGTGTTTTTCCCTACAACAACAACCCTGTGAGGTGGGTTGTGCTGAGAGAGAGGGACTGAGGGGACCTTAGAGATCTTCTAGTCCAAAGTCATCCAACCAGCTTTCATGCCTAAGATGGGACTAGAACTCACCGTCTCCTGGTGATTGGACAAAAGTCATCCAACCAGCTTTCATGCCAAAGTGGGACTAGAATTCACCATCTCCTAGTTATTGGCCCAGTCTTATCCAGGTGGCTTTTGTGCCTAAGGCAGGACTAGAACTCACAGACCGCTCGTGATTGGCCCAAAGTCACCCAGCTGTCTTTCCTGCCTAAGATGGGACTAGAACGCCCAGTCTCCTGGTCATTGGCCCAAAGCCACCCAGTTGGCTTCCATGCTTAAGATGAGACTAGAAATCACCGTCTCCTGGTGATTGGACCAAAGTCACCCAGCTGCCTTTCATACCTAAGGCGGGACTAGAATTCATAGTCTCCTGGTCATTGCCCCAAAGTTATCCAGGTGGCTTTTATGCTTAAGGCGGGACTAGAACTCACCGTCTCCTGGTGATTGGCCCAAAGCCACCCAGTCAGCTTTCATTCCTAAAGTGGGACTAGAACTCATAGTCTCCTGGTCATTGATCCAAATTTATCCAGGTGGCTTTTGTGCCTAAGGCAGAACTAGAACTCACCGCCTCCTGGTGATTGGCCCAAAGTCACCCAGCTGGCTTTCCTGCCTAACGTGGGACTAGAACTCCCAGTCTCCTGGTCATTGGCCCAAAGCCACCCAGCCATCTTTAATGCCTCATGATGCTACTTGGGACTCGGTAGAATTGAGCAGATGAATTCAGGTTGACCACAGGTTGAAATAAGAGAAGGTGAAAATAAATGCTGCCCTAAGGAGTTTTCTGGGGCACCATCCATGCCCTGCCCGGCACCTGGGCCAGCCGGGAATCGCCTGCCAATGAGGCGGGTTTCAACCACCCAGCAGCTCTCAGCAAACCTTTTCCGAAAAGCCTCTGGAAATGCGGATTTGCAGCTAGGGAGAAGCTGCCTGTCACTCACGGGCCTCAGATCTCTCATTTCAGAATAGAGCTGGAAGGGAGTGGAATTTTTATGAGTTGATCAGAATACAAAACACAAGGAAAATGAAAATAATGGGGAGGAAAAATGGAATAAGTAGAGCTGGAAGGGACCTTGGAGGTCATCTAGTCCAACCCTCCTGCTCAAGCAGGGGACCCTAAGCCATTTCAGACAAGCAGCTGTCCTCTTTTTAAAAGCCTCCAGTGATGGAGCACCCACAACCTCTGGAGGCAGATTGCGTTTCACTGATTAATTGTCTTCCCTGTCGGGAAATTTCTCTTTAATTCTAAGTTGCTTCTCTTTTTGATGAGTTTCCATCTGTTGCTTCTTATCTTCCCTTTTGGTGCTTTGGAGGATAGGTTGACCCCCCCCCCCTTTTCTTTGGGGAAGCCCCTCAAATACTGGAAGGCTGCTGTCATGTCTCTTCCCTAGTCCTTCGTTTCATTAAACGGCCATCCCCAAATCCTGCATCTGTTCTTCCTATATTTTAGCCTCCAGGCCTTTAATCATCCTAGTCTCTCTTCTCTGCACTTTTTCCAAAGGCTCAACCTCTTTTCTGTAATGTGGGTGACCAAAACTGGTTGCAGGATTCCAGGTGTGGCCTTACTCAGGCTTTACAAAGCGGTACTGATACTTCACGTGATTTTAACTCTGTTTGTACAACCAAGGATTATGTTAGCTTTTTTTTTTGGTCTGCCACCGCACACTGCTGGTTCCCGTCGAAGGGATCGTCCACTCGGACTCTGAGGTCCCTCTCACAGTTGCTGTTTTTGAGCCAGGTCTCACCTGATCTGGACTTTTATTATCTTTCGTTTTTCCTTCCTGGCTTTTCTCCACATTAAATTTCAAGTTGTCGGCCAGACTGTTCAAGTCTGTGGAGATCCTTCTCGGCACCTGGCACTTCGGCAAGCCTGCAAAATGTTGGCTTGTGCCAGGAGATGGACCTCCCCTTCTAAGTTTTTTTTTTTAACTGACAGGTTTATCTGGAGACCCTGACCTGGGGTTGGTGCCCCGAAATGGCCAGGGTTAAGAGCCGATCGGTGTAAATGCCTCTCCCAGGAACCTGTGCCACTCAGGAGTCCCTCCCCTCGCCCTGGCAGTGACGGATGAGTGAAGGGAGCCATTAAGGCGCCACACACAGCTTTCTCCTCCATCCCCCCACACGGTGAAGGATTTCCAATGCTGGCTTTAATTTATTTTTAAATGAAATTTGCTATTGATTCTGGATTAAAAGAGCAGATCTCAGAGCAGTTGCTTCTGACAGCGCTGCCAAGGTGGGACGTGGCTCCTCTCTAGGGCAGGCAGAAAACCATCCCTGGAATGCAAGAACGCTGGTGGCTGAGCCAGCCTCTCCCCCTCCCCAATTAACCCTCCTCTGGGTGGTTCTTTCTCACCCAGGCTGAATAATTGGGGGTGGGGGGTTGGCTGGCCCTCCCTCGTGCCCTGCTGGGGAAAGATGGGCAGAGGCTGGCCTTCCTAGTGGCCGGGGAACTCTGATGCCCAGAACAGAGTCAGATGGTGCCTGCCTTGCTAGCCTCTTCCAGCCACTCTCAGAGACCCAGAAAGGGGGTCTCCCTTTGAGCAGAGTTCCTCCTGAGAAGGGGTGCTCTTTTTAATAAAAGTTTTTTTTTTTTACAAGTACAAACAGTTCATCTTCCATTTAAGTGTCGTCTGGATGCAGATCTCTTGTACGACAATAATCAAAATTACTATCATATTCATTATGTTGATATCAGTTCTTCGTTGTTATCTTGCTGTTCATCTACATAATATCTCTTATAATGTGTTTAGATCTTCACTTATAGTATAGTACGTATAATATATCTATATAATATATAGGGAGCAGCAGCTCTGGAGTGGACAAAAAAGGCTCTACAGAGAATCGCTAAAACTGCCCAGAATATCATCGGGGTCCAGCTACCAGTCCTGGACGACATCTTTGCCTCTCGCTATTTGAGGAAGCTGCATAACATTCTCAGAGACTCTTCCCATCCTGCTCACAATCTTGGTGAAGCTGTTGCCTTCTGGCAGGAGATACAGAACCATTAAAACTCGGACCACACGAGTTTCCTCAACAGCTTTTATCCCAGAGCTATAATGGCACTTCACAATGAACTTAAGGACCAGCATCAGTGAGCTATTACTTGGTCTGTTGGGTGGATGCTTGTGTGTTTTTAGGAGGTGGGGGATTTTGGTGTGTGTGTGTGTTTGGGGATTGTCATGTGCATGTGCATGTTGAGTCTGGTCTCTGGGTGTTATGTGAATTTCATTGTATGTGTATACTGTGTTTATACGTACAATGATAATAAAGAATTCAATTCAATTCAGCATCTATCATTATAACAATCCTTACCATGTTTAATTCTATTAAAATATTTCCCTTATTTCACTATTCTATTAGCTATTTCTAGCTTTTATGTTTTTCCTCTAGCCATCGATAAAATAGTTCCCATATCTTATAATATTCAGTTTGCTCCTTTTTAATTGCAAGTCTTAATCAGTTCATTTCTACACATTCTAATATTTTCCTAATCCCACTTTCATCAGTTGGAATCTCTTCGTTTGATTGTTCTCATGGTCAGAACAATTCTCCTTATTTCCAAGTTGAATCTCTCCTGGATCAGTTTCCATCCATTGTTCCTTGTCTGGCCTTCAAAGGTGCTTTGGAGAGTAGCTTGACCGCTTCTTTCCTCCTCTCTGGGGCAGCCCCTCAAATATTGGAAGATGCTCTCCTGTCTCCCCTGGTCCTTCTCTTCCCTGGACTAGCCAGACTAGACAACCCTGACATTTTGGGGGTGCAGAGACCACTGATTGACAGCACCCCCCCTCATCCAGCACTGGCTCCGTCCATCTCCAGGGGGAGCCTCACAGCTGCTCCAGATCAAGCTATTTAGAGATGAGAGAGTAAGTTTGCAAGGAGGAGGAGGAAGAGGAGGAGGAGAAGTAGAGAAAGAGGATGATTTTGATGTCGTTGGTGTCCTTTGAGCTTTGTTGTTTTCTCGCAGATGTTTCATGACCCAACTGGGCTACTACTACCAACTGTACATTTGTAGCCCAATTTGATGCCAGGTTAAAATTTGGCTTGAGCCAGATGGATGATCTATTTCCACCCTGCAGGGGTTTCTCTGATGGGGGGGGGAGGGGGTGCAGGGTCACACAGAAACTCCCCAGGCTGCCTGCTTCAAGGGAAGGCCATCACCACAGAAACCCCAGGCAGGGTGAAGAGAGGTCATCCATCCGGCCTACAGGCAGAATTCTGGCCTGGCGTAATTTGGGCTACGAATACCAATAGCTGCTGCAGAAAAACGTGGAGACCCATTGTTGGCAGTAGCAACTCTCTTAGCTACAGGGAAGTTCCCTCCCACGCGTGGCCCATTCCCACGCCACGTGGCCACCCCTGTCACTCTGGGCGATCTTGGCTTAGAGTTTGACCTTGAGGGGCTTCAGGGGAAGTCAAGCCAGGAAGGGGAGGGGGGAGGGGGGCTGAGTTCAGGCTGTCCCGCGGTCCTAAGAGAGCTGATGAGTGCAGTCACGCGTTCGCCAGCCGCCGTGGGAACGCGGGCGGGCTGAGGCGGGCGGGAGTTGCGAGCGGCCTCCGGGCGCTGTCCACGGGCGAGGTGCTGAACTAGCGAGTGTGACCCGGCGGGGGGGGGGTGGCGGGGCGACCGCGGAGACGCTCCGCTTAACGGCTGCCCGATCGCAGACGGGGGTGGCGCGCAGCTCAGCCAGGCTCGTGGCCGGGCGCGCGCCCAGCAACGGGCTCCAGAGCCAAAGCGGCGCCCGCGGGCGCCACCAGAACAACGGGCGCCAGGGAAGGAGGGTTTCTTCTCTTACCTCCACCTCACCCCGCGGGAGAGACTGAGGCGGGGGGGGGGCATGCGGGGTCCCGCGGAGACAAAAGCGGGGCAGCCCTCCCATCCCTTGCTGGAAAGTGGGCAGAGCCAGATTCAGGCTCCCCCCCGCCCCATTCGCAGACTGGAAAACCCCACTCGCGCCCCCCTTCGAAAAGGGAGGACGGGGAGGAGACGCTGCCTGCCTGCCCTCCTGCTCGGTCCCGGGCTTCGCGAGCCCGCTCTGCCCCCACCCCTCCGCCCACGGGCAGGCAGGCAGCCCCCTCCTCCGCCCACCCGCCCTCCGGGGCTTTTAAAAGGTCCCTTCGGAGAAACTTTAGCGATCAATCAAGCTCTGCTCCGGATCCCTCCGCCGGCGCGCAAGAGACCGGGAGCGCGCGCGCGTGGGAGAGCGAGAGAGTGACAGCCGCGGCACGGCGGCGCCCTCCGCCGTAGGGAAGAGTCCCGCAGTCTCGGGCTGGCGAGCGGAGGAGCAGGCGGCGGCAGCGGCGCGGGCTGGGGACGCGGGCGGCAGCTGCTCGGCTCGGCGCCCCACCACCACGGATGTGAGAGGCGGCCAGACAGGGGAGCAGGATGGGGGGCGCCTTCGGCCTGACCCTGGCGCTCTGCCACTCGCTGGGGCTCTACCTGCAGCTCGGCGCCGCTTCGCGACCCCCGCAGTGGGAGAACCAGATTTCGGGCAACGGTGAGTCGGGAGCGGGACGGCGGGGGAGGAGGGCTGTGAAAGCAAGGGGTGGGTCGGTGGGTCGCCCCCCCTCACTCCACGACCGTTCGCCCGGCCGGCTGTCATGCGTGGCCCGGCTCCCCATTCCCAGGGGTCCCGTCCCCCCCAGTGTCTGGGATCCTTGCCAGGGGCCCTCCCAGCCCTGGGGGAGGTTTCGCCACCGGGTGGGCTGAGCTCTCGGTGGCTCCCCGCGGGCGGGTGGGGGCGCCCGGGTGCCGCGGGAAACAGCCTGGCCTGGCGCGCGCCCCGTGCCTCGTCGGGGGGGGGGAGGGTGTCGCGCCCCGTCGGCTAAAGCCGTCCGTCCGTCCGTCCGCTCAGTTGCCCGGGATCTCTCGGGACTCGGCTGCGGCCGAGAAAGAGGCTCCGTCGTGCTGCCGGGGAGGGAGCGGGCCGTGTTACCCGGGGGTGGGAGACGCGGGGGAGGAAGAAGCCCTGTCCCCTCCCTCGCTTTGTCTTCGAGAGCGGCCGGGGGCTGCTAAGGGTCCCTTGCAAGGCGGCTCCCTCCCAGGCGGAGTTTGCGGGCGGGAGGAGACACACCAGGAACGAGGCAGGTGCTGCTTGGGGGAGGGGTGGTCGGCAAGCGACCCTCGCCCCTCTGCGCTGCCTCGGGGGGATCAGCCCCGGTTCCTGCCTGGAGGGGCTGGGTGTCCGCGCCCGATTTTCCGACAGTCCCCTCCAACTCCCTCCTCCCCTTCCCCGGGTTGCTGAAGAGCTCTTCCCTTCTTTGTGTGCGGACGTTAAAGGGGCTGGGGGTTATTTCCCATTCTCCCGGTCCCCCCAGGCAAGGCAAGCGCCTCACCTTTCAGGACCGGCTGGTCTGTCCAGGAGCCCTTTTGCCCACCGCCCACCTTCCCCGGCTTTTAGGCGCCTCGTGGGCGGGGGGCCTGCGGAAGGCGGCTCCAGGGAGGTCTTTGCCAACAAAGAGCCTGTGGGCTGCCAGGAGCTTTTGGCGAGGGTCGGCGGGGAGACCTCCTCGCCTGACCCTCTTCCCATGTGCTGCTTCCCCCAAAACAAAACCGGGCTGGGACTTTTTTCTTCTTCTTCTACTGTGGGAGAATGTGGTCATTTGTGCCCGGCGTTTCTTTCGGACGCGTCTTTGGGACAAGAGCGACGGGAGTGGAGAACTGGCGAGAAGGGGACGAGGCTGGCCTGAAACGGAGGAGCAGAACCGACTGGCTGTGCGCTTGTGTGCCCCCCAGCCACCCACCCTCTTTCTCCCCATCCCTTGTTGGCTTCCTCTGGTCTTCGCCCCCCTTTGCATAGGGGAGCCTCCTGGCACCGAAGGAAGCCGGATTAGCAACTGGTGGGTCGCTTAGCCCCCCGCCGCCCTCCCCGAGGGTCCCAGGGGTTGCAGAAGCCTCCGATACCAGGAGGGCGGGCGAGCGAGAGGGCAGAGCGCCCAACCTCCGCCTCTTTCGACCCACGTTTCTCTGGCGAAATCCGGCGGGGAAGAAATTCGCATTCTTGCCTTCTCCTGCAGGCCGCGGGGGCCTCCTGCGACGCGCCAACTTTTCGGGGGCTCCTCCAGGACCCTCCCGGCCTTCCCTTCTTCGGTACCACCTGGAGATCTCTTTCTTGGGGGCTGTTTAGAGAGGAGGGGGGGCAGTTCGGCTTGGGCAGGGGGCGGCGAGGAGCGCCCAGACGTTGCAACGCCTCCGTCGCCCGGCGCTCCGGCAGCCAGTCTCGCTCCATCGCGGCGGCAGCACCGTTGATTCACGAGGCCAGGAAGGGTGTGGAGTAACTGGGATGTTTATCCGAAGCTTATTTATTTATTTGCTTGTTGGTATCCGGAAGGAAAGGAAATGTAGCCCCGGCTGGAAACGAACCGGCGGATGTTTAGCTGACAGGAGTTTGATCCTTCGGTGGTCCGTGGCGGAGGGTGCAAGGAGAGGAGAATTGTGGAGGTGGTTCTAAGGGATGGGTTCCTTTGGCCTGTCATCCATAATCTTAACCCTAACTCCTAGCCCTGATGATGTCACCTAGTTGGGTAATGAAATGCCTGCAAGAAAAGCACCAAGCTCAGAGAGCATCAATGACCCCCACAGTCCTCCCCCCTCCCTCCCTCCTTCCTTTCCCTCCCCTCTGCAAACTTCTTCAGTTCCTTCCACCACTGATGCTGTTCCCTAGTTGGGTCAAGAAATATCTGCAAGAAAAGCACCAAGCTCGGAGGGCCCCAAGGACCCCACAATTCGACCCTGAGCTATAGACATTCAATCCTGCTTCTCCTTTTCTCTCCTTCTCCTTTCCTTCCTGCTCCTTCTGCTCCTCGTCCTCTTTGCAACCCTCCTCCCTTCTAGCACTGATGATGTTTCCCTAGTTGGGCCAGGAAACTTCTACAAGAAAACCCCCAAGATCAGAAAACACCAAGGACCCCTCGGTTCTCCTCCTCCTCCTCCTTACAAATCCCCCTCCTTTCTAGCACTGTTCCCTACTTGGGTAATAAAACATCTGCAAGAACCCCCCCCCCCCCCCCCCCCCGAGCTCAGAGAGCACCAAGGGACCCCACAGTTGAACCCAGAGCTACAGATATTATCTTCTGTCCTTAGCAAAAATCTTAGGTTTCCTTAAGGGAAGGTCTCTGCCAGAATTTGCCTTTTTCTGACCATACTTGGATCTGGGAGAGAGCAGCCCCGGATATTCTGGGCAGGGGAAACATTAAATATTGGCTGGATTCACTGGGTGGTTATGTTCACACAGGATGTCATTCCCAAACAAATAAACCCTTTGCTGAAGCTGAGGAGATGGCCTAGACCTTGCAGCCTGCGGAAAGGAGGAAGGTGGGTTGTTAGAAGACTTAAATCGCTTGTGTGAACCAGTTTTGGGGCTCAGCAGAGTCAAGAAAACTGCAGCTGGGCGAGGACTCACTGCTCAGACTGTTAGGGCCTGAGTTCAACACATGCCAGGGATGAAGTGCCACGGGTGGGCGGGCAGGGAAGAGGCGAGAGGCTTGAGGGGGTGGGCAAACAGCCTAAAAAAGGGACAGATCAGCTCAGGAGACCCTGCATTCAAAAATAGAAAGGACGGATCCCTCCCAAATCTGGAGAGATTGACCAAAAAACACTCCAGAATAAACAAATTCTGTCCATTCCTTTTTTTAAAAAATACAGTTTATTAGTATATTTTCCCTTAACATACAGAAATGCTTTATGAACAGCATATTGTCTGGGTTAATTTGCTTACATAATATAACCCATCTATATCTATCTAAAAGCAAAAGTCCCCTCATGCATCATCACAAAATCTCCAGAACCATAAAGCCTACAAACTTGAAATTTGGCCCATAGGTTCCTCTTGGCTTCTAGGGGCTCATTGAAAGGATTTTTTGAAATGAACATCAGAGCATTCAGAGTGTTTCCTATATTATTATTACTATTATTATTACTATTATTATTACTATTATTATTATTATTATTATTATTATTATTAACATGCTCTGATGCTAAGGAGTTCTACTCCCCCTCCCCACCTGAAAAGAAATCTGTTCCAAATGCAAAACAGAAGTAGAGAAGAGAAGTTTTAATTTCAGTTTTACTTTCACAGCACCAAGCAGCTTTAGTACAGAACAGTTGAGCTAAGCCACGCCCAGGCTCCTTGCTGTCTCCTCATAGAGCAAATACTCTTTCAGTTTCCAAACAGCCCTCAACTCTCTCACACACTGTCAGGACACTAGCCAGATGAATACCGATGGATGCTAGGAGGCAGAATTTTTGTCCCCTTATTTTCCTCCCCAAAAACTAAGCCCGACCACAGAGTTTCATAGCAAAGCATGGGTATCCAGCTAGTATAATAACATATTAAACATAAGACATACATAATAGTGTTTTTCCAGTTTCTGATTTCTCAATTCTGTCCATTCCTAAATGTCTTTCTAAAGGGTGTTGGGGGCATCTCTCTCTCTCTCTGTAGGGGCTTCTTGCTCCTGGAGCCCCCTCTGTTGCACGCTGGTCCTCAGTTCAGCCCTGGAAAGGAAGAGCCACGGGTGTGCCAGGCGTGGGGGACTCACGGAGGTGAACTCTCAAGTGTGAAATACCGTTGTGGTTTGCAAAGCCCCTCGTTTCCTGCCAAGGCAGTTCCAGAACGGTGAGACTAGAGGGCTGCTTATTTGTACAGAGGATTATTTTGCAGTGGAAGGAAAGATTTATTTTATTTATTTATTTGATTTGTCAATCGCCTATAAGATAACAGGTATAAGTATCAACATAGCTAGATGAATACGTATAAGGAAAATAAAAAGAAACAATAGGACAGGGACGGTGGGCACGATTGGTGCACTTATGAATTGGGCTGGTTCTTTCCCAGACACAGACATGTATCCCAGGACAAACCTGGATTGGAAACGAGATGCTGGGCTAAGGACCCAAAGACCATATTTTCCCCCCGAGTGACACTTAAAAAAAGCAGAAAGAATATAATAGTTGTAAAAAAAAACCTCCAATACATAATATTTCATATAATAACCGCGGCCAGAACTGCCTTTGCCCAGAACTGGAAACAAGACAATATTCTTTCCGATGTAATGATAATAAAAAAAAAGGTTTTAGAATGTGCAGAGATGGATAGGTTACCGATGGAATTAAAGGATAAATGAAGTACTATGAGATTTGGAATTTATGGTACAATTGGTTGGAAGGTGGACGCAAAGCCGATAGATGAAGGAGGGTATGTAGGAGCTATAGTAAGTTGAGATAAATACAGTTTGTAAGTTTGTAAATATTTGGTTTATGTTGAATGTAAAAAACAAATACATAATATATAGTAGCAACCTACATAATTAGAAAGTATGTCAATGTGAGCGAACACCGATATTGAAACGCCGTAATGAGTGGAAATGTGTTTTTAGGATGAAAATACGATTAATAAAATTTATTTTTTAACTTTTTTTAAAAAAAAAAAGGCAGAAAGAAGCAACACATTAAAAGCGACCCCCAGCCCTCCCCTGCCCCCCCCCCACACACACAAAGAGAGAGAGAGAGAGAGATCTACAACCTCCTAATAGGGTGAAGTATTGAAATCAACGCAACTCAACATGGGTGGGTTTGCAAGGAGAGGAGCGGAAGGGGTGGACACAGTTCTCAGCTCTCCTAGGGGAGTTGAGGAGCCAAAAAGGCCCCTTCCTTTGATCTCTACTCCCGAGTAGAACTGACACAGGTGCTCAGAGAGCAACTTTTAATTTCAGGCTTTGGAGACCAATTGCTCAAACTTCCCCCAACCACCTCACCCTCCGCAGAAGGATCTCCCCATTGATTGCCAAGAAGCGATTTGACCCTTCTTTGAAGTGGGGGAGGCGGGAGCTTCTTAACCGAGGAAGGGGGCGTTGTGACCTATGGAGACTTATGGAGACCTATGGAGACTTATGGAGGAGGGGGGAAGCAGGTGCTCTTCTTTCCCAAGGGAGAGGCCCTTCCCAGGGGTGGGATTCAATTTAAAAAAAAAACAGTTATGTGGGCGTGGCTTAGTTGGTGGGCGTGGCTTGGTGGTCATGTGACTGGGTGGACATGGCTTGGTGGTCATGTTATTGACTGGGTGTGGCCAACTCAATATCACTCACATCAAAGCACGCATCTCCTCTCGTGACTGTGGGGATGCTGCAACAGTCATAAGTGTGAAAAACGGTCCTAAGTCACATTTTTCAGTGCCATTGTAACTTTGCATGGTCCCTCCACACAATCAAAGTACCAGCAAAGGAGTGAAAAATACTCCAGAGAAGTTCCTGAGACAGGAAGTCTAGTCCTGCCAAGAATGGAATAAGGGTTAACGGAGAGGCAGTTTCTGTAAGCAACACCAGAATGTTTCCTTCCTGCCTTCCTTACAGGATTAGGCCAGGAATTTCTTCTAACAACCGGTTCTCTGAACTGCGTAGAAGGTTAACAACTGGTTCTAGCGAATAGGTGCGAACCTGTAGAATCCCACCCCTGGCCCTCTCTCACGCACAGGGGAGGGTCCCATACTGCTCTTTTCTGCATCCACTCGTTTTTGCAAGCCTCCGAGGACGCTGTGAGGTGTTCTCTCAAGAGAGTGCTAGTGGCAGTCCTTGGACTTCTATGCCATTTCACAGCTCTCTCTCAGCCTCTGTGCCTCCCTCCACTCTCCCTCCCCCCCCACCCCGGGCAGGATGCGTGGTCCAGGCAATTGGCACTACGCAGTTCCAGCCGCTTCACAAAATGAACCCTGGAGATATATCTGTATCCTTTATATGCCCATATCATCTGTTTTGCAAAACTGACCATCTATTCTGCATGTATTTATTTATCTCATTCTGTATTTATTTATTTAGAGATTTACATGGCTGTCCGCTCGCTTTCAGTGACTCTAGGCAGCTTTCAAAAAGAAAATCTACCTACCTATCTATATCACTATGTAAATCGTAGGAGTGGGAGGAGGAAGAGGAGAAGGAGGAGGAGAGGGAGGAGAAGGAGAGGGAGAAGGTAGAGGAGGAGGAGGAGGGGAGGAGGAGAAGGAGGAGAAGGAGAGGGAGAAGGTAGAGGAGGAGTAGAGGGAGGAGAAGGAGGAGGTAGAGGAGGAGTAGAGGGAGGAGGAAGAGGAGGAGGAGGGGAGGAGGAGAAGGAGGAGAAGGAGAGAGAGAAGGTAGAGGAGGAGGTGGAAGAAGAGAAGGTAGAGGAGGAGAAGAAGAGGGAGAAAGTAGAGGAGGCAAAGGAGGAGAAGGAGAGGGAAGAGGAGGAGGAGGAGGAGAAGGAAAGGGAGGAGGAGGAGGGAAGGGAGAGGAGGAGGAAGAGGAGAGGAAGGAGGAGGAAAAGGAGGAGAAAGGGAGAAGAAGAAGCAGAAACAGGAGAGACTAGATGACTTTAAAAAATAAATCTGTCTATATACAGTATATTACTCTGTACAGTACAGCCTATCACCTGCGTGTCTGTACCTATCCCGTATAGCGTCTATACGCCCTCACCCTGTGTGTATCATTGGTCCATTTGCAAACAGTGGAGGAAAGGCGCAACGTTTGGAACGATACAATAGGATGGGATCTGCAGTCATTGCATGGGAATTTAAATAGGAAAGGGGAAAAAAAGGCTCTTTTCTTCTACTGCTGATGTCAATCATCCAGCCTGTAAATCAGCTGCTCTCCCCCTCTTCCATCCCCCCTCCCACCCAGAGAAAAAGCCCTGCACACTTGACTTGGAAAGAGCTTGAGGTCGGACTTGTTATGTAAAACAGCTTTTCCTCCTGTATTAAATGCCGCAAAGAATACCCGAGGTTGGCGTCTTCTTCAGGCGGTTGAACACCATCGATCGGGGTGGGCAAAGGGGTCAAGGGAGGCCTGGAGAGAGACCCCTCCCCTCCTGTCCCAGAGATCCTGAAGGCCTCCAGGTGGCTGGGCATGGGTGCAAATCCCGCCTAAACCAAGCGCCCCCATTTGTGAAACACAACACACCCAGAGAGATGTGCAAAGTTTTCCTTTCGCCTTTTATTTTAACAAAAAAAAAACCCCACAACCCAGTTGGTGCCTTTGGGAGAAATCAAAGCTGTCCCACCCACCCCAAATGATGACCTTTGTATTCTAGGGCAGGGGTCTCCAACCTGAGGAGGCTGAGGAATTCTGGGAGTTGAAGTCCACAAGTTTTAAGGTTGGCCAAGGTTGGAGAGCCCTGTTTCTAGGGGGTTTTGTCACGTCGTTGCTTTCGTTGTGACCCCCCTGACCCACTCCCCCAAAATTCTGCCTGTCCTGTCCTGTACAAAGGCAGATAGATAAAAAAAGCACCCATACAAACTCTTTTTCATTGGTTCATCAGGCATCCTTATCAACTCACATTTATGATGAGGTTCTTCTTAATGTCCAATCCTTTGTATATCTGTCTTTCTGGGTAAAAAGATGGTTATCTCTTGTCCCTTTCATCCCATATCATAGGAGCAGGAGTTAGAGATGCCAGCACGAGGCTGGGTTCAGGCAAGAGTGAAGAAACCTCCCCCGACCCACCAAGGGTCAATTCAGTGACCAACCAGGTTACTATAACTATCTGGACAGCACAGCCAATATTAAGTTTAGCTGCAAGACAGCTTGTTTGGGGTGGGGGAAAATCCAGCTGATATTTCTGAGAATGGGGGGTTCTTCCCACCCCCAGAAGCCAAGCCGGATTCTCTTCTCTGCTCAATTTGCCAACCGTGAAGACTCGGCCCTTGTTCCTGGTCCGGCCCCTCCTGCCCCACTTCCCCTCCGGGGGGCCCTACAAGCCCCAGATGGTGTCACCTCTAGGCTTCCCCTTCTCTCTGCGGGCAGCAAGCACCCTGCCTGCCTGTTTCATGTCCCAGGGGAAGTTCATACTTTATTTATTTGATTTGTCAATCGCTTACAAGATAACAGGTATAAATGTAAACATAGTTATGAATACATGAAATAGGTACATGTAAGAAAAATAAAAGAAACAATAGGACAGGGATGGTAGGCACATTGGTGCACTTATGCGTGCCCCCTACAGGCCTCTTAGGAAAGGGTGAGGTCTCCAGGCCCTCCTCCTCCTTCCTCCTAATCCTTCTCCTTCACCACCATCACCCCTTCCATCTCCTGCTCCTGCTCCTCCTCCATAACACTTCCTCTCCTCCTTCTCCTTCTCTTCGTCCTTCTACATAACTCTTCTCCTCCTCCTTCTCCATAATGCTTCCTCGCCTCCTTCTCTTCGTCCTTCTACATAACCTTCTCCTCCTCCTTCTCCATAATGCTTCCTCGCCTCCTTCTCCTTCTGCATAACCTCCTTTCCCTCCTGCTCCTGCTCCTCCTCCATAACTCTTCTCCTCCTCCTTCTCCTTTCCCTCCTCTCCTTTCTTAACACTTCCTCTCCTTCTCCTCGTTCTCCTCCTCCTCCTTCTATATAACCCTTCTCCTTTTCTTCTTCCTCCTCCTCTATAACACTTCCTTTCCTCATTCTCCTCTTCCTCCTCCTCCATAACCCTCCTCCTCCTGTTCTTTTCCCTCCTCCTATCCCCCTCTTCTTCCATAACACTTCCTCTCCTCCTCCCCCTTGATACCCCTTCCCATGATCATCCTCCTCCCTCTCCATTTTTCATAACCTTTCTCCTCCTCCTCCTTCCCCTTCCCCCCCTCTGCTACCTTCCCCCCCCCCCCCCAAGCAAAGACCTTCAAGCCAGCCTTTCTCGCACGCAGGCTTCGTGTAATTGCCAGCCTGGCCACAACCTCCCTGGTTGCTCCTCAGCGAGAATCTTCCTGTCCAAGCAGACTCTGACTAGAGAACTTGGATGGAGGTCTCCCATAGAGGGGCGCTGGTTGGTCAGTCACTTCCATGGAGTCTCTGGGCAACGGAGGCCTGTCCAGCAGAGCTCCCCCAGCAGCCTCTCTTGGGTTTCCATTTTTCAGGCATGCTCCTCCTGTTAATCACATGCCTAATCAATGAAATGCAGGAACTGGGCCTGGCTAGTCTGGGGAAGAGAAGGACCAGGGGAGACAGGAGAGCAGCCTTCCAGTATTTGAGGGGCTGCCCCAGGGAGGAGGAGGAGGTCAAGCTGTTCTCCAAGGCACCCTTGAAGGCCAGACAAGGAACCATGGATGGAAACTGAAGAAGGAGAGATTCAACCTGGAAATAAGGAGAAACTTTCTGACAGGGAGAACAATCAACCCATGGAGCATGAAAGTTGCCTTCAGAAGTTGTGGGAGCTTCATCCTTTAAGACTTTCAAGAAGAGACTGGACTGCCTTCTTGTCAGAAATAGTGTAGGGTCTGTTGCTTGGGCTGGGGTTGGACTGGATGACCTGCAAGGTCTCCATATTCTCCAACCTTGAACAATATCTTTGAGTCCTTCTCTTCTCTGGCGGTTGTCAGCGTTGATGGTGCCCAGCCACGGAGTTCTTTGGCGGCCTGCTTCCCTCTGACCGCAAATGCTTCCCAGCATAAAATGCCTCGTCTGGTGAATTCCTCGGCATGACACAAGCCGAACAAGTGAGACGCAGTTTCACGATTCCTGCCTTCCAGGGACGGGTTCGGTGTGATGCGCTGCAGGACTTGGTGCTGTTCCAAACGGTGCATCATCCGATGGACTTCTGCGTCTCACCTCTGGCAAAAAAAACCCCCACTCCTGGTTGGTTGTGTTTCCACCCGCAGTCCACTTTGTGCTGCTACAACTGCAAGGCCTCTGCGCGCGTGTGTGTGTGTGTGTGCGCGCGCGCGTGCACGCTGTGTTTTTTGTGTATGTGTGGAAACGCTTCTCCATCTCAAGAGCTGCTACAATTTCTGCAACTTCTCAGCATTTGGGCGCACAGTAGGACCAGATTCTCCCTCTTTCTCTCCCTCCCTCCCCCCCCCTCTCTCTCTCCCTCCCCCTCCCTCCCTCCTTCCCTCCCTCTCTCCCTCCCTCTCTCTCTTTCCCTTCCCCCCTCCCTCCCTCCCTCCCTCCCCCTCCCTCTGTGTGTGTGTGTCTGTGTTACAAGACAAGACCTCCCTCCTTCCTCCTCTCCGTATGCGAGGAACAGCTTGTCTCCCTCCATCTTCCACAACAGCGAGTAATTATGGCTTTCCTCAGTGGAGGCCCATTCTTAGCCTTTCAAAGGAGCATCAGAGCTGCCAACTTCTTGGCTTCTCGGAGGCTCTTCTGCTTTCTTCCAACAGCCAGAGAGGGAGATGGGTTCAAATGATGCCCCTTCGCCCAGAAAAGGAGGAGCCCCTTTTGTAAAACTGTCTGTTTTACACACAGACACACACACCCTGCCCTCCCCTGATTTTAGGTACCAGCACAGGAGGCTGCCTGAGCATTAAGTTGGGTGGGGAGGGCAGGAGAACAGAATTGGCAGGGAGCTTGGAGGCTGCAGATCCCTTCTTGGCTGCCTCGATCACGAAGTTTGCTGCATTTTAAAGCAGACAAACAGATTACTATTTTCAAGAGAAGCCTTGTAAGGACTAGAACATTTTAGATTTATAAGTCCAGGTGGTATCGTGGTGGTGCATGCTGGGCGCTTCTGAAGCTGGAGCCATCTCTCTCTCTCTGTTTTTCTTTTTCTCTCTCTCTTTTTCTCTCTCTCTCTCTCTGCCCCTCTCTTTCTCTTTCTCTGTTCTCTGCCTCACTCTTTCTTTTTCTCTCTCTTTCTTTGCCCCCCTTTCTCTCTCTGCCCATCTCTATCTCTCTGTGTCTTTCTTTTCTTTCTCTCCCTCTCTCTTCTTTTTCTCTGCCTCTCTCTCTCTCTCTTTCTCTTTCTCTCTCTCTTTCTCTCTCTCTCTCTCTGCCCCTCTCTTTCTCTGTTCTCTGCCTCTCTCTTTCTTTTTCTCTCTCTTTCTTTGCCCCCCTTTCTCTCTCTGCCCCATCTCTATCTCTCTGTGTCTTTCTTTTCTTTCTCTCCCTCTCTCTTCTTTTTCTCTGCCTCTCTCTCTCTCTCTGCTACTGCGTATGTGTGTGTACACACACACTATTGTTTATTTATTCATCATGTGATGAAAACATGACAAAGAGAAGTAAGCCTATACACACACTCCATGTTATTACATACAAAACATCGCAGGGGGTGCGGCAGTGGCCTCCTAGCTGGATGCCCAGTTCAGTCCAGTTCTCCGGGCGATGGCCTCCGGTGCTGCTTCGTGCAGAACTTCCAGGGAACATCACGGGGCAATCTTGCACAATGCGCTTGATAGTTTGCATATCGGCCCCACAATTGCAGCAAGGGGGGTCTTTCCATCCCCAACAATACAGGGCAGAGGCCTTCCTCCTTCCCGGGATCTAATGTCTACCTGGACCCTCCCTCTCTCCAGGCCTCCTGGGGTTAAGCTGGGGAGGGGTTGAGTGAACGGTGGTTTCCCATGCTGGCTTACGGGAACCGTAGCTGGCTTAGCTGGCTTCTAATGTGGGGCAGTCTGGGTGTTGCTAAGTATGGGTAACCAGGGCATAAGAGTGGGGTGCAATGGGCCAGAGGGGATAGGCATTGTGATGATAGATAGATGATAGAAAGGTAGAAGGTGTATGTGTGTGTGTATGAGAGAGACAGACAGACAGGCAGACAGAAGCAGGCATAGATGGTGGATATATAGATAGACAAAGAGATAAAGAGATGATAGATTATAGACAGAGGCAGATATAGATGATATATGGATAGAATGATAGATAGATGATAGATAGAGATATAGATAGAACGATTAGATAGATAGGTAGATGGATAGATGGATGGATGATAGACAGACATAGGCAGACATAAATGATACATGATAAATAGATAGATAGATAGATAGATAGATAGATAGATAGATAGATAGATAGATAGATAGATAGATAGATAGATAGATAGATAGATAGATACATGGTTGATAGATTTATGGTTTATATTTAAAGATTTATGGGAGATCTGGCTTCTGGGGGGAGGGGACACCAGAGGAGGAGGGGAAGATAAGCCACAGTGCCTAAATGTGTCGGAGTAGCGGAGTTTCCCTCGTCCTGCTGTATCCTCTGCTCTCACCTTCCTTCCTGCCCTGAGATTTTGCAGGCTGCTCAGAGCCGACAGATCAGAGTGGCATAAAATCCCCGTAATGCTTTCATGCGTATATCAGGGTTGAGTCCTGGCAACGGCCTAGGCAGGTTCCTGCTGTTTTCTGGGCCGCCTTTTTCCTCCGGCTGAGAGGGAATGACGGCCCTGAGACCCCTCCCCTCCCTCCACGGCTGGCTCGGTGACTAAGACGAGACTAATGCCCACTGTCTCTCTTGGCTGCCAGCCTGGTGCCCTCACCGTGGCACCCAACTGCCCCTCGTCCTGTAATAATATCTCCTTCTGAAATAGGTTTGGGGGGAAGCTGAAGTGAGAATGAGGATCAAGGGTTGAGAGTCTTCGTAGATAATCAGTGGAATGACCAGCCTCCAGACATTGTGGGAACTCCATCAATGGAGGTTATTAAGAGGCGGTGGGACAGCCATTTATACAGGATGCTATAGGGCTTCCTGTCTTGGGTAAGGGGTTGGACTAGAAGACCTCCAAGGTTCCTTCCAGCCCTTCTCTTCTCTTCTCTTCTCTTCTCTTCTCTTCTCTTCTCTTCTCTTCTCTTCTCTTCTCTTCTCTTCTCTTCTCTTCTCTTCTCTTCTCTCTTCTCTTCTCCTCTCCTCTCCTCTCCTCTCCTCTCCTCTTGTTATCTATTCTCTATTCTATTCTATTATCTATTTTATTCTCACTTCTCTTCACTCATCTTTCTCTTCTCTTCCATTCTACTCTGTTATCTATTCTCAAATTCTATTTTGTTACCTTTTCTATTCTACTCTGTTGTCTATTCTAATTCTATTCTATTATGTTATCTATTCTATTCTATTCACTTCTCTTCTATTGTTATCTATTCTCTATCCTAATCTGTTATCTATTCTATTTCTATTCTATTATTCTCTTGTCTTCTCTTATCTATTCTCTCTTTTCTTCTCTTCTATTGTTATCTATTCTCTATGCTATTCTAGCTGTTACCTATTCTATTTCTATTCCATTCTATTCTATTCTACTCTATTATTTTTCATTTTCGATCCTATGCTATTTTACATTCTATATTCCGTTAAATTCTGTCCTATTTATTTTATTCTATATTTTACATCCTCTCCTCTCCTATCCATAGTATTCTCCTTCCCTTTTCCAGATGTTCCCTGGCATTCTTCGTGGCTGTTTCCTCCTCTCTTCCACCCACGACCTCTGGTCTCTTGCTGCTGCTGCTGTTTTGGCTCTGGATTTTTGCAAACTTTGAGGGAGGGGGCTCCCTGGGTTGATCCCAGATGATCTGGGATCCTGGATGAGGTCAGGGCAGCCTTGAGCCCACCCCCCCTCTGGCCCGTGGTGATGTCACCATCCCTCGGGGTTCCTGGGCCCCCCTCTTTGTCCTTCAAAGTGCCCTGTGCCGGAGCCAGGACTGGCCCCGATCCAGCTGTGCACACAACAGCACTCACTCCCACGAGGGCATCCAGGCATTGTTCCGGCTAATCGACTGGGCACCAGAACGCCAGCTTGGTTGCCTTGGCAATAGGGGGATATCCCCCCCCCCCTTTTTTTTTTCCCTTCCCCCTTGAATGGATTTTAGACTTTGGAAGGAAGGTGTGAACCGTTGCCAGGGAGGCTCCGGGGCGTTTGCTTCAAAGATGGGGGTGTTGTTGTTGTTGTTATTGTTGTTGCAAGCTCCCAATTTGGGGCCAGGACCAATCTCTTCATTTGGCAGCTTCTCCAGGAATTTAAAGTCGGAAATGCAGAGGCGGAAGCGAACGGTTGGCTCGGATCAATGAGCAAAGCAGCGCACGCAGAAGGAAGGCCGAGAAATTTGGGGTAGAAGAGAAATTGGACTGTAAATGTCCTGGGGTGGGGTCAGGCTGTCAGTCAGGGCAAGAGGGTGGCCACAGGCATACAGAGCAGCTGCAAAGGGATGGGGGCTTGTGTCAGAATAGAGCTGGAAGGGACCTCAGAGGTCTTCTAGTCCAGCCCCCGCTCAAACAGGAGACCCCATACCCTTCCAGACAAGTGACTGTCCAGTCTCTTCTTGAACACCTCCATTGATGGAGCACCCACAACTTCTGGTGGCAAGCAGTTCCACTGGTTAATTGTTCTCACCATTGGGAAGTTTCTCCTCAGTTCCAGATTGCTTCTCTCCTTGATTGGTTTCCATCCCTTGTTTCTCATCCTGCCTTCAGGGGCTTTGGAACATGGGGGGCGGGGGGCGTGGAGGAGGGGGACAGGTGGGCTTCCACCCCCTCAATTATTTCTTGGGACGTTGTCCCAGCTTCTGTGCCCTTCCCATCACTCCTAGACACGAATCTATAAAGCAGGCAACTCTGTGGACTGCAATAAGCGTGTAGAAGCGCACCAACGTGCCTACCGTCCCTGTCCTATTGCTTCTTTTATTTTTCTTATATGTATCCATGTATTCATAACTATGTTTTTACTTATACCTATTATCTTGTAAGCAATTGACATAAATAAATAAATAAATAAATAAATAAATAAATAAATAAATAAATAAATAAATAAATAAATAAACTCAGAATTCCTCAGCCAGCTTTGCTCTGGGAGTTGTAGTCCACCAGTCCTACATTCTGGGGGGTTGTAGTCCAAAAGTCTTGCATTCTGGGAGTTGTAGTCCAAAAGTTGGCAGAGTCTGTAACGGTTGCAGAGTCCAGAGATCACACGATCCCCTTTTGAGACCATCTGACCAGCAAAGTCAATGGGGAAGCTGGATTCACTTAACAGCCATGTTACTGGCTGCAGTGATTCGCTTAACGACTGTGCAGGAGAGGTTGTAAAAGGGGACAAGAAGATTCGCTTAACGAATATCTCGCTTAGCAACTGGAAATGGGGGCTCCATTGTGACCCGTTGCCTTGGGAAGAGATGGGCGCCCCCTGGTGGCTCCTTGTGCATTTACAACCTCGTTAAAAATTACAGTCCTGTTTGTTTGATTGATTTCGCTGCCGGTCAGCGCATCTTCCGCATAAATTACCTGCTTCCTCACCTGCCGCCCCCTCCCCTCCCCCAACTGGCACTGCAGGATGCTGGAAAAAGTGGGCAGGGTTTAAGGTGAACTCTAGACTCTGAAAAAAGTGCAAAGAAGAGCAACCAGGATGATGAGGGGACTGGAGACTAAAACATATGAAAAACGGTTGCAGGAACTGGGCCTGGCCGGTCTAGGGAAGAGAAGGACCAAGGGAGACAGGAGAGCAGTGCTCCAATATTTGAAGGGCTGCCACAGAGAGTAGAGGGGGTCAAGCTGTTCTCCAAGGCACCTGTAGGCCAGACAAGGAATAATGGATGGAAACTGAACAAGAAGAGAATCTGTGCTGTCCAGCCAGTGTATGGGATCTGCCTCTGTACAGAAGACAGAATCTACCACTGTACAAAATACAGAACAGATTCTACCTAGAAATTAGCTGGACAACCAGCTAAACAGGAGCCAGCCATGTGCAGCAGCAGCCAAAAAAGCTAATGCAATCCTAAGTTGCATTAACAGAGGGATACAATCAAGATCAAGGGAAGTACTAATACCACTCTATAAAGCCTTAGTAAGACCACACTTAGAGAACTGTATCCAGTTTTGGTCACCACACTATAAAAATGATGTTGAAACTCTCAAAAAAGTGCAGAGAAGAGCAACCAGGATGATGAGGAGACTGGAGGATGAAACATACGATGAACGGTTACAGGAACTGGGCCTGGCTAGTCTAGGGAAGAGGAGGACCAGGGGAGACGGGAGAGCAGCCTTCCAGTATTTAAAGGGAGAGGGAGAGAAAGAAAAAGAAAGAAAAAGAAAAAGAGGAAGGAAGGAGAGGAAGAGGAAGGAAGGAAGGAAGGAAGGAAGGAAGGGAAGGAAGGAAGGAAGGAAGGAAGTAAGGAAGGAATGAAGGAAGGAGGGGGAAGAATGAAAGAAAGAGGTAGAGTAAGAGAGGGAAC
>CM042842.1:133135944-133373693 GCA_023653725.1 Bungarus multicinctus | reverse complement strand
ACCAACACCGTGTCGGACTGGCGACTAGGCGAAATCGCCCAGCACAAGCGATTGGCAGGGGGAGATGGTTGGGGGGGGGGGTGGGAGGGAAAAAATATCAACTTACCAAGGTAGGCAAGTTGGATGGCGTGCATGCCAGGTAAGGAGGGAGTGAGTGGGGAGGGGCAGAGCCAGCCAGTGATGCGATTTGTCGGTTCTCCGAACTGGACAGAATCATAACAACCGGTTCTATAGAACTGGACCGACCCACCCCTTCTTCTCTGGGGCAGCCTCTTTGATATTAAACCAAGGGACAGGGTCAGTTGGAGAAGGAGAGGGGTCTTCATCCTTGGGGGAGAACGCCAATTCATGTGAGCCGTGGGCCAGAGAGGTGGGAGATGCCGCCAGCTTCTTGGTCTCCCTGCTCCTCTCTGTGGGGTTCCCTGCTGAGTCACTCCTCCGAAAGGCTGGCTTGGGTTTACTCCAGGTAGCAAAAGAGGAAACGTTTCCTCTACAGCCTCGGTTCCATCTCTTTATCTTGCCGCTCATAATTCCCCCCGGGGGAAAGCGAGGTTTTCGTTGGAGAAGATGGCACTAAAATAGAAGGTGCGTAGCTCAGCCTTTTCCTGGTTCCGTTTGAATATTTTGCTGCCTTTTTTTTTTTTTGAGCAGCTGGTCCTTTTCTTCTGAAGACGCGTGTGTGAAACATCCTTCTGGTCAGGGGTCTCCAACCTTCTTGTGGTTCATGGCCTCTTTGGTCAATCTCTCATTTGACCTCTCTGTAGTTCTGGGCTGCTGTCGCTCTCCCTTCCTCCTGTCAACCAGTTCTTCTCCATTGGTGACCTTCTCTCTTCATGAACTTTCGGGTGTATCTCCACCTGCTTCTTCTGATGTCTCCAAGCTTCCTTCTACCTTGGAATGGGTGGCCATTGCACTCTCAAGACTTCCCTTTTTGTAACAGAACACAATAACAGAGTTGGGAAGGGACCTTGGAGGTCTCCTAGTCCAACCCACTGCTTATGCAGGAGATTCTATCAATTCTAGACAAAGGGTGGTCCCAGGGGTGTGATACAACTGGGTTAACTACCAGTTCGGGATTTACGAGCTTCCCTGCACACTGCATACCTGTAACTCGTGATCATGCCTGCATGCAGAGAAGCAGCCTTTGAAACAGCCCTGTTTTCCTGCTTTTTTAACTGCAGCTGTGCCTCATTTGGCAGCTGAAGTTGAAAAATCAGGAAATAAAGGTCAGGTAAGAGCCCAGGTGGGCGGTTGGGCAAAAACATCAGCAGACATAGAACCGGTTCTATGTCTGCTGCTCTTCAGAGCTATCGGTTCTACAGAGATGGACAGAACCAGTAGAAACCCACCCCTGGGTGGTCCAATCGCTTCTTAAAACCTCCAAGGTTGGAGCACCAGAAGTGGTATTCAGTAGGTTCTGACCGGTTCTGGAGAACTGGTAGCGGAAATTTTGAGTTGTTTGGAGAACCGACAAATTCGACCTCTGACTGGCCCTGCCCCCATCTATTCTCCGTTGCCCATTGAGTCCCAGCTGATTGGCTGGATCTTCTTTGGTTGCCCTGCCCAGGAAAACAGAGCTGGAAAGCAGGTTAGAGGGGTGGGGAGGGAAGGGGGATTTTGCAGTATATCCTTCCCCTGCCAAGCCCGCCAAGCCACGCCCACAGAACCAGTAGTAAAATTTGTTGAATCCCATCACTGTGGAGCACCCACAAGTTCTGGTGGCAAGCAGTTCCATTGGTTAATTATTCTCACTGTAAGAAAATTTCTCCTTAGTCCCAGTTTGCTTCTCTCGTTGATTGGTTTCCATCCGTTGCTTCTTGTCTTGCTTTCTGATGATTTGGAAAATAAGTTGACCCCTCTTCTTCCTCTTTTTTAACAGTTTATTTATATACTTTCTCTTTACATATGTAAGTGTTTTGTGAACAGTGTATTGTCTGGATCATTTTGCTTACAAAATGGCACTTTTTCAGTTCTTAATTTCTACCTCTATTATCCAACCATTGGTAGAATAAGTCCCATGGTTGAAAATATTCTGTAACTTCTTTATCTTTTATATTTAATGTCAATCTATCCATTTCTGCACAATCTAGTACTTTTTTTTAAATTACATCTTCTTCATTTTTCCAGTGCTGTACAAATACAATTCTTGCTGCTCTTAAAACATGAAATATTAAATATATATTCCCTTTACCATACTTATCTGGTATGATACCAAGCAGAAATATTTCTGGCTTGTATAATCTATAGGCTGCTTTAACATTTTACTAACCATGTGTGAATTTTTGTCCAGATTTTTCTTCTTTTTTTTGCTTTTGTACATGTCTACCACATATGACATCCTCTTCTTTGGGGCAGCCCCTGAGATATTAGAAGACTGCTCTCATGTCACCCCAAGTCCTTCTCTTCGTTAAACTGGACAGACCCAATTCCTGCAACTGTTCTTTGTATGTTTCAGCCTCCAGTCCCCTGATCATCTTTGTTGCTCTTCTCTTGAGTTCCCTTCCTCATTATACCATTTCCCCAAAAATACAACCTATCCTGAAAGTAAATCCTAGTTAGTTTTTTTTACACGTGCACCCAATTTAAGCCCTACCCCAAAAATAAGCCCTAATCAAGATCCTGCCCACTCCAAAGTGCAAGGGTAAAAATTAAGCTAGGGTGGGGGTGTGGGATGGAGCTGCCCTACTACTTATCTTTGGACAGTTGTAGCCAGGCCTCACACCTTCCGACACCTGCCTGGCCGGCCCATTTCTTCTGCAGCCAGCAAGGCTGGCCAGGCTTTCCTGGAGGCCTCTGGAGCTGAGGACAAGGCTCTGGATCGATCCAGAGGTCAGTTATCGTCTGCAGAGGCCTTCAGGGAAGCCTCGCCGGCAGCAGGAGAAGAAGTTCCTGAAGGCCTCTGACAGTGAAAAGGAGGCCTAGGGGCGATGTACGCAAGTGAGGTTAGTCAGTGGATGACATGGCCTGAAAATAAGCCCTAGTGCCTTTTTTGGGCAGCAAAAAAAAAATGTAAGACAGGGTCTTATTTTTGGGAAAACACGGTAGATAGTTCTCAATAGGCAACCATGCATCTGGTGACCATTCGAAGTTACAATGACATTGAAAACAGGGACTTACGACCAGTCCTCATGCTTATGACCTTCTCTGCCTCTGCACATTCAAGTGATTGGCATAAATACATTCAGCAAGTATTGATGAGAGTTGCAGCATCCGGGAGTGATCTCTACTTGCGAACTTCCCGGCTGAGTTAGAGAACAGAACAGAACAGAACAAAACAGAACAGAACAAAAATGAATAGAATAGGAATAGAACAAAATTAAGAATGAAAGAATAGAATGGAATGAAATGGAATAGCAATAGCACAGAAAATAGAATAGAATAGAATTCTTTATTGTCCGAGTGTGATTGGACACACAAGGAATTTGTCTTTGGTGCAAATGCTCTCAGTTTGCATTAAAAAAAAGATACTTTCGTCAAGAGCCAAGAATCATCAGGTACCACATTTAATAATAGTCATAGGGTACAATAAGAATAGAATAGAATAGATAATAAATAGATACTAGGTAATAGGAATAGAATAGATAATAGGAATAGCATAGGATAGCATAGGATAGCATAGCATAGCATAGCATAGCATAGAATAGAATAGAATAGAATAGAATAGAATAGAATAGAATAGAATAGAATAGAATAGAATTCTTTTATTGGGCCAAGTGTGATTGGACACACAAGGAATTTGTCTTTGGTGCAAATGGTCTCAGAGCACATAAAAGAAAAGAGACATTTGTCAAGAGTCAGGAATCAGAACGTAATAATAATCATTGGGTACAACAAGGAAAATCAATGAGAGAATTTGGGTTTGCTTAATGACCATTGTGATTCACTGAACGATTGCAGGAATTTATTTCAGGGTAAAGAACAGAGGTGGTATTCAGTAGGTTCTGACCAGTTCTGGAGAACCGTTAGCGGGAATTTTGAGTAGTTCAGAGAACTACAAATATCACCTCTGATTGGAGATTTTACAGTATCCTTCCCCTGCCACGCCCACCAAGCCACGCCCACAGAAAAACTTTTTCACAGTTTTTGTGAAAAAAAACTTGAATCCCACCACTGGTAAAGAAGGTTGTAAAATGGGGCTATGTGACTCACTTAACAACCGCTTTGCTTAGCCACGGTAATACTGCTCCCAGCTGCGGCCTGTAGCATCGCCCACGTCTGAGTCCTGCTTATCCCTGATCTGGGTTGATTAAAATCAGCTTTCTTGAAGTCAGACATTGGACTCACCACGTTTTTCATTTCCCTTAAAAGCCAGCATCTCTTCATCTCCCTCACGCAAACTCTGCTACCCAATAAACTTGCAAAATGTGTGTTTGTTGATTTGACAGAAGAGGAAAACCTTTTCAGCCTAGAGTCCTGCATCCTCCCCACACTATAAAAAAGTGGTTGAGGCTCTCGAAAGAGTGCAGAGAAGAGCAACCAGGATGATGATGATGAGGGGACTGGAGGCTGAAACATACGATGAACAGTTACAGGAACCGGGCCTGGCTGGTCTAGTAAAGAGAAGGACCAGTGGAGACAGGAGAGCAGTGCTCCAATATTTGAGGGGCTGCTACAGGGAGAAGGAAGGGGTCAAGCTGTTTTCTAGAGCACCTGAAGGCCAGACAAGGAACAATGGATGGCAACTGAACAAGGAGAGATTCGACCTGGAAATAAGGAGAAACTTTCTGACAATCAACCCATGGAACAGAAGTTGCCTTCAGAAGTTGTGGGAGCCTGGAGGCTTTCAAGAAGAGACTGGACTGCCAGAAATGGTGTAGGATAGGAAAGAAAGAGAAGGAAGGGAGGAAACGGAAGGAAGGAAGGAAGGAAGGAAGGAAGGAAGGAAGGAAGAAAGAAAGAAAGAAAGAAAGAAAGAAAGAAAGAAAGAAAGAAAGAAAGAAAGAAAGAAAGAAAGAAAGAAAGAAAGGGAAGGGAAGGGAAGGGAAGGAAAGGAAAGGAAGAAAAGAAAAGAAAAGAAAGATGGAAGGAAGAAAAAGACAAAAGGAATGAAGAAAACGGAAGGAAGGAAGGAAGAAGAAAGAAAGAAAGAAAGAAAGAAAGAAAGAAAGAAAGAAAGAAAGAAAGAAAGAAAGAAAGAAAGAAAGAAAGAAAGAAAGAAAGAAAGAAAGAAAGAAATAGATGAAAGGAAGGAAGAAAAAAGAAAGGAAGGGAAGGGAAGGGAGCAAGGATCCTGCCTTCACCTGCAAGGCTGCTCCATGGAAACCGGAAAGCGCTTCAATGGCCCTGCTTGGGGGTAGGGAGGTTTGCCTAGAGACCCACAAATGCCCCAAAGCCGGGGGGGGGGAGTGGGGGGGAGGCAATGGGAAGCCCTCCCTGCCCACAAGGCAGAGCTGCGCCTCTCCTCTCCTCCCCAGCCTCTGGGCTCCCCTCAAGCATTTCCACTCTGCACCTCGGATTAGAGAAGAAGCTGCTTCGGAAAGGAGACATTTTGGAGATTGGCAGCAGCGATAATTTTATGCAGGCATTTATTTGCTTGGTGCTGCAAAGCCACCGCCCTCCTCTTCCTCCTGGGTTGCTCAGCATCTCCGCTGGCCTTTGCAATCCTTCTGCTCCTTCTCCTTCTCAAGAGCCTCCCTTCTGGCTACACAAGGCTAGCAGGACGAGGCCTCACCCGGATTTCTCACCCAAATGACTTTCAAAAATATCTTTCTCTCTTCCTCCTCTTCCTCCTCCTCTTCCTCCTTTTCCTCCTCCTGCACCATTCTTCTCCTTCCCCTCCTCCTCCTCTTCCTTCTCCTCCTTCTGCCTGGAGGACTTTTGGGAGATCCCAGGGCCCGGCTGCGAGGAAGGAAGGCAGAAGCGCCCACCTCCCTCTGAGGTGGGTCAGGAGGGGAGACTGGCACAGCAGCCCGGGCTTGTCCCAGCCTTGGGGATACTGGTCCCCTCTGCTTGAGGCTGCCCTGGACTCTCTCTTGGCTCTTCTCTGATGGGAAAAAGGAGCTGGCCCCACTGTGGCTGTTTGAGCAGGCAACCCCGGCCATCAATTAGCCTAACAAAGAGAAGGACCAGGAGAGACAGGAGAGCAGCCTTCCAGTATTTGAGAGGCTGCCCCGGAGAGGAGGAGGAAGGGGTCAAGCTATTTTCCAAGGCATCTGAAGGCCAGACAAGGAATAATGGATGGAAACTGACCAAGGAGAGATTCAACCTGGAAATAAGGAGAAATTTTCTGGCAGGGAGAACAATCAACCGATGGAACAGAAGTTGCCTTCAGAAGTTGTGGGAGCTTCATCTCAGGTCCCTTCCAAACTTGAGGTTCTTTTATTTTCTTTTGTTCTTCTTCTCTTCTCTTCTCTTCTCTTCTCTTCTCTTCTCTTCTCCTCTCCTCTCCTCTCCTCTCCTCTCCTCTTCCACTCTACCTCACTCCATTGCATTCCATTTTGCATCCTATCCTATCCTATCCTATCCTATCCTACTCCACTCCATTCCATTCCTATTATTTATTTCTATTCTAGTCTGTTCTGTTCTATTCTATTTATTCTATTCTATTCTATTCCATTCCCTTCTCCACAGTTTCCCTTTGCCAGACATTTATATACCTTCTTCACCACCTTCAGAAATCCTGGGCTCTCCGTCTCTGAAGGCTTTTAAGAGACCAGCAGACAGCCACTTGTCCAGAATGGTGTGGGGTCTCCTGCTTGGGCAGAGGGTTGGACCTGAAGACTTGAGCAAGAGGTCAGACTAGAAGACCCCTTAGGTCCCTTCCCACTCGGTGAGCCTGTGGTTCTGAAACGGTCTCCTCCCCAGCCCGCAGCTCCAGACCAGCCGGAGGGGAAGGGGAGGGCCAAGCAAGCCAGCCCTGCTAACGGCTCCTTGCCAGCCATCCATTCTCCCACAGCCGAGGCCGGGTCCTGCATTGCCAGGGCTGCCTCGGCGATTGAATGATCTACACGGCTTTTGCAAATATTGAATAAAGGTTAAGCGGCGAATTAATATTTAAAGAGGCTGCAGCTTGGTTGGTGTTTTTTCTTTCTTTCTCTGGGAAATGCAACATTTTCCAGGCAGAGGCCGGAGCTGAGTGGAAGGAAGAAGGACGGCTGGGCTCAAAGCTTTCTCTGGGGTGGGGGAGGGGTTGGAGGAGCTGGCGGGCAGCCCCTCCTACGACATGGGAAAAACCCACCTTGGGAGTTTGGTTGGCTGGTTGACATGTTCAATGTGCAGCACTGTCCGGCCAGCCTGCCTGCCTAGTCCTTATGAATGACCCCCCTGGAAGGTTGGTCACAGGCCTGCCTGGACGGGAGGATTGGGGTGGGAGGGCTGCATTTTGTCTTTGATGGGGATGACAAAGAGGGAGAGAAGGAGAAAAGGCAAGAACCCCTCTTTCTCGGTGTGGTCCCTGCTGCTCTCTGAGCTTCATCGCTTTCTTGAAGACGTTTCATGACCCAATTAGGGAACATCATCAGGGCTAGATGGAAGAGGAGTTTGCAGACATGAGGGGGAGGAGGAGGAGGAAGGAAGAGGAGGAGGAAGAAGATGACAATGATGACTGTGGGGTCCTTGGTGCTCTCTGAGCTTCGTTGTTTTCTTGCAGACATTTCATGACCCAACTAGGGAATATCATCAGGGCTAGATGGAAGAAGAGTTTGCAGACATGAGGAGGAGGAGGAGAACTGTGGGGTCTTTGGTGCTCTCTGAGCTTGGTTGTTTTCTTGCAAGTGTTTCATGATCCAACTAGAAGGGAGGGAGGATTGCAGAGAGGAGGAGGAGGAGGAGGACTATGGGGTCCTTGGTGCTCTCTGGGAAGGAGGTTAAGACAGGTGATGTTTGGGAGGCAAGAATGCAGATTGTGCATCCTGGAGGGGAGGGGAGGTCTCAGGAACATACAACCATGTGCAGAGTTCAAGCTAACTTCTTCATTGTGTTCTGCCTATAATACAGGAATCCCCGAGTCTGGCCAGTTATTCTTGGGAACCATCGGATAATGTTTCAAAAACCGCAGAGGTGGCCCCTTTTGTGATCAGGCAGTGACCTCAGGCTAGCTTATCCCAGGGTCTGGGGTGGGGGGCTGTGAGGGGCAGTGGGCAACCACTTCAGGACAGAGATGCCACTCAATCTCAGGGTCCTCCGGACTCGCGGCGCCTGGTCCAGTAGCCCAGTGGCCAAGGGTGCCCAGGGCATTTTTCAGGCGGGATAATTGTGGGTGCCAATTTTGCCCATCCTGGGGGCAAATCAACAAAGAATAGTAGACGAGTTGCCATTCTTCAGCCCAGCCCTTTGCGCTGAACGAGGGGGAAAAACGTAGCTGGAATTGCCTGGATTTCTTCGACCGAGGCAATTTTATTCTATTTTCACTCTGGACTCTTTCGCGGCCCGAAGCGTCTCCGTTGGCAGAAAGGCAGGAGGGTTGAACGAATAACAACCACGCAGGGACGGTAATAACAGATGATGGCGAAGAAGATAAATGCTCGGGAAGTTAAACTATATCTTTCACGCGGGGGCAGGAAAATCCAAATGGCCAGGTTTAAAAAAAAGAGAATGGTTTTAGCTTCATTAAAAATAGGCTGGCGAGGGAGCCCCAAAAATGGCCCGATTTCCTCTTTTCATCGCCTGTGAATCCTGCTCCGTGAATTCTGCCCATTTCGTGCTGTTCCAGAAACGGGTTTCTGTCGGTTTGCTGACCGGAGTGTGAGATAAATGTACCCTTCTTGTATGCAGAGTGTACAGACTGGAACACACACACACACACACACACACACACAAAATACAAACACTGAGTTGGTGCTTGCTTTACTGCAAAATGAGGCAGGGGTCTTCGGAGAGCTGCAAGATGGCATTTGAGCAGGCTTAACGCGGCTCAGCGCAGGGCCCACTCTGCAAACAGAAGGGATTTTTTTTTAGTATGTAGTATTTTTTTAGTATTTATTTGATTTGTCAATCGCTTATAAGATACAGGTATAAGAATAAATATAGTTTTGAATACATGAGATAGATATATATAAGAAAAATATAAAAAAAACACAATAGGACAGGGACGGTAGGCACGTTGGTGCGCTTATGCACGCCCCTTACAGACCTCTTAGGAAAGAGGTGAGGTCAATAGTAGAAAGTCTAAAGTTAAAGTTTTTGGGGTTTGGGGAAGAAACCACAGAGTCAGGTAGAGTATTCCAGACATTGACCACTCTGTGGCTGAAGTCGTATTTCCTGCAATCGAGTTTGGTGCGATTAACCTTGAGTTTGTATCTATTGTTTGCTCTTGTGTTGTTATGGTTGAAGCTGAAGTATTCATTTGTAGGCAAGCCATTGCAATGTATGATTTTATATACTATTCTTAGATCGGACCGAAGGCGGCGTAGTTCTAGATTTTCTAGGTCTAGAGTTTCAAATCTGGTGGCATAAGGTATTCTGCAACGAGTAGAGGAGTGGGGAAAAAAAGGGATGTTACTTTTAAGCTTTCCCTGTGAAGGTGAGCAATCCACCCCAGCCTTACTCAGGGGCAGGAGGGGACTAACCTCTTCCAAATGAGCCTATTTGTAACCATCCAAACCGGAGCGATTCTTATTGAAGGAGAAAAGAGAGAAAAGGCGACCGAGACAATAGAGGGGTAGATGGGATTGTAGAGGGCAGAATTGTAGGTCTGGCAAAGGCAGAGGGAAGAGACAGGAGTGGACCACGTTGTGGTTCGCCGGCAGATAGATAGGTAGAATTCTTTATTGGCCAAGAGTGATTGGACATACAAGGAACTTGTCTTGGTGTAAATGCTCTCAGTATACATAAAATAAAAGATACATTTGTCAGGAGTTGTGAACCATAAGGTACAACACTTAATGATACTCATAGGGCACAATAAGCAATTAAATCATACTAAGAAACAGTCAATATAAATAGTAAGGATACAAGCGACAAAGTTACAGTCATACCGTTACAAGTGGGAGGGGATGGGTGATAAGGAGTGATAAGAAGATTAGCAATATTAGTAGTGCAGACTTTGTAAAGAGTTGGACAGTGTTGAGGGAATTATTTGTTTAGCAGAGTGATGGCATTGGGGGAAAAAACTCTCCTTGTGTCTAGTTGTTCTGGTGTGCAGGGCTCTATAGCGTCATTTTGAGGGAAGGAATTGAAACAGTTTATGTCCGGAATGTGAGGGGTCTGTAGATATTTTCACAGCCCTCTTTTTGACTCGTGCAGGATGCAGGTCCTCCATGGAAGGCAGATGGGTAGCCATTGTTTTTTCTCCAGTCCTAATTCCTCTCTGGAATCTGTGTCTGTCTTGTTGGGTTGCAGACCCAAACTAGACAGTGATAGAGGTGCAGATGACAGACTCAGTGCACATGTGTGCAGAATTACTTGCAACAGCATGGGCAACCCGGGAATAAGGCTGCAAGGTAATGGCCTCTCCTTCAAGAAGAGAAAAGCCAGCTGTGAAAGGAAAGTAATTTGCAGAAGGCAAAGACGTTTTGAAACTCCAGCCTCGTGGATATTCCAGTATCCTGAGTTTGTATTTGAAGATTCTTGTATTGCAAATTATTTCTGGTCTGTTATCTTTTGGCAAGTCTCGCACAGTTTGGCAAGACTTGTGCTTATCACAGCTAATTATTTTGTAAAAGCATTACAAGGTTTCTGTTCCATTTGGATTGTGTTTGATTTGTTGGAAAAGGGCCTGGGTCAGAACAATAGGAGAGAGTTTTGTTTTGTCTGAAAGACAGTTTAGGTATGTCCTCCCCCCCTCTTAGTATGTGGTAACTATGAAGCAGCAAAAGATGTCTTCAGCCAGGTTTGATTCAGAGTTGGCACTATTCTCCAAAGCAGCTGAGGGCAGGAGAAGAAGCAATGGGTGGAAGCTTATCAAGGAGAGAACCAACCTAGAACTAAGAATAAATTTCTTGACATAGAGAATAATTAATCAGTGGAACGACTTGCTCCCAGGAGTTGTGAATGCACCAACACTGGAAGCTTTTAAGAAGAGATTGGACAACCAGTTGTCTCGAATGGTTGTAGGATCTCCTGCCTGAGCAGTGGGTTGGACTAGAAGACCTCCAAGGTCCCTTCCAACTCTGTTATTCTGTTACCTGTTCTTTCAAGTGGCCCTCAGCTGTTCTTCTCTTCTCTCTATGGATGGTGATGATGATGGGTTGTCTCTTGGCCCCTGCTGGTCTTCCCTGGGCTGGATTCATCTTGACTTCTGGTGGACAGATGACTTTGAGGAAACTATGCAGAGATGGTTTCAACCCACAAGAACACCAACATGCTTGAAGACCAAGAAGCAAAGAAAAGTTTTGGGAGAAAGCCAGATTGGCTTCATTCTAAGACATAAGAGGAAGGGAAGGAGAAATTAGACAGACTTCCAAGAACTTGATAACATCTATTGGGTGCATCAGTAGCGTTCTCATCATCCTTTGTTTCCTGATCTAGCTGATGTCATTGGTGAGGCTCGTATTGTTGATGCCACCTCCGTAGAGTTTCTGCAAGGTCATCTCTAGGTGACCATCTATGGTGACCTGGCTGGAGCGAAGACAATCTGGAAGGTCCCACTGCCTCAACAGATCTGACAATCATTACATTTGATGACATCATGGGATTACAGCATCCACACCACCTCAGCCAAGTTAGACAAGGACCTTGGTGGCCAAGCTCTCTGAGAAAGGCAGGTGGTGGAGGACAGCAGATTGGGGAAGTCCAAGCTAGGCAGGTGTCTCTTTTCTTGACTCTGAGGAAGCAAAAATTGGAAGGAGATGGAAGCCACGTTCTCTGAAGTGGAAGACTTGGGTGAATATTAATCAAAAGCATTTTTGGACTTAATTGAAGTCATTTGGTAGCATAACGATATGGTTTATATACTTTTTCTTTGCATCAAAACTACTGATTTCTTTAAATCATTAATAGCTTCAGAAGTGGTTGATGAGTATTTTCTATTATTGCTATTTCATTGGTTAGCTTTGCTGGCTGGGGAATTCTAGAAGTTGAAATCTACCTATCTTCAAGTGGCCCAGGTTGAGAAAGATCTTTGTAAAGCATCTGAAAATCTCTCCATTAATCTTGGTTTCCACTAAAACTGTGGTCAATGTTAAGTGCTCCTCTTTATTTTTCTTCTTTTTTCAAAAACCAAGCAAATGCAACAAAATTAAAATACTGTGTTTAAAATGTTAGTTTTTTAAAAAAAGAATAGAAGAAACAATAGACTACAGAGGAGTTTGTATGAATTCATATATGACATTCAATTAATTGGAAAGCTCAGTATTCTAACATAAAATTCAATGCTGCCACATTACTTTGACAAACACGCACACAGCAAGAGAAAGAGGGAGGGAGGGAGAGAAAAAGAAAGAAAAAGGAAGATGAAGAGAGAGAGAAAGAGAAAGAGAGAAAGAGAAAGAGAAAGGAGAGAGAGAAAGAGACAGAGAGAGACAAAGAGAAAGAAAGGTAAAGAGAGAGTGCGAGAGAGAAATAGAGAGAAACAGAGAGAGAAAGAGAGAGAGTGATAGAAAGAAAGAAAGAGAAAGAGTGCGAGAAAAAGAGAAAGAGAAAAAGAGAGAAACAGAAAGAAAAAAGAGTGATAGAAAGATAAAAATAAAGAGAGGGAGAGGGAGAAAGAAAAAGAGAAAGAGAGAATAAAAAAGAGAGAGGGAAAGAGAGAAAAAGAGAAAGAGAGAAAGAGAGAAACAGAAAGAAAAAAGAGTGATAGAAAGATAAAAATAAAGAGAGGGAGAGGGAGAAAGAAAAAGAGAAAGAGAGAATAAAAAAGAGAGAGGGAAAGAGAGAAAAAGAGAAAGAGAGAAAGAGAGAGAAAAACAGAGACACTTGTCTCTTCAGGATTTTTCAAATCTGTTTCTTGTTATGTTAATTTTTTCAGGCAGAGAGATGTTTAAATACAAAAAAAAAAAAAAAGCTAATAATGAACATGGCATTTTATTCTTTCAGTGTTTCCTAATCACAAATCTAATCTATTTCTTGTGGAACATCGTTTTATAAGCTGTAGAAAATACGGACAATAAACCAATTGGAGGATTCATTATGAAGGATTGTTGACTCTCTTTAGCAAACGGAATGATTAATTGGGAGGATGGTAATGGGTATCAATTTGCTTATAATGCCGACAAAACCCGAATGAGAGAAGGGGGTGATTTATACGAGGTAATTTTAGCAGCGCGCTAGTGCCAGAAATAGAAATATATATATATATTTGGTGGTCAGTTCCGGAAGAATGGATGAATTACATTTTTTAAAAAAATGTGTGCCGAAAGGAACCAGTGTGATCGATATGTAGGTAGTTTGGAGCCCAAATTTTGGCACGCAGAATTTCTGTCATTAAGCGAAACATTCGTTAAAGTAAGTGTGATTTTTCTAGCTAGAGTTGTTAAGTGAATCACTGCAGTTCTTCGGTTATTAAGTGAATCGGCCTTCCCCATTGACTTTGTTTTTCAGAAGGTCATAAAAGGGGATTGCATGACACGCACACACACACGAGACACTGTGACCGTCATAAATAAGAAGCAATTGGGCCCCGGTCTGAATTTTGATCCTGTGGCCATGGGGATGCGGCAACCTTCGTAAATGTGAACAACCTTCATAAGTTGTTTTTTTTCAGCGCCGTCGTAGCTTTGAACGGTCGCTAAATGAACAATTGGAAGTCTAGGACCACCTGTAGTCTGTTCAGATCTTGATTCATTTCCCCATTTTTTAAATTATTATTTTTAAATTCAAAACAACCTTTTGGGTTGTCAAAGTTGTCAGGATTCTGGCAATTCCCCCCATTTAAATCATGAGTCTAGAGCCAAACTTCCAAAACTTCCAAAGGATTTATTAGGAGTTAACATATCTGGCATTGCCTGGATGTAGCCGACTCTAACACACATCATCCATCGTCACCCTTGACCCTGGTTTCCCCCCACCCCCTGGGTGTATCATAATTCATATTCTCCAATGGGACACCTTCATAGCCCAGAGTCATCAATCAGGCTCTCCAGTTAGAATTTTGCACAGCAGAAACTTCAGTCACCTAGTTACTATCTTTGAAAACATTTATGGAATGCACTTTCGGTTTCCGTACTGCTCTTTCAAACCCCTTCTCCCCCTCCCTTTCTGTTGGCAACTCTAAAAGACCATAGAAATATTTTTTATGAGTTGACAAATGTTTTATTAAAGATATTTCCTTGATTTTAAATGCATCGTTTATCAGAGGTTGCTAACAGTTTGAACAGATGAGCCCTAGTCATCGTATGAGAAAAATAAAATAAAATGAATTTATTTGAAGCCAAGCAGAATCCTTTTTGCTAAATGCATTAAGCGGGAACAGGTTTCCAGGAAAGTTTAGATTATGTAAAATCCAATATTTGAGGGGCTACCCCAGAGAAGATTTGGGAGTCAACCTATTTTCCTGGAGGCAAGACAAGAAGCAACGGATGGAAACTAACCAAGGAGAGAAGCAACCTGGAATTAAGGAGAAATTTCCTGACAGTGAGAACAATCAACCAGTGGAACGACTTGCTTCCAGAAGTTGTGAAGGCTTCAACACTGGGAGTTTTTAAAAGGATGTTGAATAACCATTTGTCCGGAATGGGTTAGGGTTTCCTGCCTTGGCAGGGGGTTGGACTAGGAGATCTCCAAGGTCCCTTCCAACTCTGTTATTCTATTCTATTATCCTCTTTCTTCTCACTTCGGGTATGAAATATCATAATTTTAAAAGAAGAATGAGGCTGAAGAATGAAGAAAAAGGAGACAGAACAGCAGGCAAAAAGTGGTGGCTTGCAGTTTCTAAACTTTTACAGTCCGTTGCAAATATGGATCGGAGGCAGAGTAGTCAATAGGTAGTTTTAATGTCAGAGAAAAATGACATGCGCCAACGGGGAATCCAGTGTTAAATTGAATTTGTATCTATTGATCAGCAATCGAATTCTAATTTGATGGGAACGGTTCTGCTAAGCAGAAAAGAATCCAATTCCTGTTTGAAACCCGGTACCTTCTAAACTTTCGTTTGCTTTGGTTTATATTGTACGTTTTGTTTTAAACCAAGTTGAGGAGGGGGTTTCTTGGGTTTGCAACCATGCATACCTTGATAGGGAGAGGAAGGGGTTTTAAGTGATGGCCGCCAGAGCCGGCAAATGGAGCTCTCGCCTTTCATTCATTGCAAAGCATATAAACCAAAGCTGAGCTTCTGTCGTCTCTTTGCAGCTGCCATTTTGACTTTTTTGACCCCCCCCCCCAGACGTTCCTGCAGCTGGGAAATTCACACCATGCACAAGATGAAGAAGGAGGCGAAGGACCCGGTAGAGAATTTTAAAAATTAGAATTTTAAAAAAAGCATAATCTGTTGAGGTGCAGGTGTTCTACTATGTCGTGAGGATGTTAAAAAAAATAATAATGTTATTTTACTCCAAGGCGGCTGCAATTATGTTCGGCGCCAATTTCCTATTGTTTTCACATCCCTGCTTTTCTTTTCTTTCTTTTTTGTAAGAAACAGCAAATGCTGCTAATTAATATTGTGTTGTGTTAAGTGTCGAATGGAATGTCCAGGGTAATTCCGCTTTTTTTGCAGAAAATCCAATGCAGGCACTCACAAAAAAACACACAAAAAACCCCCAAACAACTCTAGGTGAGGATATTAGAAGCCGACGATTTAATTAGGCAGTTGGATAAAGGAAGGGGGGGGGAGAAATTGTGTAAAAAGGCTAGAAAAGGAAGAGGCCGTCAGATGAGAGAGCGAGAAAGAGCGAGGGAGGGAGAGGGAGAGAGAAACAGAGCGAGAGAGAAAAAGAGAAAGAGAGAAAAAGAGAGAGACAGAGAGACTGGGGTCTCCTCCCCTGCCTGCTTTGGGGCAGATGTTCTCAGCAGCGTCATAGGGTTGCAGAGCTGGGAGGTTCCCCCCCCCCAAGATCATCTAGTCCAACCCAGAGACAATGCATTTTGCTTCATCCCTGTGTTCAAGGTTGGTACCTGCCTGTTTGCTGGGACCATCCATCATCCCTTTTGAGGGAAAAGGGATTTTGTGGGAGGGTGGGGGGGTGGGAGGAGGAAGCTATGTTTAGGAATCTGTGGCTACAAATCAGAAGAATCAATTGTTTTCTGTGCCTCTTACCAGAAGATACATACATACATACATACATACATACATACATACATACATAATTGTGGCCTGCTTACTCTCTTGTAATCCCTTCTTCTGCAATCTCTCCCCTCTAGGGAATAAGGCGGGGGGGAGGGGGCAACCAGGCATGGGTGAATGGAGAATTCTGGGGTTTGAAGTCTACCTCTCTTCAAGCAACCAAGGTTGAGAAACAGGAGAAAGGGCTTTCCTAACCCACCCCACATATCTAGGAAAGCCCCTATGTTCCTCAGCGAGGTGGCTGAGGCTAAGCGCTGAGGTTAATTAAGATGGTGGCTTCCCAATTAAAACTGGCCGCGAAAAGAGGGTGGGCTCTCCCCCCCTCCAGCTTTTCTCCTGCCTTAATTGTCTTCAGAGTCCTTCAGATCCATGCTGCAGAGCTGGGGGGAGGGGCAAGCGGGCTCCTTAAACAGGATAATTAAAACAGCTTCTCCTGAGCAGCTGTGCGTGAAGAAGGGAGGGGTGTGCGGTAGAGAGGACCCCCCCACCCCCGTGTGTTATATGAGTGGGTGGGGAGCTTGGAGAAGACCCTTCCCCAACCGAGAGACAGACAGAAGGGGCTTTCTGTCCCTCTGGAACATATCCAGGCCTTTTCATGTCGAGAGCCCGTATCTGAACCAATAAAAGCTGTGTCGGGACTATGCTACCCAGAATTCCCAGCTAGCAGGGCTCTTAGCCCAATGACCACTCTGTCCAAGCTGGGTTTTTTGGGGTGCTTGTCCTGCTTTCATCCCTCTTGAGGCCAAGTCTGTAGCTGGGAGGAGGGGGGAAGGGTGCCCTCTGGTTTAAAATGCCTTTAAAAGACTAGATGTTCCCCAAACACGACCAATCCTATGAAGTGAACTCAGAGATTCGTTAATTTGGAGCCCCGGCAAAAAGCTTCTCTCTCAGGCTGACAAGTCCGTCCATCCGGGAGATGAATCGTTGTCTGTCATACCTATTCATCTCCACCCCCTGCCTTTTATCTCCAGAGCAAGGTGGGGCTTTATCAACAGCAGCGGCTCTTCCGTCCTGAGGACCGGCCCATAGATTTCCACTGCTCTCCTCTCCTCTGCCTTCTGTGTATCAGGCATTAGGCCTAGCTGTTCCTCCTCTTCCTCATCAGCCACCTCCAGACCTGGGGCCATTGACTCTCCATCTGAGGGCTGACGGACAGCCCAGGCTCTGCCTGTGTCTCTCTGTCTCTCTGTCTCTGTCTCTCTGTCTGTCTCTCTCTCTGTGCCTGCTCCATTCCCTCTTCCCCCCAGGAGCTCCCAGGTTGCCTTGATGCTGACTCTCCCACATCGCTTCGTCCCCAGCAGGCCACAACACCAGATACAGGTACCCCGATTAATGGGGGAGCCTAGCCCAACCATTTTTGCTGGTTGTAGCCTGTTTGGGGAGTCTACAGGGAGAATGGTTCAAAAATGTCACAATTTGAGGGCAGAACCCAGTAATCAGCAGGATTCAAAAAAATTTACTACCGGTTCTGTGGGCGTGGCTGGGTGGGAGTGGAAGGGGAAGGACATACTGCAAAATCCCCCTTCTCTCCCTATCCCACTAACCTGCTTTCCAGCTCCGTTCTCCTGGGCAGGGCAACCAAAGAAGACCCAGCCCATTAGCTGGGACTCAATGGGAGGCAGAGAATAGATGGGGTTGGCGGGGCCAGTTGGAGGTGGGATTGGCCGGTTCTCCGAAGGACTCAAAATTTCCGCTACCGGCTCTCCAGAACCGATCAGAACTGACTGAATACCACCTCTGCCTGTAATCCAAACCCCGCTCTTGTGTGTGTGTGTGTGTTCTATGCAGGAGACAACCCACAGCACATGCAAGGCTGTTCAATCCCAGGGTAGGGGGAGAAGTTGGGTACTTCGCTCCACACACCCACCTATTGGAAGGAGGAATGCTTTGCCCCTGGGAGAAAACCTCCTAAGGGGGTCCTGTCTGGGCCAGCCCCCTCACTGGGAAGGAGGTTTGGAGGAGACAGAAGGAAAAGACACAGACCAGGCCATAATCAGAGAAAAGGCGACTGAGTCCACAGCAGGAATGAGGGCCCAGCAAACATCTCAGAAGGGACCCTCCCTAATTTCTCCAGCTGCAAAGGTGAGGGGGAGAGAGAGAGATGTACTTTTACAGGAGCCAAGAAAGCCAACACAATCCTGGGTTGTATACAGGGGTGGGACTCAAATTTCCTAACAAGTTCTGTGGGCGTGGCCTAATTTGTGGGTGTGGCTCGGTGGTCATGTGACTGGGTGGGTGTGGCTAGCTGACTGGTGGTCATGTGATGGGTTGGGCGGCGCTTGTATGTAAATATTGTAAATATTGATGTAAATATTGATTTTTTTAATTAAAAAAGCAACTTTTACCCAAAATCAGGCAAAGCAGGCAGGCAGATTGAGTTATTTATTTATTTATTTATTTATTTGTTTAAACTTCTATACCGCCCCCTCTCCCAAAAAAGGGACTCGGGGCGGTGTACAGCCTACTAAAACATACAAAATATACAATAAATACAGTTAAAAATAAATTAAATAATTTAATCCGGCTGTCTAATTTAGATTTAATTTAAAAGTTAAAAACTAAAAACCCCAATTAAAATTTAATTAAAAACCTAAAACACAGTTACTGGGCCAGGCCGGCCTGATTAAAAAATAAAGTTTTCACCGCGCGCCGGAAGGTCAGGATATCCGTCATAGACCGTATCTCCGGGGGAAGATCATTCCATAGGGAGGGAGCCCCCACAGAGAAAGCCCGAACTCTCGGGGCCGTCAGCCGACAACGGCCAGGTGGCGGTACCCCAAGCAGGGCAACCCTGTGGGAGCGTACTGGGCGGCGGGAGGTTGACGATGGCAGCAGGCGGTCCCGTAAGTACCCAGGTCCCGAGCCATGGAGCGCTTTAAATACCATCAGTACCACCTTGAATCGAATCCGGTAGGCCACAGGGAGCCAGTGCAGCCTGCAAAGCAGCGGAGTAACGTGGGAGCTCCGAGGGGCACCCACAAGCACTCGCGCGGCTGCATTCTGGACCAGCTGTAACCTCCGGAGACTCTTCAAGGGGAGCCCCATGTAGAGAGCATTGCAATAATCCAGGCGGGAAATGACGAGTTGCTCACAGAATCACAGATTCACTCAGAGATCTATCTTTCTGCCATCGGCTACCTGAGTCTGTCACATAAAATTTGCTAGCAAGCAAACTCACAAAATTAACTCACAACACACCATGTATGTAAATATTTAATTTTTTAATAAAAAAAGAGCAACTTTTACCCAAAATCAGGCAAAGCAGGCAGGCAGATTGAGTTGCTCCCAGAATCACAGATTCACTCAGAGATCTGCCATTCTGCAATCGGCTGCCTGAGTCTGCACTGAAAAATGGAAGCTTCGATCCTAAGGAAGGTTCAGCTCTGCTTTTAGATTAGCAAGAAAGCAAGAAATCCAACCGTTTCCTGCTTTCTAGCTAATCTAAATCTCCCAAAACAGAAGAACAGCTGATGGTTGTGGGGAAAAAAGTAAAAATAGCAACTTAGCAGGCAAGTTTGATGGCGCACATGCCAGGTAAGGAGTGAGTGGGCAGGGAGGGGAGGGGCCATCCAGTAGCACGATTTGCCGGTTCTCCGAACTGGGCAGAATCATAACAAGTGGTTCTATAGAACTGATCCGACCAGGTAGAATCCCACCCCTGGTTGTATAATCAGAGGCATAAAATCAAAATCACATGAAGTAGTACCGCTTCAGAACACCCCACCTGGAAACCTGCACCCAGTTTCGGTCCCCACATTACAAAAAAAAGATGTTGAAAATTTGGGAGAAAATTCAAAGAAGAGCCACTAAGAGGATTAAAGGCCTGAAGACTAAAACATACGAAGAACGCTTGCAGGATTTGGGTTTTGCCGGTCTAGAGAAGAGAAGGACTACGGGGGGACAGGATAGCAGTCTTCCAGTATTTGAGGGGCTGCCCTGAAGAAGAAGGGGATCAAATTATTCTCCAAGGCACCTGAAGGCCAGACAAGGAATAATAATGGAGGGAAACTGATCAAGGAGAGATTCAACTTGGAAATAAGGAGAAACTTTCCTAACAGTGAGGACAATGAACCAGTGGAACTGCTTGACACCAGAAGTTGTGGGTGCTCCATCCTTGGACGTTTTTAAGAAGAGACAGGACAGCCACTTGTCTGAAATGGTAGAGGGTCTTCTGCTTGAGCAGGGGGTTGGACTAGAAGACCTCCAAGGTCCCTTCCAACACTAACTTTCTCTTCTGCTCCTGCAGCCCCAGATCCTGGAAGAGCTGCCTGTGTTGTGCTTGTTCCTCATCGGTCAGGGAGCTGCGTGGATTTCCAGGTGAAAGAAAACGAGAGAGAGAGAGAGAGAAATTATCTTGTAAAAGCAGCCAGGCGATGGGGTGCCCTCATTAAGCCCCTCGCGCTGTATTTTCCACTGCGCCCTGTTAAGATAGATTAAAGGAAAGCGATAACTGTCTGAGATTTCTCCAGCTCCAGGGGACAAAGACGTATTAAGGGTATTAGCCTTTCCCGTCAAGCTTGATGATAATTTGCTACTTGGACTGATGAAGGGACTCAGGGGAGGCTGCAACGCCTGGTCCAGCATGCGAGACCCCGGCCTTCCCCTCCCGCCCCTCCACCCTCCCCAGGATGACAGATATGGGTCACCAGGGAGACGGGATGCTTGGATAAAACTGGTGGCCCTTGGCCGGCTTGTGCAAACGATGCCCCTGGCTTACTCGTGGTTTCTTAAGTCTGGGCCAACCTGGAGAACCAACCTTAAGAAATCAGAAAAAATTTCCTGACAGTGAGAACAATTCCCCAGTGCCATTGCTACCAGTTTGGCCAACCGGTATTTTTAAAAAGTCTCCGTTGATCAGCTGAGAAGAGAAAGTAGAGAAAAGCACAGGATCGCCCCTGCCAATCGCTCCTGTGCTTTTCTCTTCTTTATCCTCTCAGCTGAGCCTCAACTGGTGTTTAGAAAGCTGCACTCGCACGTTAGGTGCATGTGCAAAGTGCATGATCACTGACCCTGTAGGGAAACGGGTAGATTCCCACCACTGCACCAGTGGAATGGCTTCCCTCCAGAAGTATTTTTTTGTGGGGGGGCTCCAACACTGGAGGTTTTCAAGAAGAGTTTGGACGGCCATTTGTCTGAAATGGTACAGGATCATCTCTTCCTTTAGGCAGGGGGCAGGGGGTTGGTCTAGAAGACCTCCAAGGTCTCTTCCAACTCTGGTATTCTGTCAATCAGTCAATCAGTCCATTACTGGCATGGCTTATCTCCAGGGATTGTGGGTGCTCCATCCCTGGAGGCTTTAACAAGCTTGTCTGAAATAGGACCTCCTTCTCGAGCAGAGGGTCAGACTAGAAGATCTCTAAGGTTCCTTCCAACTCTGATTTTGGTTCTGTTCTAGTCTCCAAGGCACATGAGGGCAGGACAAGACACAACAGGTATAAATTTATCAAGGAGAGAAGCAACCTAGAACCAAAGAGAAACTTCCTAACAGTGAGGACAATTAACCAGTGGAACTGCTTGCCACCAGATATTGTAGGTGCTCCATCATTGGAAGTTTTAAAGAAGAGATTGGATGGCTATTTGTCCAGAATGGTATAGCGTTAAGGGTGCCCAACCTTGGGAATTTTAAGATTTGTGGATTTCACGTCCCAGAATTCCTGAGCCAGCAGGGGTTCTAAATGCCAAGGTTGGACAGCCCTGGTTTAAGTTCTCTTGCTGAAGCAGAGGGTTGGACTACAAGACCTCTAAAGCCCCTTCCAATGCTGTTATTGTGGGCCTCCAAAAAGTCCTGTAGGAAAATGCCACCCCTCTGCATGGGCATTGGGATGCTGTTAGGATTCGGAGGGCTGCATGCATGGAATAGGTGTGGGGCTGCCTAAGGACATCACAGACTCCCTGGAAATTGAATAAAAAGAAAACATGAAAACAGCATTATTAATTAACACTATTTATAATGTTATTGTATTATGATTAACATTCCAAGAACCAAAATAAGCTATCAATAGTCTCAGAATCTATCCCTCCTGGAGAATAGAGTAGAGTAGAGTAGAATGGAATACATAATAGGAATAGAATAAATAATAGGAATAGAATAGAATAAATAGAATAGAATAGAGATAAAAGAATATGGAATAGAATAGAATTAGAATAGAATAGAATAGAATAGAATAGATAATAGAAATAGAATAGATAATAGAAATAGAATAGATAATAATAGAATAGAATAAATAGAATAGAATAGAATAAATAGAATAGGAATAGAATAGATAATAGGAATAGAATAGAAGAGAAGAGAAGAGAAAATAGAAGGGAACAGAACAGAACAGAACAAAACAGAATAACAGAGCTGGATGGGACGTTGGAGGTCTTCTAGTCCAGCCCCATACCATTTTAGACAAATGAACGGAGAGAAATACAGGTAGTCCTTGACTTACGACCACAGTTGATTCTAGCATTTCCGTTGCTGAGCGTGACAGTTGTTCATTGCATTTTTTTTCTCCATTTCACAACCTTTCTTGCCGCCCGTTGTTAAGCAAATCCTTGCAGTTGTTAAGTCAGCCCCGCGGTCCTTAAGCAAATCCAGCTTCCCCTTTGACTTTGCTCATCAGAAGGTCTCAAATGGGGACCCTGTGACCCCCCCCGGGGGCACACTGCGACCGTCATAAATACGAATCAGTTGCCCAGCCTCTGAAGTTTGGCCTCGTGACTGTGGGGATGCTGCGACGGTCGTAAGTGTGAACAATGATCCTACATCGCTTTTTTTTCAGTGCCATTGTAACTTCAAACAGGTCACTAAAAGGAATGGTTGTAGGTGGGAGGACTTGGTTGTCAGTATCCCGTTGCATAAGAGGGCAGGGGGTCGGTTTGGATGGCCTGAATCACAAGTATCCATTATGTGTGTATGTGCGTGAAATTGACAAAAAGGGCAGAATGGTGACCACAGTGGTATATAGTCAGCACCCTGTCCTGTTTCTACACGAGTAATTCCTAAATGCCTCCCCTTCTCCCAATTACATAGCTGGCTGTCAGGATTCCAGCGGTTACCCCAATTAAATCATGAGTCTTGAGCCAAAACTTCCAAAACTTCCAAAGAATTTATTGGGAGTTAACATGTCCGGCACTGCCTGGGTGTAGCCAACTCTGAGGCACATCATTCACTGTCACCCTCGACCCTGGTTTCCTCCCACTCTCTCTGGGTGTAACATAATTCATATTCTCCAATGGAACACCTCCATAGCTCAGAGTCATCGATCATGCTCTCCAGTTAGAATTTTGCACAGCAGAAACTTCAGTCATCTAGTGACTATCTTTGAAAACATTTGTGGAATGCAGTTTTGGTTTTGCTAGCTGCTGTACTGCTCCCCCGTCCCTTTCTGTTGCCAACTCTAAAAAGACCATAGAAAAATTTTCAGACAACCCCTTTTAACCCTTTTAACCCGTGGTGGGATTCAAATTTTTTTTACTACCAGTTCTGTGGGTATGGCAGGGGAAGGATATTGCAAAATTATTCAGAGTTTTGCAGCATTAATTCAGTGCCAGAAAAATAAACACAGATGGCCGATGCTTCATTTAATATCTTTATAAACATCATAAGTAGATTTTACAAACTAGTTGTAGATTTCTCCAACACGAAGCAAACTCAGACAGAAATATGTTGCAAGCAACTTACAGCAGCAACCCAGGAGCTCAAAAACAGACCTCAGTTTCTCTTTAGTTCAGCAGGCAAGCAAGACACGCAGCAGAGGAGAGAAGCAGTTTCATTTTCAACAGACAGACTCAGAGCTCAACGTAGCTGCAGAGCTGCAGAGCTTAATATAGAGCCACACCTAAGCTACTTCTAGTTTCATTTTCTAAACAGTCTTCATTGGCTGACTTAGTTGCTATGCCTATTCACTGGCTGACCTTGGTGCCAAGCTCTATTCCAGTTCATGAATATACTCTGACAAAAATCCCCATTCCCACTTCACTCCTGGGGAGAGAATATACTGCAAAATCCCCCTTCCCTCCCCACCCCACTGACCTGCTTTCCAGCTCTGTTCTCCTGGGCAGGGCAACCAAAGGAGACCCAGCCGATCAGCTGGGACTCAATGGGAGGCGGAGAATAGATGGGGTTGGCGGGGCCAGTCAGAGGCAGGATTGGCCGGTTCTCTGAACTACTACCGGTTCTCCAGAACTGGTCTGAACTGGCTGAATGCCACCTCTGCTGTTAACCCCATGTTCGTCAGTGGCACCACTTCCTGGAGCCAAGTCAATGACCCGCTACGAAATTAACCAAAGGAGCTGAGTTTGCACCACTCCAGAGTCATGAAAAAAAAAGAGCATGAACCAGACTGAGCTGGTTGTGCGAATGCAGCTCCGTTAAGTCTGTTGGTATATAAGTAATTATGATCTGGAAGAGACAGGGTAGCAGGTCAGCCAACGGGGGACTGTTCGGAAATGGAAACACATTTGTGTGGGGCCATAAGAGACAGTCTGGAGCCTGGACAAGGCTTAGACCAGAGGTCTCCAAACTTGGCCACTTTAAGACTTGTGGACTTCAAGAAAGTGGCCAAGGTTGGAGTCCTCTGGCTTAGATGATCCTTCTGTTCTCTTCCAACTCTATCATTCATGGCTGACTGGGGAATTCTGGGAGTTGAAGTCCACAAGTCTTAAAGTGGTCAAGTTTGGAGTCCTCTGGCTTAGATGATCCTTTTGGTCTCTTCCAACTCTATCATTCATGGCTGGCTGGGGAATTCTGGGAGTTGAAGTCCACAAGTCTTAAAGTGGCCAAGGTTGGAGACCTCTGGCTTAGATGATCCTTCTGGTCTCTTCCAACTCTATCATTCATGGCTGGCTGGGGAATTCTGGGAGTTGCAGTCCACAAGTCTTAAAGTGGCCAAGGTTGGAGACCTCTGGCTTAGATGATCTTTCTGGTCTCTTCCAACTCTGTCATTCATGGCTGACTGGGGAATTCTGGGAGTTGAAGTCCACAAGTCTTAAAGTGGCCAAGGTTGGAGACCTCTGGCTTAGATGATCCTTCTGGTCTCTTCCAACTCTATCATTCATGGCTGACTGGGGAATTCTGGGAGTTGAAGTCCACAAGTCTTAAAGTGGTCAAGTTTGGAGTCCTCTGGCTTAGATGATCCTTTTGGTCTCTTCCAACTCTATCATTCATGGCTGGCTGGGGAATTCTGGGAGTTGCAGTCCACAAGTCTTAAAGTGGCCAAGGTTGGAGACCTCTGGCTTAGATGATCTTTCTGGTCTCTTCCAACTCTGTCATTCATGGCTGGCTGGGGATTTCTGGGAGTTGAAGTCCACAAGTCTTAAAGTGGCCAAGGTTGGAGACCTCTGGCCTAGATGATCCTTCTGGTCTCTTCCAACTCTATCATTCATGGCTGACTGGGGAATTCTGGGAGTTGAAGTCCACAAGTCTTAAAGTGGCCAAGGTTGGAGACCTCTGGCTTAGATGATCCTTCTGGTCTCTTCCAACTCTATCATTCATGGCTGGCTGGGGAATTCTGGGAGTTGAAGTCCACAAGTCTTAAAGTGGCCAAGGTTGGAGACCTCTGGCTTAGATGATCCTTCTGGTCTCTTCCAACTCTATCATTCATGGCTGGCTGGGGATTTCTGGGAGTTGAAGTCCACAAGTCTTAAAGTGGCCAAGGTTGGAGACCTCTGGCCTAGATGATCCTTCTGGTCTCTTCCAACTCTATCATTCATGGCTGGCTGGGGAATTCTGGGAGTTGAAGTCCACAAGTCTTAAAGTGGCCAAGGTTGGAGACCTCTGGCTTAGATGATCCTTCTGGTCTCTTCCAACTCTATCATTCATGGCTGGCTGGGGAGTTCTGGGAGTTGAAGTCCACAAGTCTTAAAGTGGCCAAGGTTGGAGACCTCTGGCCTAGATGATCCTTCTGGTCTCTTCCAACTCTATCATTCATGGCTGGCTGGGGAATTCTGGGAGTTGAAGTCCACAAGTCTTAAAGTGGCCAAGGTTGGAGACCTCTGGCCTAGATGATCCTTCTGGTCTCTTCCAACTCTATCATTCATGGCTGACTGGGGAATTCTGGGAGTTGAAGTCCACAAGTCTTAAAGTGGTCAAGGTTGGAGACCTCTGGCTTAGATGATCCTTCTGGTCTCTTCCAACTCTATCATTCATGGCTGGCTGGGGATTTCTGGGAGTTGAAGTCCACAAGTCTTAAAGTGGCCAAGGTTGGAGACCTCTGGCTTAGATGATCCTTCTGGTCTCTTCCAACTCTATCATTCATGGCTGGCTGGGGAATTCTGGGAGTTGCAGTCCACAAGTCTTAAAGTGGCCAAGGTTGGAGACCTCTGGCTTAGATGATCCTTCTGGTCTCTTCCAATTCTATCATTCATGGCTGGCTGGGGATTTCTGGGAGTTGAAGTCCACAAGTCTTAAAGTGGCCAAGGTTGGAGACCTCTGGCTTAGATGATCCTTCTGGTCTCTTCCAACTCTATCATTCATGGCTGGCTGGGGAATTCTGGGAGTTGAAGTCCACAAGTCTTAAAGTGGCCAAGGTTGGAGACCTCTGGCTTAGATGATCCTTCTGGTCTCTTCCAATTCTATCATTCATGGCTGGCTGGGGAATTCTGGGAGTTGCAGTCCACAAGTCTTAAAGTGGTCAAGATTGGAGACCTCTGGCTTAGATGATCCTTCTGGTCTCTTCCAACTCTATCATTCATGGCTGGCTGGGGAATTCTGGGAGTTGCAGTCCACAAGTCTTAAAGTGGTCAAGGTTGGAGACGTCTGGCTTAGATGATCCTTCTGGTCTCTTCCAACTCTATCATTCATGGCTGGCTGGGGAATTCTGGGAGTTGAAGTCCACAAGTCTTAAAGTGGCCAAGGTTGGAGACCTCTGGCTTAGATGATCCTTCTGGTCTCTTCCAACTCTATCATTCATGGCTGGCTGGGGAATTCTGGGAGTTGAAGTCCACAAGTCTTAAAGTGGCCAAGGTTGGAGACCTCTGGCTTAGATGATCCTTCTGGTCTCTTCCAACTCTATCATTCATGGCTGGCTGGGGAATTCTGGGAGTTGCAGTCCACAAGTCTTAAAGTGGCCAAGGTTGGAGACCTCTGGCTTAGATGATCCTTCTGGTCTCTTCCAACTCTATCATTCATGGCTGGCTGGGGATTTCTGGGAGTTGAAGTCCACAAGTCTTAAAGGGGCCAAGGTTGGAGACCTCTGGCTTAGAAGCTTACTGGACTGTATATAAGAGTTAGTGTGCCTCCTCTGAAATTCCCTCCTATGCTTCTGTGAATATTACTTCTGTGTTTCTGTGCCCCTGGTTTTGTATGCTGATTACTGCTGCATGGAATTGTGTCAGGATTCCGGCAGTTACCCAATTAAATCATGAGTCTCGAGCCAAACTTCCAAAACTGAACAGGATTTATTGGGATTTAACATGCCAGCACTGCCTGGATGTAGCCAACTCTGAGACACATAATGCACTGTCACCCTTGACCCTGGTTTTCCCCCACCCCACCCCCTGGGTGTATCATAATTCATATTCTCCAATGGGACACCTCCATAGCTCAGAGTCATCAATCATGCTCTCCAGTTAGATATTTGCACGACAGAAACTTCAGTCGCCTAGTTACAATCTCTGAAAAACTATTTATGGAATGCACTTTCGATTTGCAAGCTGCCGTGCTGCTCTTTCAGACCCCTTTCCCCCCCTCCCTTTCTGTTGGCAACTCTAAAAAGACCCTAGAAATGTTTTATGACTTGACATATTTTATATAATGAAGTTTCTTATGCAAAATGAATCCTGTTGAATTATTTACTTGTGTGCTGGTCAGATGTGCTGAAAAGTCTGATCGTCAGACAGGGAAAATTGGACTGCACATTGAGTTCCTCGTTAAGCTGATTTATTGCACTCATGCCTATAAACAAGAATCTAGTTGACTAACGGTCAGCAACAATTAGCGCTCAACTAGAGTCAACAAAATTCAAGAGGAGTTAAGACATAGACCGTTTGTGGGAATGCCAGGAATCCGGGCTAATGACTTGCTTAACTCCACATCCCACCCCCCGCCCCGGTCTCTGCCTGCTCTTCTCCTACACTCAGGGATGGGATTCTACCGGTTCAGACCGGTTTGGGTGAACTGGATGTTAAATTTTCATCTGGTTTGCTGAACTGGTAGTTGAACCGGCCAGCTGGCCTCACCCATCCCTCCCCTCCCCTTCCAAGAGTTTCCACACAGCCCATTTTCGATGCAGGTACATGCAGGGTTCACGAGGCTCTGGGAGGCGGGAAAATGAACCTTCTGGAAGGATCAGAAGGGCCTGTTTCTGGCTTCCAGAGGGCCTCCAGAGCCCGGGGAGGCCATTTTTGCCCACCCAGAGGTCTGAGGGAAGCCTCCGGACTATGGGAAATGTGAAAAACAACCCCCAGAAGTTCAGGAAGTCCAGAAATGGGCCTGTTTCTGGCTCCCAGAGGGCCTCCAGAGTCCGGGGAAGCTATTTTTGCACTCCCAGAGGTCTGGGGGAAGCCTCCGGACTATGGGGAAGGTGAAAAACACTCCCCTGGAACTTCAGGAAGTCTGGAAATGGGCCTGTTTCTGGCTTCCAGAGGGCCTCCAGAGCCCAGGGAGGCCATTTTTGCCCTCCCAGAGGTCTCAGGGAAGCCTCCGGACTATAGGAAATGTGAAAAACACCGCCCAGAAGTTCAGGAAGTCCGGAAATGGGCCTGTTTCTGGCTCCCAGAGGGCCTCCAGAGCCCGGGGAGGCTATTTTTGCACTCCCAGAGGTCTGAGGGAAGCCTCCGGATTATGGGGAAGGTGAAAAACACTCCCCTGGAAGTTCAGGAAGTCCAGAAATGGGCCTGTTTCTGGCTCCCAGAGGGCCTCCAGAGCCCAGGGAGGCCATTTTTGCCCTCCCAGAGGTCTGAGGGAAGCCTCCGGACTATAGGAAATGTGAAAAACACCCCCCAGAAGTTCAGGAAGTCTGGAAATGGGCCTGTTTCTGGCTCCCAGAGGGCCTCCAGAGCCCGGGGAGGCTATTTTTGCACTCCCAGAGGTCTGAGGGAAGCCTCCGGACTATGGGGAAGGTGAGAAACACTCCCCTGGAAGTTCAGGAAGTCCAGAAATGGGCCTGTTTCTGGCTTCCAGAGGGCCTCCAGAGCCCGGGGAGGCCATTTTTGTCCTCCCAGAGGTCTAAGGGAAGCCTCCGGACTATGGGAAATGTGAAAAACACCCCCCAGAAGTTCAGGAAGTCTGGAAAAGGGCCTGTTTCTGGCTCCCAGAGGGCCTCCAGAGCCCGGGGAGGCCATTTTTGCCCACCCAGAGGTCTGAGGGAAGCCTCCGGACTATGGGGAAGGTGAAAAACACTCCCCTGGAAGTTCAGGAAGTCTGGAAATGGGCCTGTTTCTGGCTCCCAGAGGGCCTCCAGAGCCCGGGGAGGCCATTTTTGCCCTCCCAGGGGTCTAAGGGAAGCCTCCGGACTATGGGAAATGTGAAAAACACCCCCCAGAAGTTCAGGAAGTCTGGAAAAGGGCCTGTTTCTGGCTACCAGAGGGCCTCCAGAGCCCGGGGAGGCTATTTTTGCCCTCCCATAGGTCTAAGGGAAGCCTCCGGACTATGGGGAAGGTGAAAAATGGCCCTCCCGGAAGTTCCAGTGGGCCACGCCCACCATGGCCACGCCCGCCCAGCAACCAGGCAGTGAACCAGTTGCTGGGATTTTGGAATCCCACCGCTGCCTGCGCTCATTGTGCAAACCCAGGTTGTCTTTAGGAGTCGGTGGTGGCGTTCTTTCATTTTCTTTCCAGTCTGTCCTTGAGCCTCTTCAGGCCAGAGCGGAGGCCGTTCTCGCCAACCGGCAGAACCAGGCACGCCGGTGGGACCACGGGACCAATTTCTGACACTCCCTGCCCGACCAAATGATTTCCCCAACAATGCTGGCTTGTCTGCGTTATTTAGTCAAGTGCAATTGCCGTCTTAATTGTATATTCTCCCGATAGCCCCTACCCTGAGCTACTGTAGTATTTATTTTAATTGGCTAATTGATTAATCATTTGAAAGAAGATGGCTAATTAGTGGAGGACTGGGAAGTGATTGACAGCTCTGGATTGTGGGTTTTTTTTTTTTTAATGGTTTGAGGAATGGAAAAAAGGGGGGGGAGAGAAACACCCCAAAGGGAATCCTCCAACCCAGGAGTCTCCAACCTTGGTAACTTTAAGCCGGGCGGACTTCAACTCCCAGAATCCCCCAGCCAGCTGGCTGGGGGATTCTGGGAGTTGAAGTCCGCCCGGCTTAAAGTTACCAAGGTTGGATGGAGACCCCTGCTCCAGCCCTTACTCCCAGCTTATGATTTCAGGAAGTTAAGATTTGGGGGAGGGGGGGTGGTCCTTGACCCGTCCTTCAACCCTGGATGCTTGGGCTGTTCTGAAGTCGCACCAGATTCTCCTGCTTCATAAAACCTTAGTAAGGCCAGCCAGTTTTGGTCACCCACATTACAAAAAAAGAGCTTGGGACTTTGGAAAAAGTGCAGAGAAGAGAAACTAGGATGATTAAAGGCCTGGAGGCTAAAAATATAGGAAGAACAGTCGCAGGATTTGGGTCTGGCTGGTCTAGAGAAAAGAAGGACCTGGAGGGGTGGGGGGGAACAACAGGATAACAGGATTCCAGTATTTGAGGGGCTGCCCCAAAGAGGAAGGGGTCGACCTATTCTCCAAAGCACCAGAAAATAATGGGTGGAAACCCATCAAGGAGAGAAGCCACCTGGAATTAAGGAAAAAGTCCCTAACAGTGAGGACACTTCACCAGTGGGACTGCTAGCCACCAGAAATCATGGGCGCTCCATCACTGGAGGTTTTTGAGAAGAGACTGGACCAGCATTTGTCTGGAATGTTATAGGGCTTCCTGCTTGAAACGAGATTAGAGTAGACTAGGGTTGGACTAGATGACCTCCAAGGTCCCATCTAGTCCTAGGATTTTGAGAGAGATATGATACATGATAGACAGACGGAGGAAGGGAGGGAAGGAGGGATGGAAGGAATAGCTTATTTTATTTATTTTATTTTATTTATTTTGATTTGTCAATCACTTACAAGATAATAGGTATAAGTATATTAATACATGAAATGGGTACATATAAGAAAAATATAAAAGGAACAATAGGACAGGGACGGTAGGCACGTTGGTGCACTTAAGCATGCCCCTTACAGGGAAAGGGGTGAAGTCAATAGTAGACAGTCTAAGGTTAAAGTTTTGTAGATTGAGTTTTTGAGACAGTAAAGATGCAAAGATGTTGAAGGAGAGAGATAAATAGAACAATTCACTGGGAAGCAACAGGAAACTTTTTGGGGTTTGGGGAAGAAACCAGAGTCAGGTAGAGTATTCCAGACATTGACTACTCTGGCTGAAGTTGTATTTCCTGCAATCGAGTTTGGTGCAGTTAACCCTGAGTTTGTATCTATTGTTTACTCTTGTGTTGTTATGGCTGAAGTTGAAGTATTCATTGACAGGTAGGACATTGCAATGCATGATTTTATGTACTATACTTAGATTGGACTGAAGGCAGCGTAGTTCTGTTTTCTAGATCTAGAATTTAGAGTCTGGTGGCATAAGGTATTCTGCAATGAGTAGAGGAGTGGAGAACTCTTCTTGTGAAATATTTCTGGACTTTCTCAACTGTGCTAATATCAGATACATAATGCGGGTTCCAGACTGATGAACTGTATTCGAGTATTGGTCTAGCGAATGTTTTGTATGCTCGAGTTAGCAGTGTGTCTCGTCTCCAGAGGTTATGGGTATTCCATCACTGGAGGATTTTTAAGAAGAGACTTGGACAGCCACTTGTCTGAAATGGGATAGGGTCTCCTGCTTGAGCAGGAGGTTGGACTAGAAGACCTCTGAGGTCCCTTCCAGTTCTATTCTAACCAATTGATTGACTGATTGATTGATTGACTATCCCAGCTCCAACAGCCCCCTAACTCTCCTTGGTTTCCCTGGCAGCCTTTTTCACCGAGACCCCTCACGACATGACCGCCCGGGCTGGAGAGGACGTGGAGATGGCCTGTTCCTTCCGCGGCAGCAGCTCCCCTTCCTACTCGCTGGAGATCCAGTGGTGGTACGTGCGCACCCATAAGGACTGGACGGAGAAGGAGAACTGGGACAACAACCAGGTACTGCTGCTGCCTCTCCCTGCATGGAGCTGGATGTGGCTCTGCCATTTTGGTTGGGACGCCATTGGGGGAGGGGAGAGCTCAGTGGAGGGGGTCACCCAGGGGGTGACAATGGATCCCATCTCCCCCCACTCTGCCCCTGCCCTCCCCATGTGTCTTTAGGTTTCGGTGCTGGTTTTAATTATGTATGTTTTAAGTGTAGGTGTAAAAGACATCTCTCTCTCTATAAAAGCGAAATGCCCCTCACGCATCATCACAAAGGCTCCAGAACCGTCAAGCCTACAAACTTGAAATTGGGCACATCGGTTCCTCTTGGCTTCTAGGGGCTCACTGAGAAAGGATTTTTCCAAATTACCATCAGAGCATTTTAGAATATTTCTATTATTATTATTATTATCATCATCATCATCATCATGCTCTGATTCTAAGGAGTTCTACTCCCCCTCCCCACCTGGAAAGAAATCTCTTCCAAATGCAAAACACAAGCAGAGGAGTTGCAGTTGCAGTTTCACAGCAGCACCAAGCAGGTTTAGTCCAGAACAGTTGAGCTAAGCCATGCCCAGGCTCCTTGCTGTCTCCTTCTTGCTCACACAGCAAATACTCTTTCCGTTTCCAAACAGCCCTCTACTCTCTCACCCACTGACAGGATGCTAGCCAGAGGAATACCGATGGATGCTGGGAGGCAGAGGCACAATTTCCCCCCCCCCTTATTTTCCTCCCCAAAAACTAAGCCCAACCACAGAGTTTTGTAGCAAAGCACAGGTATCCAACTACTATATATATATATATATATATATATATATATATATATATATATATATACTTTGTATTATCAGCTCAAAAACCTTACACACACACACACACACACACACACAAATATGACCATAAGCCTCCCAGAGTTATCTTAGGGCAAGAGTCCCCATACTTGGCAACTTTAAGACTTCTGGACTTCAACTCCCAGAATTCTAGCTGGCTGGAGAATTCTGGGAGTTGAAATCCACAAGTCTTAAAGTTGCCAAGTTTGGAGACCTTTGCCTTCAAGGTAACATGGGAGGCCAATAAATTTTATAAATAAACAACAGCTGGCTGGGCCCTTCTGACCAGTTCTGCAGTGTGAGTGCCCGTCACCTAGGGTCTTTATTCCATCTGACAGAGGGCACCGATCACAGCCAGGTGGCCTGGTCCTCCATATTTAAAAGGCAATGCCCATGTTAGTCCAAAGCCAGTGTGGACGCCGCCTGAAGAGAGGCCGCAAAGCTGGAGAAAGACACCAGAAACCTGCAAGCAGAGATCCAAAATCAAATGAGCCCATCAGATGCTTCCGGATTGAGCCATCCTGTCCTATTTCCTCCTGTTTATCACTCCGTCGTTTCTAAAGGCCGTGGACTCTCCTTTTCCAATGGACCAGGAAGGCAGGATCTCTTTAAAGCAAACGTCTTTCAACTTGACAACTTGAAGATGGATAGACTTGGACTCCCAATTCTGGGAGTTGAAGTCCACCCAACTCCAAGTTGCAAAGATTGGAAAACATTGGCCTAGAAGGATTGCTTGACTCTCTCTGATCTTTGGACCCCATCAGTCAGGGGTGGGATTCTACCTGTTCGGACCAGTTCTATAGAACCAGTTGTTACGATTCTGTGCAATTCAGAGAGCCGGCAGATCGCACCACTGACTCAGGCAGCCGATGGCAGAAAGGTAGACCTGTGAGTGACTCTGTGATTCTGCAAGCAACTCAATCTGCCTGCCTGCTTTGCCTGCTTTGGGGTAAAAGTTGCTCTTTTTTTAATTAAAAAATGCAATATTTACATAAATATTTACAATATTTACAGACAAGCCTTGCCCAGCCAGTCACGTGACCACCAAGCCATGCCCAGTCAGCAAGCCACACCTACCCAGTCACATGACCACCAAGCCACACCCACAAATTAGGCCACGCCCACCGAACTGGTTGTTAAGACATTTGAATCCCACTAACATGGCTCTCCTCTTCAATGCATAATCAGAATAACAAAACAACAGAACAACAGAATAAAGGATAACAGGATAACAGAGTTGGAAGGGACCTTGAGGTTTAGAATTAGAATCAGAATTGAGCTTGAAGGGACACTGGAGGTCTTCTAGTCCAGCCCCCTGCTCAAGCAGGGGACCCTATATCACTTCAAACAAATGGCTATCCAGTCTCTTCTTAAAAACCTCCAGGGATGAAGCCCCCGCATGGCAAGCCATTCCATTAGTTAATCGTTCTCACTGTCAGGAAATTATTCCTTATTTCTAGCTTGCTTCTCTCCTTGATAAATTGTCCATCCGTTGCTTCTTGTTCTGCCTTCTGGTGCCCATCATCCCCTGCCCAGGGAAGAACCTTTCCCAAGTGAGCCTCAGAAGAGGCCGATGCAGCCAGGCGAGTCCCAAGAAATAAATTTGCAAGGTTTTTAGCCCAGCCTGAACATTATTGGCTAAGCCTGTCTGGCTCCATCAAGACGAAAGATTGATCACTTTTTATGAGTCTCCCATCTGGAGAAGGATCTCAGCACCCTGGTTTTTTCTCTCTCTCAGAAGCAGGAGAAGGTCCTCAAAGTTTATGGGCCCCCAGGAGCCCATGCATCTGGCCCCAAAGGGGGTCACCCTTCCAAGAACACATTTTGGATAGCGTCAAATGGCTTCAAGCCTCATTTCTTTAATCTTTCAGTTGGCTCAAAACTCTGGGTTGTTTTTTTTTTTTGCTGCTTCAGATCAAATTTCTCATCCTTGGCCATTGGGTGGAACTTCAACTCCCAGAATCCCCCAGCTGGCTAAGCTGGGTAGGTATGGAATTCTGGGAGTTGAAGTCCAGCCATCTTCCAGGAGGAGCCCAGGAGGATAAACGTTGCTTTAACCAAGAGCTGAAGCAAACTCCGGTTTGGAAGGAACCAAAGGTGGTCAGATATGCAGGATGCAGAGCAACTGGGAAGCCCCAAAGTGATGTCAGCCTGTGGGAGAATTGCCTGGGTCGTTTTTCTTCCTTGCTCCCCAAGAACTGCACCCCTCTTTTTGCTGGACTCAGCAGAGGGCCTCCTCCCTTGTTTGATGCCTCCCCTCCTTCCCCTGAGGCCTTGGCATTTTCAGACTCCCCCCTCCTCCTTTTCCTCCTCCATTCTACTCCAAAGCCCCCACCTCCTTCTAGCACTGATGATGTTCCCTAGTTGGGCCATGAAAGATCTGCAAGAAAACCACCGAGATCAGAGAGCATCTAGGACCCCCCAGTCCTCTTCCACCTGCTCCTCTTCCTTCTCCTCCTCCCCTTGCTCCTGCTCCTGCTGAAGTTCCTTCTCCTCCCCTTACTCCAGCTCCTTCTCCTCTCCATAAACTTCACTCCCTTCTAGCACTGATGATGTTCCCTAGTTGGGTCATGAGACATCTGCAAGCTGAGAAAGCACCAAGGATCTCATAGTCCTTCTCCTTCTCCCCTTCCTCCTGCTCCTCCTCTTCTCCCTTCTCTTCCTCCTGCTTCTCCTCCCCTTCCTCCTCCTCCTCTCTTGCTCTGCTCTCCATTCTCCGCATCGATGCTGAGATACCCTCTCCTCCCCCTTAGCTAATCAGGGATGATATAATTGCGTTCTCTGCAGCTCCTCCCAGCCCTTCAGTCATTTTTCCCAGCTGTCCCATCATCTGATGCTCCTGGAGGTCAAGAATCCCACAGAGATAGAAAAGTGGGGCATGGCAAATTGCAGAAGCTGAGGTTGGGTTATTTTTACTCCGTTAATTTGGCCGTCGTGCAGCTGCAACCCCCCAGGTGGGCGAGGGCCAGGAGAAGGGCTGGCCCCACACTCCAGGAGCCCCTTTGCAGAACAGTAGGGTGGACTCGTGATTTTGGATGGTACGTTGAGGATTACCAGTCTTGCAAATGACAGCTCTAACCCCGCCCAAAATTTAGAAATAATTTCAGGCGATCCCAGGCTCATGGCTTATAAAGACCAATCATTGGACGTGGCTGTAGGATTATGGGAAGGTTCTTCCTGAAATCCTTGATCTTGGCTCGCATCGATACCAAACAACTGGAAACCAAACAAAAATTATTGGTCATGCCATGTGATGACCCAAAGGGGCGTGGCACAAAGGCAACCCAGTCAGATAATCAATAAGAGTCCCTTTATTATCTCCAACTTTGCCCCCAATGTCCAGGTTACCTTTTGGCTGGAGAAAAACTCTCCCAGGAACAGCCTTTGGTGGCAGAAACTTAAGTCCAAAACATGGTCAACACAAACTGTAACAAAGTCCAATCAAGGCAAAATAAGGTAATTAGTTTGGCAGGGCAGGAGCAAGAATTCAACACGGCAATAACTCAACACGGTTGGGAAGACGCCAGGAACACAGATAAGCAACAACACAGGATAAACTCACATTTGCTCCTAGCAGCTGCTGCACTCAGCCTGCCTTTCTTATAAACTGTCTTCCCAGGTGTGGCTAATGAAGGGAATCAGGGCCCTTTCCTCCCCTGTAAGCCATGCAGCCCACGTTGCTCCCTTCTCCGTTCCTCCCTACGTGCCCTAGGATGAAGAGGGGGTGGGCCTGGGACTTCCTCTGAACTCCCTCTCCCTTGTTCTACCTCCCTCCTGCTCTGCCCAGCCAGATTTTGCCCTTCCCCAGTTTCCTCCACAGCGAACGGAGCCACACACCCACTCCCTGTCAGCTGTTCATCTTCCTCCTCAGATTCAGACTACAACAGGGGCATGGCATGCCACTATGCATCATGCACACAACTTTGTCGAAGCCTGGTATTCAGTGAATGGGTCAATCCACAAAGGTATCGATCGACAACCAGCCTACAAGTCTGTAAAAAGCCAAATCAATTGAGCGACGAACCAATGAAGGCGATGACCCCCAGCCGACTCACATGACTTCCAGTCAGTAGGACTTCACCTCCAGATGACCCCTGCATGGCATGACCACTCAGTCAGTCACATGACCAACTGACCACACCAGACCTATAAAAGCAGAAGAGAACTGAAACAAGACCGCTGTCAGGATCCCAGCAGTTCCCCCCATTTAAATCATGAGTCTCGAGCCAAACTTCCAAAACTTCAAAAGGATTTATTGGGAGTTAAACTGCCCGGCATTGCCTGGGTGTAGCTGACTCTGAGGCACATCATTCATTGTCACCTTTGGCCCTGGTTTCACCCCCACCCCCTGGGTGCATCGTAATTCATATTCTCCAATGGGACACCTCCATAGCCCAGAGTCACCAATCGTGCTCTCCAGTTAGAATTTTGCATGGCAGAAACTTCTGTCACCTACAGTAGTTACAATCTCTGAAAAACTATTTATGGAATGCACTTTTGGTTTGCAAGCTGCCGCATTGCTCTTTCAAACCCCCTTCCCTCCTCCCTTTCTGTTGGCAACTCTAAAAAGACCACAGAAATATTTAATGAGTTGACAGCCCTTCAGCTGAAGTTCAGAGGATGATATTTACCTAGTCTGGTGACAAAACATTTGGCAACGGAACAGCATGCTCGGAGATCAAATGCCAGTGAGAAAGTTCCCCATCCTTCACTTTCTTGTGTGATGGAGGGACAGGAAGAAAGAACGATGGGAATGACCAGAGCAGCCTGGCACTGCCAGTCTTGGCAAAGGGGAAAGAGAGAAGCAGCAGGCACTTATTATTCTTATTAATTGTATTTGTTTACTATATTTGTTTGCCACGCATCTTGCTGTGGGGAGATTCTGGGTGGCTTACAACATTAAAAGCAGTTGAACCTGTGGTCCCCAAGCTTTCTGGCTTTGTGACAAGGGGCTGCCCCAGAGAGGAGGAAGGGGTCAAGCTATTCTCCAAAGCCCCTGAAGGCAGACAAGAAGCAGTGGATGGAAACTCATCAAGGAGAGAAGCAACCTAGAACTAAGGAGAAATTTCCTGACAGTGAGAACGATTAATCAGTGGAACAGCTTGCCACCAGGAGTTGTGGGGCTTCATCCCTGGAGGCTTTCAAGAAGAGACTGGACTGCCATTGGTCAGAAATGGTGCAGGGTCTCCTGATTGGGTGGGTGGGGTTGGACTACATCACCTCCAAACTCTGTTATTCTGAAATGGTATATAGGATTTCCTGCTTCAGTAGGGGGTTGGACTAGAAGACCTCCAAGGTCCCTCCCAAGCCTATTAGACTATGTTCTACCTCATAGAATCCGCAACACACCTTTGTAGCCTGACTCTGTGTGTGTGTGTGTGTGTGTGTGTGCGCTGATATAATGGGACAAGGGCAGGGGTGGGATTCAAAATTTTTAACAACTGGTTCTGTAGGCGTGGCTTATGTGGTGAGCGTGGCTTGCTGGTCATGTGACTGGATGGATGTGGCTTGGTGGTCATGTGACTGGCTGGGCGTGGCCAACTCAGTGTCACTCACATTGAGGCATGCATCTCCTCGCTTGGCCTCTCATGACTGTGGGGATGCTGCAACAGTCATAAGTATGAAAAATGGTCATAAGTCACTTTTTTCAGTGCCATTGTAACTTTGACTGGTTACTCCACACAAGCAAAGTACCAGCAAAGGAGGGAAAAAAACTCCAGAGAAGTTCCTGAGACAGGAAGTCTAGTCCTGCCAAGAATGTAATAAAGGTTGACAGAGAGACAGTTTCTGTAAGCAACACCAGCATGTTTCCTTCCTGCCTTCCTTACAGGATTAGGCCAATAATTTCTTCTAACAACCGGTTCTCCGAACTGCTTAGAATGTTAACAATCGGTTCTAGAGAATAGGTGCGAACTGGTAGAATCCCACCCCTGGACAAGGGCAATTGGTAGGTAGCCTGGCCCCCATGTCAGGTGGGGCTTTATAAGTCACAAGCAACCCCTTGAATTGAACCAGCATCCAATGTGGCTCTCTTCACACCCCCAATCCAGAAAAATTAAGCCAGGCCAAGTCAAGCTTCCTCACTCACTGAACCACAGCCACCACCCTTGCCCACTTTCCTTCCTGCCAGGCGTTGAAAAGTTCCTGTGGGTGTTGGACTATAGAGGATCCCCCAAGGCCCCTTCCCACTTCATTATTCTGTTATTCCTCACTGCTGGGCAGGCCATCCTTACAGCTGGGAAAATGGCTGGGAAATCTGGGCTTCATCCTCCCCCCACCTGCCCCCCCCCACTATTGTGGTTAGCCGGCAGCAGATGTGGACGGCTGTGGAGAGCGAGGACTCAGATCAGGGGCCAGGACCATCAGGGAGTGGACTGCTGCCTTCAGAGATTGTGGGGGCTGGCAGCAGTGATGAGGAGGAGCCTGTGCCAAGTGTGTGTGCACACAGGGTTGCTCGTAGGAAAGAGCAGCTGCAGCAGCACGGGTGACTTGAGAGTAAGGCTGCAAAGTGATGGCCCCTCCTTCAAGAAGATAAAAGCCAGCTGTGAAGAGAATGTTCTTTGCAGGAAGCAAAGACGTTTTGAAACTCAGCCTCGTGGACATTCCAGCATCCTGAGTTTGATTCTTGTATTGCAAATTATTTCTTGTCTGTTATCTTTTGGCAAGTCTCGCGCAGTTTGGCCAGGCTTGTGCTTATCACAGCTAATTATTTTGCAAAAGCATCACAAGGTTTCTGTTCCTTTTGGATTGTGTTTGATTTGTTGGAAAAGGGCCTGGGTCAGAACACCCACCCTTCCCCCCCCATCTGTCTCCCTTGGCTTGCAGGGCTGAGCACCCCACTCTCCCCCTCCCCTTAATCTCAGCTCTCCCTTCCCCCCATAGCCTCTCCCTTCTCCCCCCCCCAGCCTTGCCTCTAAAGCGCACCTTAAAGGCCAAGGTTTGATGGTCTCCTCCCCACCCCACCCCACCCCCCAGGCCGCCTTTCTCCAAACTGAACTAATGGCTTCTCTCCTCTTCTTCTCTCCCTCCTTCCTCCCTTCCGACAGCTAAAAGCATCTCCGCAGGAAGAAATCGGGAAAGGCGCCACGAAAATAAGCGTGAGTTTGTTTGCCCACCTTCCCTATAATGACTTTTTTTTGGGGGGGGGGGGGTAGCCGCTCGCCTGTCTCTCGGGCAACGTCGGGCTGCGGTCAAGCAAGGGGTTTCTTTTTGGGGGGAAGGGGGGAGGACGTGGGAGGGGGCGGGCAACGGGGAAAGGTATTGGGGGAGGGGGATCTGGAGCTTCTACGCCCCAAATTCTCGGCCGTTTCCAGCCGGCGGGGGTGGCGGGTGGGGTGGGGGGGCGAGGCTGGGCAGGAATAGAGAAAAGGCTGTTTGCGCTTTTCAAGAGAGACGTCGTCTTCCCACTTTTCCTCCCTGGAGGGGGCGCCCAGGAAGGCCCCCCCCCCAGTTTCTGCCCCTGCTCGTCCTCCCCCTGGAATCGCCTCCCCACCCTTTGCGCCACTAGGAGGAGTGGGGGGGGGGGGTCTCTCTCCGTTGCACCAAAGCGGGGACCCCCTCCGGTGGGCGTCTGTGCGCCTCGCCCTTGGCATTCTCCGGCAGGGGAGGGGGCTCCCCTCGGCTGCTCCCCTCCGGATGGAGGAATCGCTCCTGGAATCTAAAACGATGGCGCCGGCCGTTAATTCAGCTCATTGATTCTGACGGGGGAAGATTTACAGACTCCCGGACTGCCAAGCGATACTCCTCGCGCAGCGACTCTCGCGGGCTTGTGTGTGTGGATGTTCCTCGAGGGTCTGGAAGCCCCCCCCCCCTCCCCCCCCGCTTTTTCCGACCTATTCAGCGGAGGGATCGGTTGGCGCTGCCTTGACAGGCGGCCTCGAGGCTGCCGGGTTGATTAAATGGGCGAAAACGAGGCTCGTTTCTTTTAGCGTCTCTGGGTGGTTTAAGCAATCCTACCCAGGATCCGCAACCGTAGAAATGGGGTCTCTAGCATCCTCCCCACCCCCGACCAGGTGGGACTGCGGAGGCGGTGGGGAGGGGGGGAGGGAATATCCCAAGTCAAAGCGTGGATCAGGTCGCGGCCGGCTGTAAGCCGAGGGCATCTACCCGTCCACCGCCTGGTTTCTCTCACATAAACGCCGCTGCGCTCCGATGGCCCAGAAACGTTTTTGCTATCGGAATGTAGATCTTGGTTGTAACGTTCGTGTTTTATGAGGAGGTTTTTAACCCAGGTGAAAGAAATGTCAGGGAGCGGCGCTTTCTGAGCTTGGGTGCTTTCCCTGCAGGGTTGTGATTAGCCGAAGTAGAGAACACCGTCAGGGCTAGAAGGGTTTGCAAGAGGGGGGGAGAGGAGGAGGAGGAGGAGGAGGACAAGGAGGAGGAGGAGGAAGAGAGTGGTGAAGGAGGAGGAGAAAAATAGTGGAGGAGGAGGAGGAGAGTGGTGGAGAGGAGAAGAAGAAGAATTGTGAAGGAAGAGAAGGAGGAGGAGAAGGAGGAGGAGAAAAATAGTGAAGGAGGAGGAGAATGAGAAGAGTGATGAAGGAGGAAGAGAAGGAGAAGAATAGTGATGGAGGAGGAGGAGGAGGAGGAGGAGGGTTCTTGTGGGGTCCTGGATGCGCTCTCTGCTTGGCTGTTTTCTTGCAGATGTTTCATGACCCAAACCAGATGTGGATGGAGATTTTCAGTCATCCAGGTCATGATTGTCCCAAAGGTGCTTTTCAAAAAGCATCTGGACTTTTCTTGGGGGGGGGGGGTGTCTTTTCCTTGAGGACGTTTCACTTCTCATCCAAGAAGCTTCTTCGGTTCTGACCAAACGGTGAGGAACGGAAGGATTTAAGGATGATTCCAACCTAGAACTAAAGAGAAATTTCCTAACAGAACCATTGTGGAAGAAGCTTCCCTGGAGGTTTTTCAGAAGAAACGGGGCCGCCATTTATCTGGAATGGTCTCTCCTGCTTGAGCCAGGGGGTTGGACTAGAAGATCTCCAAGGTCCCTTCCAGCTCTGTTATTCTGCCTTCAAATGACTCTCAGAGAGCTAAGCACCGGCCTTCAGGCTGCAAACGACCAGAGAGATGCAAGGAATATCAATCTTTCCATCCTCCGCCAGTCAGTCAGAACTGAAGAAGCTTCTTGGATGAGAAGTGAAATGCCTTCAAGGAGGAAAAAAACGAAATGCGGTTGCCTTTTGGGGAAAAAAAGCACCTTTGCCATTACTCAGCTAGGTAACATCCTCAGTGGTTTCTGGTTCTCTCCCCCCACAACCCCCAGTTTTCATCCCAACTTTACTGTTGGCTCTGGGGGTGTGGGGCAGGATCTAGCACAGTGGTGGCTAACCTTTTTTTGGCTCCTGTGCCAAAAATTGTGCACACACTTGCACACTTGCATTTGTGTGCCAGCACCCAGAAAGCAACGCGCACCCCGCCTTATGCCCACTACGCATGCGCACGCAATCCCCACCCACACACCCCCACCAACCCCTTACCTGCACTGCGCCTCACAGCTGATTTTCGGTCAGTTTGAGGCCTTTTTCGGCCTCCCAGAGGCTTGAGGAAGGCTTCTGCAGGCCGAAAACTAGGCCCGTTTCGTCACTTCTGGTATTTCCAGAAAAACAGGAAGTGATGAAACGGGCCTAGTTTTCGGCCTGCAAAGCCTGCAGAAGCCTTCCCTTTGGGAGGCCGAAAGAGGCCTCAAACCATGCGCAGTGAGGTAAGTTTGCCTGCAACTCATGTGCCGGCACAAATGGCTCTGTGTGCTACCTGTGACATGCGTGCCATAGGTTTGCCATCACGGATCTAGCAGATTGGGGGTGGCCAAGGGGTGGGAGACATGCTCTTCAGCCTCTCCGTGTCTTGCAAAGGCCTAATTTGCAAAATTTGCAAGAGGCTGAATATTCCCGCCCCTTCAAAGGATCTTTGAAGCGGGGAGAGTGCAGATTTAAGCGGGTGGGGTTGGAATGAGCCATCCGAGCCTGCGGTGCTTCGACTTCACACAACGACTCCTCCTCGGTCTCGGCGAACTGCCGGCCCAGCAGCCTCTTTCATTTCTGAGGTTTATTCCACGCCGAGCGACTTCAAGCCTCAGTCAGCGCCTTTCCGCCTCCAGCTTCTCTTTTTTTATTCCCCCCCTCTCCCCCCCACATCCCCGTGGGGACGCCTCTGAAGCGCCTCTTTCAAGCCACGGAGGCGGCTGATTTGCAGCCCTTCCCAACTCCAAAGACACCGCGTCTCCCGTGGCTCAGATGAAAGGTGGCTTAAAGAAGGTTTGTGGAGTCTCCCCCGCACGATCAGAGGCCGCGGCGGGCTCTGAATGGGGGCTCAGGGAAGTGGGGCGTGGGTTTTACACACGCACACACACACACAAATTATGTCGTTAGAGGTTTTTCTTTTTCTCCAATTCTTTGTGGCCTTCTCGTTCTTTCAATTCAGAGATCTTGTTCCCTTTATATTCAGCGTCTGGCATATCGCACGCCGACTTGCAATGCGTAGTAACATTTCTGCACACGGTTACTACATACCAGTGCAAAAGAGGCAATCAGCGAGCCAGCAAGGGAACAGAAAGATCAAAACACACACACACACACACCCAGCAACCGGCACCCAGATAAGCAGAAATTTAACTCCAAGATTAACACCAGAGCCTTCATCTAGAAGTAAACGGGACCCCAATTGAGGAACTGCCAAACAAGTGTAAACAGCCCAGCCAAAGAACCTCCCAGACCAACCCCCACAAACCCTGACAGGGTAAGCCAGCAGAATTTGAAACTGATGGCAAACTGTACTCCTTCCTAGCACTGATGATGTTACCTAGTTGGGTCATTAAAGGTTTGCAAGAGAACAACCAAGCTCAGAGAGCACCAGAGACCCCCGAGTCCTTTTTCTTCCTCTTCTTCCTCTTCCTCCTCTTCCTCTTCCTTCCTTCTTTCCTCTCCCCTCCTCCTCCTCCCCCTTGCAAACCCCACTGGCTTCTACTACTGATGATGTTACCTAGTTGGGTCAGGAAATTGTCTGCAAGAAAGCCACCAACCTCAGAGAGCACCCAGGGCCCCTTCTGAAGAGGTTCCAGTTGGCACCCTAATTCTGACAGACCCTCACGTTTCACCCCAAGCAGATGCTTCGTTTGGGCTCTTGGCTGGGGGAATGGGACCACTCCCCAGGGGACAATTTAAGAATTCAACTTCAGTATTTAGAATCAGTAAAAAATATTTTAATTTTTTGCCTTTCCCTTTTCTCTTTGTCCCTCCTTTTGCATCCCTCCTTCAATTCCCTTCCACCATTTTTTAAATACTATTTTAACTCTTGTCCCGTGGCAAGTTGGCCATGGCGAATTGTCACTGAGCCCCTTTAATTTGGGGAGTGGGAGGCAACCTCATTTTTCCTTCAGCTCAGGCAGTGCCTGGGTGGTATCAGGGTCTGCTTGTGCTCCCTGCTGGCTGCACCCCCTTTCCTAACAGCAGGACAGATGCAATTGAATAAACCAGGTTGGGCATTTCCCCTTTTCTGGAAACTTGGCTTCAGGGCCCAGCTGTATCCATGGCTGTTGCTGTGGTGCCCATGCATGAATCCCAGCCTGAGCACTGGGCCCTGGCAGACCAAGGGCATTGCCCAGGGGTGGGATTCTACCAGTTTGCACCTATTCGCTAGAACCACTTGTTAACATTCTAAGCAGTTCGGAGAACCGGTTGTTAGAAGAAATTCCTGGCCTAATCCTGTAAGGAAGGCAGGAAGGAAACATTCTGGGGTTGCTTACAGCAACTGCCTCTCCGTTAACCCTTACTGCATTCTTGGCAGGACTAGACTTCCTGTCTCAGGAACATCTCTGGAGTGTTTTTTCCCCTCCTTTGCTGGTACTTTGCTCATAATTTAAAGTTACAATGGCACTGAAAAAAGTGACTTATGACCATTTTTCACACTTACGACTGTTGCAGCATCCCCACAGTCATGAGAGGCCAGGCGAGGAGATGCGTGCCTCGATGCGAGTGATGTTCAGCTGGCCACGCCCAGCCAATAACATGACCACCAAGCCATGTCCACCCAGTCACATGACCACCAAGCCACGCCCACCAACTAAGGCACGCCCACAGAACCGGTTGTTAAAAATTTTGAATCCCACCCCTGGCAGTGCCGAAATATAAATCGCATGTGCTTTCCTTTGCTTGGATGAATGGATGGATGGGGCTATGTGTGCCAGGAATGCCACACATACTTATCCACAATGGTGTAGGGCAGTGATGGCTAATCTTTTTGGGCTCCTGTGCCCAAAAACTGTCCGTGTGCTTGCACGCTCGCGTGCCAGCACCCAGAAGGCAATGCGCCCCCCCACCCCGTAACTCATGCACGTGCAATCTCCACCCACCCAGCCCCAGCCGCCCCCCTTACCTGCACTGCACTTCACAGCTGATTTTTGGCTGGTTTGAGGCCTTTTTCGGCCTCCCAGAGGCTTGAGGAAGGCTTCTGCAGGCTTTGCAGGCCGAAAACTAGGCCCGTTTAATCACTTCCAGTATTTCCCGAAAAACAGGAAGTGACAAAACAGGCCTACTTTTCAGCCTGCAAAGCCTTCAGAAACTTTCCTGAAGCCTCTGGGAGGCTGAAAAAGGCCTCAAACCAGCCGGAAATCAGCTGTGAGGCGCGCACATGCTCAGTGAGGTAAGTTCATGTGCCAGCACAAATGGCTCTGCGTGCCACCTGTGGCACGTGTGCCATAGGTTCACTATCACGGGTCTAGGGTCTTCTGCTTGAGCAGGGGGCTGGGCTAGAAGATCTCCAAGGTCCCTTCCAGCTCTATTCTATGTTCTAATTGTTAAACTCTCCCCCTCCCCTCCAGGCACAGCATTGTCGGGGGCGGGAGCCCCTGCCGGTCCTGTCTGGATTTATCCTCCTGTTTAGGATCCCAATTGTCGAAGCAAACATGATTAAGTCACGATGCAAATTATGGAATTTGCATCCTGCATGCTCTGTGATGCGTTGCCCCTTGGGAATTCAGGAGGCTGCTCCTGATTCCTTACCAAATGAAGAGCTGAAGTTCCAGCTGGGAGGATCTTTCGCCTAGTTTCTTCGGAGTTTATTTATCTTCGTTTATTTGTATCCTGTCTTCATTATTTTTACAAATAACTCAAGGTGGCGAATGTATCCAATAGAACTTCCTCTTCCTGTTTTTTTTTTCCCAGAACAACAATCCTGTGAGGTGGGTAGGGCTGAGAGAGAGAGGGACTGGGCCAAAATCAATGCCTAAGGCGGGATTAGAACTCGCCGTCTCCTGGGAATTCGCCCAAAGACACCCAGCTGCTTTCATTCCTAAGGCAGGACTAGAAATTCCATATTAAAGAAAAGTAAAGTCCTACACTTAGGCAAGAAAAACCCAAAGGACACATACAGACTGGGTGAAACCAGGCTCAATAGCAGGAACTGTGAGAGGGATCTTGGAGTCTTGGTGGACAACCAGCTAAATAGGAGCCAGCCGTGTGCAGCAGCTGCCAAAAAAGCCAATGCAATCCTAAGTTGTATTAACAGAGGGATACAATCAAGATCAAGGAATAGAATAGAATAGAATTCTTTATTGGCCAAGTGTGATTGGACACACAAGGAATTTGTCTTGGTGTAAACACTCTCAGTATACATAAAGAAAAGATACATTCATTAAGAATCAAGAATCATCAGGTACAACACTTAATAATAGTCATAGGGTACAATCAACAATCAAATCATACTAGGATTATCAATGGCTAGAGTATAAAAATGGAAAGAAGACCAGCGAAAAATAGTAAAGATGTGAATAAGAAATTAAATATGCTAAGAATTGTTATTATAATTAGATACATTATGTGTAGTAGTATGAAGTAAGAATAGAGTAATGATATTATACTAATGAATATGTACTAATTGTAATGGTTATTGCACAAGATATTTATACCCAGACTGTTTAAACGAAAGATGGAATATTTATATAAAATATTTTTTTTTTTTTAAAAAAAAACATACTAGGAAACAGTCAATAAAAATCATAAGGATACAAGCAACCAAGTTACAACCTTACGGTCATAAGTGGGAGGAGATGGGTGAAAGGAAAGATGGGAGGGTTAATAGTAATAGTAATACAGACTTGGTAAATAGTTGGACAGTGTTGAGAGAATTAATTGTTCAGCAGAGTGATGCTCTATGTCCACCATCTGACAGCTTTGGTTCATTCCAAACTAGAGATCCCTTCAGTTCTTGGTTAAAGCAATTCTCATTCATGGCCACTTAAAGATGGGTGGACTTCAATTCACAGAATTCCCCAGCCAGCTTGGGCTGGCTTCTCTTCCTCCAGCTTGACCGGCTGGGGAATTCTGGGAGTTGGAGTCCCATCCATCATCGAATGGCCAAGGATGAGAAATTTGATCTGAAGCAGCAAAAAAAAAAAAAACCCAGAGTTTTGAGCCAACTGAAAGATTAAAGAAATGAGGCTTGAAGCCATTTGACGCTGTGCAAAATGTGTTCTTGGAAGGGTGACCCCCTTTGGGGCCAGATGCATGGGCTCCTGGGGGCTCATAAACTTTGAGGACCTTCTCCTGCTTCTGAGAGAGAAAAAACCAGGCTGCTGAGATCCTTCTCCAGATGGGAGACTCATAAAAAGTGATCGATCTTTCGTCTTGATGGAGCCAGACAGGCTTGGCCAATAATGTTCAGGCTGGGCTAAAAACCTTGCAAATTTATTTCTCGGGACTCGCCTGGCTGCATCGGCCTCTTCCGAGGCTCACTTGGGAAAAGTTCTTCCCTGGGCAGGGGATGATGGGCCCTGATTAGGCATTGCAGGAGAGAGCTGTGTTAATCAATGGAGTCCAAAGATCAGAAAGAGTCAAGGAATTCTTCTAGGCCAGTGGGGTTTGTTTGTTTGTTTTCCAATCTTGGCCGCTTGAAAATGGGTGGACTTCGACTCCCAGACTTCCCATTCAGCCATACTCATTCTCTCCTCCCACCCCCTAGAGGGGAGAGATTGCAGAGTAAGGGATTACAAGAGAGTAAGTAGGCCACAATGGGGATACACATCAAAAGGAGTGCATCAGCGCCAGGGAATTCTGGGTGTTGGAAGTTCATCCATTATAAAGTAGCCAAGGTGGGGAAACCCAGCGATAAGGTCCAAGGCTGGCTTGTCTCATAAGGAGAACGAATGCAACATTTGCGGCCAAATCCTAGTTCTTTTGCAAGCATCCTGGTTTGTATCTGTTGGAAGAATTATCCTTCTGGGTTCAGTTCTAAGTGGGGAGAAAAAGACACTGGAAACATGGAGGCTGTTTGGAAAGGTGGTTTAATAGTGGACAGGACCACATGCCTTGGACCCCCAAAGGGAAAAGGACGATCATATGCTTCAAGATGTTGGGTGAAGGAAAAGAAGGGCCGAGATGTTGAGAGACCCTAGATTTTACACCCTCTGTTGGGCCCCACCTTAGTGTTTCCTGTTTCTATGCAAGAAATGTATCCCATTGGCTATCAGACTCCCAGGGGGCGGGGGTCTTAGCTAACTTTGTAGGCTTTGTCTGGACCACAGGGCTTCAATTGAGTGCTGGCTGATGCAATCTTCCCAAGTGCCAGGTGGTGAGATGGGCAGAGGCCTTTGTTATGTAGAATACTCTGTTCCAGGCCTTAACGGGCCCACCCATAAACAAAGGTGGAGGGTGAGCTTCTGCTTCTGAGTTTCTGCTTCTCTTTTTAGGGGACATATTCTGCCTTTTTAGTAGATCCTAAAATATTTCATTTTCCTAGGGGAGAGGTGGGTGCTAACTTCCAACGGATCCTGGTTACTTTCTCTTCCCCTTTGCAGAGTTTGAGCCAGAGAAACTCACGGAATGGAGTCAGTTAATTAGTTCTGAAAATACACGTTTCCTCTGCCCTCTCAAGGCTCCCTCCGCGCACTGAAAGCTTTTGCAATTATTCCTCTGCTCATTTCAGCAGAAGAGGTGTTTCCCCCCCCCCCCCCAGGATAAATATAGAAGAATATTTTCAGAGCGCTTTCGCTTCTGACATGATGTTATTTTAATACCGGCTAATCAGGCTCAGGTTCTTGTAAATCGCAACGGCGCATAAGAAACATGGACTCCAGCTCCCAGGATTCCCTAGTCAGACCAAAGGAAGGCACCCCAATCAACCGTAGAGGTTGTGTCCTCATCTCACAGCCGCAATTGAGAACGGCATTCCAGTTAGGTCACTGCAGGACCGGGGCCTGATTTTTATGACATGTTTTGTGGCCGTCATTAAACAAATGCCAGGTGTGTGAAGGTGTAGGTGCTCCATCACCAGAGGTTTCCAAGAAGAGATTGGACAGCCATTTGTCTGAAATGGTATAGGTTCTCCTGCTTGAGCAGAGGGTTGGATTAGATGACCTCCAAGGTCCCTTCCAACTCTGTCCTTCTGTTAATTTCCTTGAAGACATGTGGACTTCAACTCCCAGAATTCCCCAGCCAGCCTAGGGCAGTGTTTCTCAGCCTTGGCAACTTGAAGACTTGGGGGCAATGCATTTTGCTTCTCTCCTTCCCTGGGTTCAAGGATGGTCCCTGCCTGCTTGCTGGAAGCACCCAGCGTCCCTCTTGATGGGATTTTCGGAAGAGGAGGGGGCTACAGTGAAGGGGCTCACAAAAATTAATTGTTTGGTGTCCCCCTTGGAGTAAGTTTGGCACCCCTTCATAAATGCTACAGCAGCATTTTTGACCATTGGGAGCTTCAAGAAGAATGGACTTCAACTTCCAGAATTCCCTAGGCAGCCTTGCAATAAAAAAAGGGGGGGGGGGGAATAACTATTTTTTTCCAACTTGCTACATAATTGTCCATGAATAAATCCTTACTATTTGCCCTGAAGAAGATTCCTAAATATTTCACATTTTTCGCAGTAAAATCCATCTGTGTATAAATTGTTTTCCATTTTCTGCCCATATCAACCTCTTAATTTTCTCTTCATTAATTTGATTGCCTAGCATTGAAGTTTATTGTTGTATGGGGGTTAATGCCAAGTGTGTGAAGGTGCGGGTGCTCCATCACTGGAGGTTTTCAAGAAAAAAAATTGGACAGATATTTGTCTGAAATGACATAAGGCACCCCGGGGTCGCCAGCCTTTTGGACCTCAGGGACCACCAAACTCATCCTTTTAAATCCCGCGGACCAGAGACCCTGGGAAAATCCTCCCAAAAATCTGCAGGAAAATCCCCCACCCTGTTTTCTTACCGATCGATCGTTCTTTATTTGGGATCGCAGGATACCGTCTCCAGCTACGTTCTCAGGGAGAGAGAGAGAGAGACTTTTGGCTTCATGCAAGGAAAGCAGCAGAAGCCGCAGAAGTCTTTCTTTCTCTCCCCCAAACTCTGCCAGAAATGAGTCTTCGCTGGCTCAGCCTCTTGGAGCAGGAGGCCTTGCAGGGTCTCAAAGACTCATTTCTGGCAGAGTTTGGGGGAGAGCAAGAAAGACTTTGGCTGCTGTCCTTTCGTGCAGCCAAAAGCAGAAGAAGAAAGAAGCAGCCCAGGGGCCAGGCCAGGTACGTGGGGTATGTGGGGCAAGTTCCCCCCCTCCACCCTTTTCCCCCTCCCCTCACTCCTTCGTGTTGTTCGCAGTGAAAGCGACACAAGCCTTGTGTTCCCAGGGCCATGTGGGTGGTGCAGCCTTGTGTTCTTGTGCAGCCTGGATTAATTGCTTTGGGGGGGACATTTCTCTGCAGACCACCCAAATTTTCTCATGGACCACCAGTGGTGCCTGGCTCACCGGTTGGTGATCACTGATATAGGGCAGTGATGGCTAAGCTTTTTGTCATTGTGTGCCAGAAGTGCACACAAGAGAGAGAGAGAGAGAGAGCCTCCACCCATAATGCAATGCATGCAGGACCCTCCCACATTCCACCCACCCTCCACCCCCTGCACATGCACACATGTCTCCTGCATGCGCCCACCGCCCATGCATGCATGGCAGAGATCCTCTGGCTGGAGGGAGGCGCATGAATGCGCAGTGGAACTCAGCTGGGGCAACGGCTCACGTGCCTGCAGAGATGGCTCTGCGTGCCCCTTCCGACACACATGCCGAAGGTTCACCATCACAGATATAGGATCTCCTGCTTGAGCAGGGGGTGGGACTGGATGACCTCCAAGGCCCCTTCCAACTCCGTTATTCTGCACAGGCGGTCCTCGACTTACAATCACGGTTGAACCGTTGCTAAGCGTTAAGGAGGCTTTGCTCCATTTTTACGACCTTTCTCGCCACCGTTGTTAAGCGAATCCCTGCCGTCATTAAGGTAGTCACATGGTCGTTAAATGAATCTGGCTTCCCCTAACAACTTCTGCTCGTCAGAAGGTCGCAAAAGGGGATCTCGTGACCCCTGGAACACGGTGACCGTCAGAAATATGGACGGGTTTGCCAAGCCTCCAAAAGTTGATAAGGTGACCCTGGTGGTGGGGGCAATATAGCAATGCAATGGTCGTAAGGGTGGGGAAAGAGTCATCAATGCCTTTTTTCCAGTGCCGCTGTAACTTGGAACGGCCACTAAACAAACAGTTGTAAGTCGAGGACTAGAATAGAATAGAAAAGAATAGAATAGAATAGAAATGAATAGAATAGGAATAGAATAGATAATAGAAATAGAATAGAAAATAGAATAGAATAGAGTAGAAAACAGAATAGAATAGAATAGGAATAGAATAGAATAGACTAATGAGTAAGTAGAACAAAATAGAGTAGAGTAGAAATAGAAATAGAAATGAAATGAAATGAAATAGAACGGAACGGAACAGAATAGAATAGAATTCTTTATTGTCCGAGTGTGATGGACACACAAGGAATTTGTCTTTGGTGCAAATGCTCTCAGTGTACATAAAAGAAAAAATACTTTCGTCAAGAGTCGAGAATCATCAGGTACAACACTTAGTGATAGTCATAGGGGACAATAAGAATAGAATAGAATAGAATAGAATAGAATAGAATAGAATAGAATAGAATAGAATAGAATAGAATAGAATAGAACAGAATTCTTTTATTGGCCAAGCGTGATTGGACACACAAGGAATTTGTCTTTGGTGCAAATGCTCTCAGTGTGCATAAAAGAAAAGATACCTTTGTCAGGACTACCTGTCAGGGTTCCGGTGATTGTCCTAATTAAATCATGAGCTTCGAGCCAAGCTTCAAGAAAAAACTCAAAAGGTTTTTTAGGAGCAACATGCTGGCATTAACCTAAGTGAAGCCAACTCTGGCATACGTAATTCACAGTCACCTGTGACCCTGTGATGACCCAAAGGGGTGTGGCACAAAGGCAACACAGTCAGATAATCAGTAGGAGTCCCTTTATTATCTCCAACCTTGCTCCCAATGTCCTGGTTACTTTCTGGCTGGAGAAAAACTCTCCCAGGAACAGTCTTTGGTGGCAGAGAATCAAGTCCAAAACATGGTCAACACAAACTGTAACTTAAAGTCCAAACAAGCCAAACTGAAGTAATTAGTTTGGCAGGGCAGGAGCAAGAATTTCAGACTTGAAAGCACAGCAAAACTCACACGGTTGGAAAGATGCCAGGAATACAGATAAGCCATGATGACACAGGATAAAGTCACATTTGCTCCCAGCAGTCTGCTGCATGCAGCCTGCCTTTCTTATCAACTGTCTTCCCAGCTGCAGCTAATGAAGGGAATCAGGGCCCTTTCCTCCCCTGTAAGCCATGCAACCCACATTGCTCCCTTCTCTATTCCTCCCTGCGTGCCCTAGGATGAAGAAGAGGTGGGCCTGGGTCTTCCTCTGAATTCCTTCTCCCTTGTTCTCCCTCTCTCCTGCTCTGCCCAGCCAGACTTTGCCCTTCCCCAGCCTCCTCCACAGCCAACTGTCAACTGTCCAGCTTCCTCCTCTGATTCAGACTCCAACATGGGCCTGACCCTGTTTCCACCAACCCCGGTGGGTCAACAAATAAATGCTCTGTCTTACATATTGGCAAAAAAAAATCAGAAAATGAAATACAGGCTGAATAGTAAAGACCTTGTTGATGACCCAAACTCTATAAAGGATCTTGGAGTACTCATCTCTAATGACCTAAGTGCTAGAGCCCACTATAACTACATAGCCAAAAAAGCATTAAGAGTTGTTAACCTAATCCTACGTAGCTTTTTCTCTGGTAATATCACACTACTAACTAGAGCATACAAAACATTTGCTAGACCAATACTCAAATACAGCTCATCAGTCTGGAACCCACATTACGTATCTGATATTAGCACAGTTGAGAAAGTCCAGAATTATTTCACAAGAAGAGTTCTCCACTACTCTACTCATTGCAGAATACCTTATGCCACCAGACTCAAAATTCTAGACCTTGAAAACCTAGAACTACGCCGCCTTCGGTTTGATCTAAGTATGGTATATAAAATCATACATTGCAATGTCCTACCTGTCAATGAATACTTCAGCTTCAACCATAACAACACAAGAGCAAACAATAGATACAAACTCAAGGTTAATCGCACCAAACTTGATTGCAGGAAATACGACTTCAGCCACAGAGTGGTCAATGTCTGGAATCCTCTACCTGACTCTGTGGTTTCTTCCCCAAACCCCCAAAACTTTAACCTTAGACTGTCTACTATTGACCTCATCCCTTTCCTAAGAGGTCTGTAGGGGGCGTGCATAAGCGCACCAACGTGCCTACCGTCCTCCAATGAAAGATTTTCACAAGCCAGAAGATCCAGTAGCCTAGCTACAATCTTTATAAGATAATGGTGGGATGTACTTCTGGTACGACACCTGTATTCTGTGAGAATGGAAACAACCCCACTTGGAGGGCTTTCAAAGCCCCCTGTTTTCTGCTTCCGAAGCCAGAACCCATTTCCAGGAGAGAGTGAGAGGGTGGGGGGGTGTATCTCCAGATTGGGGATAGGATCCCCCGTGAGATGAGCGGTGTGCATCCATGCGTGGGAAAGCCATCTGCAGCCTCAGCCATTTCTCCCTTCCGAGGGGTTCATGCGCCGACGATTCAGAAATGGGGTTGCCCCCAGGAGAGCCCCACTTCAGGGTCGTCTTGGGAAGAGGAGCCCATAAATTTTTCCAAGGGCGAAATTAACTTTTGTGCCAACTTCCTTGAGAAAGACCCAGGGGTCCCGTAAAGAACATTTTTCAGCCCTCCAGGACTGAAATGGAGCTCTGGAGTTGTCAGGCTGTAAAAAGAACCAGGAAAGGGAGGTGGTGGCTCAGTGGCTTAGACACCGTGCTTGTTGATCAGAAAAGTCAGCAGCTCAGCGGTTCAAATCCTTAGCACCGGTGTTGGAAGAATTATCCTTCAGGGTTCAGTTCCAAGTGGGGAAGAAAGACACTGGAAACATGGTGGCTGCTTGGAAAGATGGTTTAATGGTGGACAGGACCACATGCCTTGGGTGTAGAAAGAAGGAAGGAGATGTTGAGAGTCCCTGGGTTTTATGCCCTCTGTTAGGATTTGTATTTGAGCTTGTATTCTGATTGGTTGTCAGACTCCCATGGGGCCAGGCAGGAGCAACTCTGTAGCAGAGGTGGTATTTAGCAGGTTCTGACCAGTCCTGTAGAACCGGTAGCGGAAATTTTGAGTAGTTCGGAGAATCAGTGGTAGCTTTCACCCAGGAGTGGAGAGGGATTGAAGAGTTTACAGTATCCTTCTCCTGCCACGCCCACCAAGCCACACCCACCAAGGTATGCCACACCCACCAAACCATGCCACACCCACCAAGCCACACCCACAGAACTGGGAGTAAAAAATTTGAATCCCACCATTGCTCTGTAGGCCAGTGGTGGCTAACCTTTTTGGGCACCTGTGCCAAAAATTGTACGCACACTTGCATGCCAGAAGGCCATGTGTGCAGCCCCCCTGCCCATGTGCATGTGATCTCCCCGCCCTTTTACCTGCACTGCGCATGCGCGCACCTCCCAGCTGATTTTTGGCCTGTTTGAGGCCTTTTTCGGCCTCCCAGAGGCTCCAGGGAAGCCTCTGTAGGCCGAAAAACGGGGCTGTTTCATCACTTCCTGTATTTCCGGAAATACCGGAAGTGATGACATGGGCCTGTTTTTCGGCCTCCTGAGGCTGCAGAGGCTTCCCTCAAGCCTCTGAGAACCCCAAAATCAGCTGGGAGGCACATGCATGCGCAGTGCAGGTAAGTTTGCTGGGGCTCATGTGCCCACACAAATGGCTCTTGGTGCCATCTGTAGCCTGCGAGCCATAGGGTCGCCATCCCGGCTGTAGGCTGTCCTGAGTCCCAGGCTTGGTTGAGCCTTGCTGGATGATGATGTAATGAAAGGGCTTTGGGCAATTCCTATTATGGCTTTACCTGGAGTAGATCTTCGTTATGTAGAATAGACTGGCCTAGGCCAGAGTAATGGTCCATTAGCAAAGGTTGGGGAAGGCAGAGTTTCTGCCTCTCTGAGTTTCTACTTTTCTTTTTAGGGGAAATATCCTGCCTTTTTAGTATATCCCAAAATATTTCATTTTCCTAGGAGAGGGCTGGGTTTTAACTTCCAACACCGCGTAACGGAGGGAGCTCCCGTTCCTGGTCTCAGCTTCTGCCACCCTAGCAGCTCGAAAGCATGTAAAAAAGTGCAAGTAGAAAAATAGGGACCCCTTTGGTGGGAAGGGAGTAGCGTTCTGTGCGTCTTTGAAGGCGTTTAGTCCTGCCGGCCACATGACCACGGAGACGTCTTCAGACAGCGCTGGCTCCTCTTCGGCTTTGAAACAGAGATGAGCATCTAAAACCAGAAACAAGTAGCACATAGGTGCGAGGGGAACCTTTACCTGTTAAAAAAAGAACCAGAGAGCAGATTTGCGGCCAAAGGCAGCTGGGAACTGACCAGTCCAGCTTCCTAGGTTTCCTTTCCCATGGCCGAAAGGACTCCATCTAAGTAATCCAGCTACACTTGGGGCAAATAGTTAGGGGAAGAGGGAAGGGGCAGCATAGAATATAGAACAATGAGGTTGGAAGGGAGCTTAGAGCTCTTCTAGTCTGACCCCCTGCCTGTGGCAGGAGATCCTATACTGTTCTAGACTTCCTTTGGGCTTCGTGGTACACAATTACACCGGATCATAGAAGAGTAACAGAATAACAATACAGAATAATACAGTTGGAAGGGACCTTGGAGGTCTTCTAGTCCAACCCCTTGCTCAAGCAGGAGACCCTGTACCATTCTAGACAAATGGCTGTCTAGTCTCTTCTTAAAAACCTCCAGTGTTGGAGCATCCACAACTTCTGGTAGCAAGCAGTTCCACTGGTTAATTGTCTTCACTGTTGGGAAGTTTCTCTTTAATTCCAGGCTTCTCTCCTTGATTGGTTTCCATCCATTGTTTTCTTGTCCAGCCCTCTAGATACTTTGGAGAATTGCTTGACCCCCTCTTCTCTGGGGTAGCCCCTCAAATACTGAAACATTGCTCTCATGTCACCCCTACTCCTTCTAGTCATTAAACTAAGACATACACAATTCCTGCAACTGTTCTTTGTATGTTTCATCCTCCAGTCCCCTCATCCTCCTGGTTGCTCTTCTCTGCACACTTTCTAGAGCCTCAACCTCTTTTTTTATAGTGTGGTGACCAAAACTGGATGCAGTACTCTAGGTGTGGCCTTACTAAGGCTTTATAGAGCGGTATTAGTACCTCCCTTGATCTCGATTGCATTCCTCTGTTAATGCAACTTAGGATTGCATTGGCTTTTTTGGCTGCTGCTGCACACTGTTGGCTCCTTCGTATTCAAGTGATTGTCCACTAGGACTCCAAGATCCCTCTTGCAGTTACTACTGTTGAGCCAGGTGCCACCTACACTACACCTGTGTGTTTGATTTTTTCTGCCTAACACCTTACTTTTCTCACCATTGAATTTCATTTTGGTAGATAGGGTCAAGTGTTCAAGTCTGTCAATGTCCTTTAGGATGTTGAGCCTATCTTCCAAACTTGGTGTTGCAAAGTAGGCCACCTTAAGATGTAAGGGCTTCAAGCCCAAAACTCTGCACTCCCCCAATGCAGAGAAGAGCAACCAAGATGATCAGGGGAGTGGAGGCTAAAACATATAAAGAACGGGTGCTGGAATTGCCTAGGTCTAGTTTGATGAAAAGAAGGATTAGAGGGTGACATGATAGCAGTCTTCCAATATCTCAGGGGCTGCTACAGAGAGGAGGGGGTCAACTTATTTTCCAAAGCACCCGAAGGCAGGACAAGAAGCAACAGATGGAAACTAACCAAGGAGAGAAGCAGCTTAGAAACAATATACATTTTTCTTGAATCCACTTAGCTCCTGGTCAACGATAGATGTGGTATGGATGGATCCCGAAATAGGAAAAGATATAGAGGATATAGAAATAATGCTGAATTCTTGGGCAGACCATAACCCATTAAAACTGAAATGGAAAAGGAGAAAAAGGAAATGAAAGTGGACTTTAAATCAGGGAATTTTGAAAGATAAAAATTATGTGCAAATGTTGGAAAAGGAACTTAAATTATTTTTTAAAGAACAACACAAACGAACAAACAACCTTACAAAACTTATGGGACACAACCAAAGCCTGTATTTGAGGTTTAACAATAGCATAGGGAGTGAAAAGAAACAAAGATAAGAAGAAACAACAAATGGAATTACAGGAAAAACTTAAAAAAAGAATTGGAATTTAGAATGCAAAAAGACCCCCAAAATGAGGAAATCAAAGGAGAGAGGGATGTGGTCAAACATAAAATAAATCAAACTTTACACGAAGAAATAGTGCAAAACCTTAGAATGGTGAAACAAAATTACTTTGAGCATGCAAACAAACCAGGGAGATAGCTGGTGTATAAGTTAAAAAAAGAGAAAGAGAAAAAATTAATACAAAAGTTACAGGATGAGAATGGGATTCCACATCATTTGATCAAAGAAAAAAAGTGAAGGAGAAACTTCCTAACAGTGAAGACAATTAACCAGTGGAACGGCTTGCCACCAGGTGTTGTGAATGCTCCAACACTGGAGGTTTTTAAGAAGAGATTGGACAGCCATTTGACTGAAATAGTATACCATTAGGGCAGGAGTCTCCAAACTTGGCAACTTTAAGACTTGTGGACTTGAACTGCCAGAATTCTCCAGCTGGCTGGAGTCTTCAAGTCCACAAGTCCAGAAGTCTTAAAGTTGCCAAGTTTGGAGACCTCTGCATTAGAGTCTCCTGCCTAAGCAGAGGGCTGGACTAGAAGACCTTCAAGGTCCTTTCCAACTCTGTTATTCTATATAGTCTAAGTATTCTAGAATTCTCCAGTCAGACACAATCTGCCCGCTGGGAGCAGTCCTTTCTAGAGGGCCAAGACTTCACCACTAGAACTACTGGCGTTGGAAAAGTGGTTGTGGGGGGGGTTGGGGTTGGGAACAGACCCCTCAAGGGTGGCTTGGCTACTCCCAAAGGCACAGATACAGGGGTGGGATTCAAATAATTGAACAGTCGGTTCTCTGCCCTAATGATTTCTTCCAACAGCCAGTTCGGCAAACTGCTCAGGAAATTAACAACCAGTTCTCCTGAACCGGTGTGAACCAGATGAATGCCACCACTGCTCCTAGCACATAGGATGTTCCCCAGTTGAGTAATGTAACTTCTGCAACAAAACCGCCAAGTTCAGAGAGCACAAGGGACCCCAGCCCTCTTCCTCCTCCTTTCTAGCACTGACCTACTTGGGTCATGACTTGTCTCCCCGAGAAAACAACCCAGCTCAGAGAGCACCAAGGACCTTACAGTCATGGTTGTCCTCCTCCTCCTCATCTTCCCCCCTCCCTCCCTCCCCCTCCTCCTCTTCTTTCTTTCTGCAAATCCTCCTGGGATAGTTATCTGGCTCCCCGGAAATTCTTCTGTGCCTCTTTTCTGAGCCTCTCTTCTGACCAACCTTCTTCTTCCTCTTCCTCCCTTGTCCTTTGAAGGAAGGGCTGCTTTTGTCCATGACCTTGTCCCACTCTTGAAACAAGGGAGCATCTCAGCCTACAGAACGGCTGCGATGGGGAGGGGGGCACCTTCCCACCCGCTGAGATTATGGGGAAGGGAGGCAGTGGCTTCAGGGTGGGTAATAAAAGCTGATTTATGGACCCGGCCCCAGAACAGCATCTGCAGCTCGTGAGCAAGTCTTAAATTTCATTAGGTGATAAATTCCAACAGCAAAAACCATTTGCTAGGAAAGCTAATTAGCTCGCACGAGCCACAGACATCGACTCCAGTACCCTGCCTGGGGGAGACTCCCCCCTCCTTGATGGATAGGAACTGGGGGGTGGGGGTGGCAAGTGGGCCAATGGGAGGGCCAGGGGAGGGGGCAAAGGCTGGGTTTGGGGGGCACTGTCTCTGGCTTTCTCTGCCCTTTTCTGCAGTTTGATGAGGTTTGATCTCTGGACCTCCAGAAGTTGGGGACGCCCCATCACCGAAGGCTTTTAAGAAGAGACATTTGTTCAAAATGGCATAGGCCAGAGATGGCGAACCTGAAAGTGTGCGCACGCCGGCACCCACAATGCAATGCGGCCCCCTTACGCATGCGTGCGCAACATCCCCGCCCTGCCCCTTTACCTGCACTGTGCATGGCAGTCAGAGGTGTCCTCAGACTGCGGTCAAAACAACCCATGTGGCACTACCTTGATTTTTTTTTAGGTGTGTGTGTGTGTTGCAAACACCCCTGAATTGGCAGCTTAAAGAGATAAACATTGCCCCATCTCTGCCAGGAAGGTGTCAGCTGTAGATCAAAAGTGGACGCCTTGTGTCTTTCTCTCTGCTGTGACCTTCTCCACACCACAAATGTTCCTGGAACGTACAAAGTGTCAACTCATAAAATATTTCTATGGTCTTTTTAGAGTTGCCAACAGAAAGGGAGGGGGAGCAGTGCGGCAGCTTGGAAAACGAAAGTGCATTCCATAAATGTTTTCAAAGATAGTAACTAGGTGACGGAAGTTTCTGCTGAGGCAAAATTCTAACTGGACAGCCTGGTTGATGCCTGTTGGCTATGGAGGTGTCCCATTGGAGAATATGGATTATGATACCCCCAGGGGGTGGGAGGGAAACCAGGGTCAAGGGTGACAATGAATGATGTGCCTCAGGGTCAGCTACACCCAGGCAGTGCCAGCTTGATTACTCCCAATAAATCCTTTGGAAGTTTTGGACGTTTGGCTCGAGACTCATGATTTAAAGGGGGGGGGAACTCCTGGAATCCTGACACAGAGCTTGTGGGGTTTGCAAGGTTGTCGTTTTGCGCTGCGGTGCCAGTTCTGTGCATGTTGGCAGGAATTTTCTGCGTGAGGGTGGGGACATTGCAAGCAAACCTGGGAGGACCAGGAAATGTGTGCATGAGGTGTGCATTCCTCCCCACTTAAGAGATGCTGAAGGGGGCTTCAAACATTCCCCAGTAAATCTCTCTTCACACACACACACCCAGTGTGCACCTGCCAGGCTTTCTTCTGAGGTGTGTGTGTGTGTGTGTGTGTGTAGGGGCCTCCCGCCTCAGTCACAGGCATCCATGAATATAACTTTGCAAAAGAGAGGGAAAAGAAAGCAATAAATGCAATATATATTTCTTTTGCTTGGCAGGTGCCAAGTGACTTTGCAAGCAGCAAAAAGCCCAGGGTGCCTTGTTGTGTCTTAATCTTCCTCCTCCCATTTTCCACTAGTACAACGACAACCCTGTGAGGTGGGCCGGGCTGGGAGGGAGGGAAGGACCTGCCCCAAAATCACCCAGTGGTTTTCTGTGCCTAAGGCAGAACTAGAACTCACCAACTCCTGAGGGTTGGCCCAAAGTCAGCCACCCAGCCAGCTTTCGTGCCTAGGGCAGGACTGGAACTCACCGCTGCCTGGTTTCTAGCCTGGCATCTTAACCACTGGATCAAACAGGCTCTCTCCTTAGGATAATAGAATGGGGATGGAAGGGATCCTTGGCGACCATCTATCCCAGCCCCTGCCCAGGGAGGCCTGCTCTCTCTCTCTCTCTCACACACACACCCCATCTGTTCTGCTTTCTCTGCCCATAGGTGGGCAGCTTCATCTCCCAATTTCCTGCCTCTAAGAAGCTAGAGTTCTGGGCACCCAAGTGGTCATCCCAATGGATTTTATTTTATATTATACTATATTACTGTTCTGTTCTACTCTACCCTATCCTACCCCATTCCATTCTATTCTATTATTTTCCATTCTTAACTTCTTTGCTGCCCATCCCCCTGGGGGGCGTCATCCAAGCGCAGCAAGCCCGAGAGAGGGATGGGGGCCGGCAGCCTCTGCCTTGGGATCATAGCTTGGCGGTGGAGGGGGCCTGGGAGGTCATCTATCCCAACCCCCGTCCCTGGCACCCACCCTCGACCCTTCTGCTCTGCTCTCTGTGCCTGCAGGTGGTGAAGGTGGCGGGCAGCAACATCTCGCACAAGCTTCGCCTCTCGCGGGTCAAGCCGGCCGACGAAGGGACCTACGAGTGTCGCGTGATCGACTTCAGCGACCGGCAGGCGCGGCACCACAAGGCCAAGGCGTACCTGCGGGTGGAAGCCGAGGACAGCGGGCCCCCGGCCGGCGGCGGCGGCCGCCCCCTGCAAGACACGCAGCTGCTGCTCCTGGCCGCCGGGCAGACCCCCGAGCGCGGCAGGCCGGCCGCCCCCCGCCCGCCCCACCCGCCCCGCCTGGCCAAAGAGCTGAAGAAGCGCTCGCTGGACGAAGCCCCCGCCTGCGCCCGCTAGAGACCCCCCCTCACCCACGCACCCGCCCACTCCCCGGACCGCCTGAGCTGCGCCCCGCAGAGGGAGGGTCTCCATCTCCCCGCGCGCCCCTCTCCTCCCCGCCCGGCTCTCTTTGGACCGGGGAGGGAGTCTCCTCCTAAGACCCCGCGCAGCCAGAGAGCGACAACCACGAACTTGCTGCGGAGGAGGAGGAGGAGGATCGCTCGCACCTGGACTGGCGCAACTGCGCGCCCCCTCGCTTGTAAATAAGCCCAACCCCCAGGCTTCCCGCCCGCAACCTCTGAGCTCGGTGGGCGCAAATTGGGGACCGTCCCTCTGGAGCCAGAGAAGGCGGCGGTGGGTGGGTGGGAACTGGGGAAGGGGGAGGTCTGTGGGCTGGGAAGACATCCCCCCCCCCCTCTGTCCCAGATCCTCTTCTGCGGGACGGGGCTTCATCCCAGCTGCATTCACACAACATGCTGTTCTGGTTTGTCCGGCTTCCTTAGAATTCCCGTCGCTCCGTGTCTTGTGCGCCCCTGGCCCCGTCCGTGGACGGGCCGCTATATTTCTCGTCCCGCTGCGGGGGAGGGTTAGCATGTTGTGTGAGCTCAGCTCTTAGAGCCCCTGCCTTGAAGTTTCATGGCTTGTTTGTGCTTTTTGGGGCGGGGGGGGGAGGGGGGGTTTGCTTTCTTCTTTTGAAAAAAAAAAAAACACAAGGGGGAATATTTATGCTTCTTCCCATTTTACGATTATGATTATGAATATACCTGTGACGTGTTTCTATTCCGAGAGAGAGAGAGAAATATATATATATATATATACACCTAGGCAGACTCTGGAAGAGGGATGTTTCAGAGGAAAGGTGGGGGGGGGGGAAAGGGAGGGGGGCATTTTTCTCTTTCGGGGTCGGCGTCAAATTTTCAGGACTGCTTTCTATTCCGAGGGTTTATTTTATTCGTTTTTACAAAAAAAAATGAAAAAGAAACGCCGGGAGGTGCCGTTTCAGCAGCTCAGATTGGGCGGGGGTGCGTGTGTGTGTCCCCAGCATGGCTGCAAAGAGGGAACCCCTCCCCCTTTTAGAAAGGGTGCGATCTGAGGACCCCTCCCCTTTCTCGCACGTATTTCTTTGGGGTGGGAAAGGCGATTGAGGGGTGCAGTGGATTCCCTCCTGCCTCCCCCCCACCCTACCCCCTTGATTTGCTTGGGTCCTTTTGCCTGGATTTATTGCGGGGAGGGGGCTTCTTTCTGGAAACGGGAGGGGGGGGCAGAGAAGGCAGGTTTTACTGGCTGACCCCTGAACAGAAGACAATCATGGTTGGTTTGATTCTATCAGTCCCCGCCCTCTTCTTCCTCCCTTCTGCATCCCTTGTACATATTTCTATTGGGAAGGGGGGGGGGTATGTCTACATCAGGGTGGACTTCAATTCCCAGAATTCCCCAACCAGTCGGCTGGGGAATTCTGGGAATTGAAGTCCACCCATCTTATATCTGCTAAGGTTGGGAAACTCTGGTTTAATGGCGGTTGTTTCCAATTGGATCCAACTTTGTATGAGGCAGACAGGCGAGCACCCCACAGGCCAGGAGATCCACCCTAATGGATCCAACGAGAGAGACTTGCCACCCCAAGGAGGCCCCTGCCCCCCTCCCCCAAAAAGTGCACTGGCTGTTAAGTAGGAAAGCTGGTGAGGGGGGGGGGGTGAGAGGGGGAGGAAGGGAGCAGCGGGCAAGCTGCGAAGCATCCTGGCACTGTGCGAAGTAGTTTGTGTCCAGCGGAAGTGAATAAAAGATCTTTTAAGTGGAGATCGCCTTGTGGCCTCCTTTCCTTCGGAAACCTTCAAGCATTCGCCGTTGTTGCAAAACCAACATCAGAGGTGGGCGGGGGGGGGGGGGCTGGAAGCACTCTGGGCATGCCCAGGGACCATCGTTCCTTTGGGGGGGGGCAGGTCACGTGATCACCCTTTGTGACTTTCCCAGCTGGCTTCCGACAAGCCATTCAGGAATCCAGGTTTGTTTTTAACAACCAGGGCAACAACAACAACAAAAAAGAACGATAAAATCTGGCGAGGCTGTCTGAACAACCGCCTTGCTTAGCAACAGAAATTTCTGGTCTTGGATGTGTAAGGCGACGAGGACTCAACATGTAACAGCCGTGTTCACCAGCAGCCAAAAAAGCCAATGCAATCCTAATTTGTATTAACAGAGGGATACAATTGAGATCAAGGGAAGTACTAATACCACTCTGTAAAGGCTTAGTAAGGCCACACCTAGAGTACTGTATCCAGTTTTGGTCACCACTTTATAAAAAAGAGGTTGAGACTCTAGAAAAAGCGCAGAGAAGAGCAACCAGGATGATGAGGGGACTGGAGGCTAAGACATATGATGGACAGTTACAGGAACTGGGCCTGGCTAGTCTAGGAAGAGAAGGACCAGGGGAGACAGGAGAGCATCTTCCAATATTTGAGGGGCTGCCCCAGAGTGGAGGAAGGGGTCAAGCTATTTTCTAAAGCACCTGAAGTCCAGACAAGGAATAACGGATGGAAATTGATTTAAGGAGATATTTTACCTGGAAATAAGGAGAAATTTCCTGACAGTGAGAACAATCAACCAGAAGTTGCCTTCAGAAGTTATGGGAGCTTCATCACTAGAAGCTTTCAAGTAGAGTTTGGACTGCCATCTGTCAAAAATGGTGTAGGGTCTCCTGCTTAGGCAGAGGGGTTGGACTAGATGACCTACAAGGTCCCTTCTAACTCTGTTAATCTAATCTAAATTCACACATCCATCGATCAGGGGGAAACCATGAGAATGTATCAAGTTTCCAGCCATTTAAATCAATGTTTTTTCAAACTGGGCGATTTGAAGACCGGGGTGGACTTCAACTCCCAGAGTTCCTATGCCTGGGCTGGGGGATTCTGGGAATTGAAGTCCACCCCCACTTCAAGTGGCCAAGACTGAGAAATGCTAATAGGGGCAAATTTTCATTTTTCAACATCCTAATAGGAGGTAGAACAGAGATGCGTTAGCCAAGGTGGAACCTTTCCAGTAAATTCTTCAGCTGTGGCTCCCATCATTCCCAGCCAGACCTGGTGAGACTGGCAGAGCGTACAGCTTTCTGTCCTGGGTTGTTAAAAAAAGAAGTATATATTTCTTATTTAAACCAATAGATGAGGGCTCCCCAAACTTGGCAACTTGTGGACTTCAACTCCCAGAATTCTCCAGCCAGCCAAGTTTGGAGACCTCTGCAATAGATCTTCAACTGAATACATAGGATTCAAGGATAATAGGGGCAAAGCTAAAACAATACCTCTGCTTCCAGGAGAGGCCAGAATTTTCTGCCTAAGTGAAACATTGGTGAGAACCTAGAATCCTTTCATATTATAGTGGAAGAAACCAGAGAGAGAATAGAAAAAGATGACCGATCTTGATTACAGTTTGTTCTCAGGTCATCAGTTTTGTGCTTTTTTTAAAATCTCTTTTGAAGATAGCCATGCTATATCTCTGCAATGTCTGATGGAAGAGAAACTCCCCTTTTCCATTCTGAAAAACAACAACGTTGAGTTTAAAAGTGTTTGCAGAAAGTTAACGGCTCCAGATTCTCCTCTGACTTTTTAGTTCATTTCGCTGGATCTTTGAGCATCGTGAGCTGTTTTAGTTTTAGTGTTTTGCCAAAGGAGTGGGGCTTAGGACCCTTCCTCCTCACATTGGAGAGGGTCCTTCAGTCCCCAAAAGCAGCAGCTAGGCTTAAAGACCAGAGTGGCAATACGTATGTGGGGATACTGCGTAAACAACATACCTGATTCAGGCTTCCCAAGATCATGAAGCCGATTCCTTGTCCCTTTTTATTTATAAAACCCCTTTTTATTTAGGTTCAAGGGAATTCCTCTCCAGCAAAGTCCCGATAAACAGCCTTTCAAGAGATTTCAGAACCACAGACTTTGATCAGGCTGGGAGAGTTGCCAGGCCGATAGCTCCCAAACACCATTCTGTAGCAGCAATTACTTGGCAAGAAGTCAGGAGCAGATCTTCACCCTCATGACTTGAACTGTCTCCTGCAAACCCTACTCCCCTTTCGCTCCTCTTTATTCCCTATGGGAGGGGTCATTCAACGTCCACCTGAGCCTTTACTCCCAAGTCGGCCCTTGTTCCTTAGCTGTTCCCTTCATCTGGCAGCTCTGTGCATGTGCACACTGGGAACAGGCTTCAGCTTTTCTTCTTCCCCGCTGATCTCCGACTCCGAAGGCAGCTGATAACTGTCAGATGACCCAGGGCCCATCTCTGCCTCTGACCCAGAGCCCTCATCAGAGCCTTCCCCAGACTCCAGGACTGGCCCATGTTCCTCCCCAACCTCCTCACTGTCTGAATCTGCTGCCAGTTCCACTGGCCACTGGCAGGCCACACCACCATCTTGGGTGTTCGGTCACTTCAAATGACATAGTTCCATACCAAAGGAGAAGATAGCAGAGGGGTCCCTTGGGGAGGGGGTGTGGGGCATTGTGAGGGTCCAACTTGCATCCCGTGAAAATAGTAACGGTGCAAAACAATGTCTGTGTCAACCCACCCTGGAATCTTTGGGTTGCAGATCTGATGCTTTGGGCCCTGAAGATTGAGATTCCTTTAAATCCAACTCCTGCTCTCCCAGGGCACCTTTTATTAATTAATATCCCCCTTTGTTTCCCAGCAGCCCACTCCCCACCTTCCAGGCAGTGGACAGAGATAAGCACCATAAAACAGAAATCAATACAGCCAACCAAACTACTAAAAAAGGGAAAGAGAGAAACCAAACGTCCAACTTCATGGATTTTAAAAAAACTAAAAAACCCAAATCCATCGATATTCCTAAGCAAATGTAAATTAAAAGCCTGCCTGGATACAAAATGGTTTTTTTGGGGGGTGGGGGGGGTAGGGCTTTTTGGAAGATGAAGAAGGAGGGAGGGAGGGCTAGAAAAATGTCAGGAATCTGGAACAAGAATTAGAAATAGAATAAAATTAGAGTGGAGTGGGATAGAACGGAATAGAATAGAAAATACAATATCAAGAGTAATAGGATAGAATAGAGTGTAGAATATAGAGAATCAAATAGAATTATAGAATAGAATAGGAAATATGGAATTAAATGGAAGGGAAGGGAAAAGAAAATATGGAATAGAATAGAACATATAATAGAATAGAACAGAAAATAGGTAGTGGAATGGAATGGAATAGAATAGAAATAGAATGTAGAATATAGATAATCAAATAGAATTACAGAATAGAATAGAAAATATGGTAGGGAAGACAAGAGAAGAGAAATTGTGGAATAGAATAGAAAAAAAATATGGAGTGGAATAGAATGGAACGGAATAGAATAGAGATTAGATTAAAATAGACTAGACTAGACTAGAAAATATGGAGTAGAATAGAACAGAACAAATCTGGAAGGGACCCTGGAGGTCTTCTAGTCCATATCAGTGCATTTGGGTTAATGATGTCCCTTCTCCAAGCCAGACAGAGTCAGCTTGATTCGTTAACTCCTAGAGATTAATGAAGAGGACTTGGAGTAGAGGGGGGGACAAGATAGCAGTGTCCCAGTATTTGAGAGGCTGTCCCAAAGAAAGAGGGAGTCAAGCTATTCTCCAGAGCCCCTGAAGGCAGGACAAGTGGGTGGAAACTAACCCAGGAGAGAAGCAACCTTAGAACTCGGGAAAAATTTCCTAACTGTGAGAACAATTAATTAGTGGGACGCAAGTTGCCTTCAGGAGTTGTGATGCTCCATCACTGGGGGTTTTAAATAAGAAATTTGGACAATCATTTACCCAGAAAGGCAGAGGGCTGGATTAGAAGACCTTCAAGGTCCCTTCCAACTCTGGTGTTCTGTTACAGCTCACTTTTTGTCAAAGAGGAATTATTCCACATACTCCCTACACACGACGAGAGTATGGGGGATTGTGTAGGAAAGAGATGCTGCCTAGGCAAGGATCAAATAAGAGCCCCCAGCTGCATAACAGGTGGAGAAAGACCCTCAGAAAGGACCCTGCCTAACGTCTCAGACTGTAAGTAGGGGCAGTGGGGAGATTTGTGCTTCCAGAATGGCAAGATCCTGTCAATGCAGCCTTACAAAAAGTAGAATTAGCTTCGTGCAGGGCCTGCTTCCCGCCTGGGAGGTTCGGCATCAGTCTTGCAGCTCTGAAAAGGATTAACTTGCTGCTGTCGCTTGTAACTGCTTGATCCATTAAGGTGGATCCCCAGTTAAGTGCAAAAGACCAGAAGCACATGTGAAGTTCCAATTAAACTGATTTATTTCTCAGGCTAAGATCAGCAGTACTTTGGTGTTAGATGGAGGTCAATGGAATTCAAGAGGGATTTAGAATAGAATTAGAATAGAATCAGCTGGAAGGAACCTTGGAGGTCTTCTAGTCTAGCCCCTTGCTCAAGGAGGAGAACCTATAATATTTTCAGAGAAGTGACTAATTTCTTCCTAAAACCCTCCAGTGATGGAGCGCCCACAATTTCTGGAGGCAAGCTGTTCCACTGGTTAGTTGTCCTCACTGTTGCAAAGTTTCTCCTTAATTCCAGGTTGCTTCTCTCCTTGATTAGAATTTAGAATAAAGCTGGAAGGGACTTCAGAGGTCTTCTAGTCCAGCCCCCTCCTCAAGCAGAAGAACCTATACTATTTCAGAAAACTGTGTCTAGTCTCTTCTTAAAAACTTCCAGTGTTGGAGCATTCACAACTTCTGGAGGCAAGTCGTTCCCCTGGTTAATTGTCCTCACTGTTAGGAAGTTTCTTCTTAATTCCAGGTTGCTTAATTCCAGGATTAGTTTCCAACCATAGCTTGCAGCTATGAATTGATTCTAGGCTGATTCCTCTCGCCACTCCTTCTCAATTTTGTCCTCTGGCCATTAAGCAATGGAAGGCTCCTCCTTCTCTTCTTCCTAAGCAGCATCTCTTCCCCTTCCCCCAAGTCATCCACACAATCCTTTACGCAGAGGTGGTCCAGGCCAGGCCGGGCACAGATCCAAATCCCCAGGGACACACACTCTTCCCCCAAATGCCTCATGTTCAACCAAAGCCCAGATCTCATGGCAAAATGTTCCTCCAGCCACTTACTCAGACTCCGCCAAGTACTGTAGTTTGCGCAACAGCTCTGCAGAGGAGATTGGGGTACTGTTTAGCGAAGTGGGTAGAATGCAGTATCGCAGGCTGACTCTGCTGACTGCCAGCAGTTCGATTCTCAACGGCTCAAGATCGACTCAGCCTTCTGTCCTTCTGCAGTTGGTAAAATGAGGACCCAGATTGTTGGGGACAAGAGGCTGACTTTGGAAACTGCTTAGAGAGGGTTCCTTCCTTCCTTCCTCCTCCTTTCCTTCCTTCCTTCCTTCCTTCCTTCCTTCCAAAAGCTGACTCAGCCTTCCCTCCTTCCCAGGTGGGTAAAATGAGGACCCAGATTGTTGGGGACAAGAGGCTGACTCTGGAAACTGCTTAGAGAGGGTTCCTTCCTTCCTTCCTTCCTTCCTTCCTCCCTCCCTCCCTCCCTCCTTCCTTCCTTCTAAAGATCGACTCGGCCTTCCCTCCTTCCCAGGTGGATAAAATGAGGACCCAGATTGTTGGGGACAAGAGGCTGACTCTGGAAACTGCTTAGAGAGGGCTCCCTTCCTTCCTTCCTTCCTTCCTTCCTTCCTTCCTTCCTTCCACCCTCCCTCCTTCCTTCCCAGTAGTTAGAATGCAGTATTGCAAGCTAATTCTGCCAATTGCCAGCAGTTCGATCCTGACTGGCTCAAGGTTGACTCAGCCTTCCGTCCTTCCAAGGTGGGTAAAAGGAGGATCCAGATTGTTGGGGACAAGAGGCTGACTCTGGAAACTGCTTAGAGAGGGCTGTGAAGTGGTATATAAACCTAAGTGCTATTCCTCCCTCTCTCCCTCCTTAGTATTTTCCTTCTTTCTACATTAAAGCAACCTTCCTTCCTTCTAAAGATCGACTCAGCCTTCCGTCCTTCCGAGGTGGGTAAGATGAGGACTCAGATTGTTGGGGGCAAATAGGCTGTAGATCGCTTAGAGAGGGCTGCAGAGCCCTGGGAAGCGGTCGATACGTCTCAGGGCCCTGGCTATTTTCTCCACTCCGCGGTTCACCCTAGCGATGGGGAACTTCTCCCGGTCCCTCCCAGGCATTGATCCATTCTGTTTCCGTTCTGTTTGCTGTCTGAGACCAGCCAGGCCAGACAGAAGAATCGGACGCCGGCAGATGCCCTGGAGCTGGGTGCCTACGACACCTGCCCACCACCATCATCACAGCAGTGAGAGAATTCATTTCCACAGCAGCTAATCGCTCCGGGGGGACTAAAAAGCTGCTTTCCTTGGCTAATGAGGACACAATTCACAGCTCACCTACTAAGCTACAATGGAATCTTGGCTTAGCAGACTCAGCGTCCGTCGCTACAGCTCCAAAATCACTGGCAGGTAATGAGAGCCGATACAGAAAAATCGGCTTTGCTAAATCCACTCAATGACTGGAGCTCAGATGGGCATCTGAACAGCCCTGGAAAGGACCAGCTGGTGCCAACAGCAATAAGACCCCCCCCCCACTCTTTGGGTTCTCTGTGCCCTGCCATGACTCTGCCACCTGGGCACCGAACACGCTGGCGTATTGCAATAGGTGGTGGAGGGGCCAGGTGCTGGCGGAGCAAATCCAGATGCCTTGCTGGCCACCAACACCGAACTCTGTCAGGGAGGCTGATAGGCAGAAGCACTTGGGGGAGGGAAGGGACGAGAAGGGAAGAGAAAAAAGGGAAGGGAAGAGATGAAGAGGGGAAGGGAGGGGAAGTGAAAGGAAGGAAAGGGAGAGGGGAGGATGAGATGAGAAGGGAAGGGAAAGGCAAGGGAATGGGAACTAAAGGGAAGAGAGGAAAAGAATGGAAGAAAAAGGAAGGAGGGAGGGAGAGAGGAGTTAACAAGGGGATCCCATCCAACCCAGGCCAAGGTTCTGCGTTACTTGCCCCATGGAGCTCAGGCCCACCTGGGTTCCGGCTCCCCACCTTGGAAGGCTCCAAAAGAGACCCATTCCCAGGGAATCTGGCTTGGGTGTGGCTCCTGCTTTCGAAGCCCACTCGGCGAAAACCCACGCGAGACGGGCTACTTCGGTTGTGGGACCCCCCCTGCCTTTGCCCAGGGAGAAGCCGGATGCAGGACCCGAGGGGCCTCATCGGGTGGTCGGGGTGGGTGGGGGCTGCCCTTCCCACCAGACCTGTCGAGGAGCAGCCCCAGGGCCTTCCCTTCTCCCCACCCCAGAATAGGTCCAACCTGGGAGGCTGGCAAGCCAGACAGGAGAGGAAGAAGGGTGTGTGTGTGTTTCGCCAGGCCCCGCATCTCCGCGGTGCTCCGAAGAGGCGCAGACAAATGCACCGAGCATCACGTCTCCCCACCCCCGAGTAGCCCCACCCCCAGCGAGAGTACAACGGGATACAAGGTTAAATGGTGCAGAACCCTGTAAGTAGCCTGATGGTCTTGTCACAAATGAAATACGCACCACCACCAGGGTGGCAGCTCCAGGTTGGGGAAGGGAGGAGCGGAGGGGAGGGGGGGCTTCTGCTCAGCCAGAATCATTTCTGTGTGACAGACCCACTGCGGAGGGGGGGGGGGACACCCCCCCCCGCCAGGCGTTTATCTTTGGGGGTCAAAGAAGGGGAGGGGGCCGGCCAGGCCAGGGCTGTCCAAGGGCCAGGGGGGAGGAGATGGGGAATCCCCCACCATCTCTATTCCACCCCCTCCCAGGGGGCCCACCCACCCACCCACCCCCAGTCTATCCCCTCCCTTCCTTCATGGAAGAGCCAAGAGAGGAAATGCAAGCGAACTGCGTTTTGTTGAGGGGCTGCCACCCCCCCCCCCGTTCTGCCTTTCCAAGGGGAGCCCAGGAAGCAAAGGTGCTCAGACCGCCCCCCCCCCACATACAGGAAGTCCTCAGCTTATAACAGTTCGTTTAATGACCAAAGTTACAAGGGCTCTGAAAAGAAAAAAAAAAGGGGACTTATGGCCGTTTTTCACATTTATGACCGTTGCAGCATCCTCACATGATCCAAGTTCAGCGGCTTGGCAACTGCTTCGTATTTATGACGGTCGCAGTGTCCCGGGGGGGGGGGGTGTTTCACGTGATCCCCTTTTGGACCTTCGGACCAGCGAAATCCACGGGGGAGCCAGAGTCACTTAACAACCGCGTGACTAGCTGAACAGCTGCAGTGATTCGCTTAGCAACGGTGGCAAGAAAAACGGGGGAAAAACTCACTTAACAAATGTCTCGCTTAGGGACATAAATTCTGGGCTCGACTGTGGGCACAAGTCAAGGACTACTGTTATTTTGTGTGCGTGTGGTCTATGAAAACAGGAGCTATTTCAGCATTTCCCATTCATTCCAATGGAGAGCAGCCATGAGCCCTGGCCCAGGGGTCAGCTATGGCTGTGTGTGTGTGTGTCGTTGTGTGTGTGTGTGTCCGTCCAACTCTCCTGAAGTCTCCCAGGAAGGCCTTCTTATTGGGAAACCTTGGCATTGATCTTTCAGGGGTACAAAAAGACCCCAGAGCCCTGCAGAAAAAGGGGTTGCCTCTGGAAATCCATTGGCTGCCAGAAGGGCTGCAGAAAGGGCTTCAAGCAGACACACTTACACACATACACACAGAGGCACAAACACACACGCACACACACAGACATGGGTAGTGAGGTTATTATTTAATTTTTATTTTATGATTTTTTAAATTATTTTTATTTCTACATTGGGTTTTTTTTTTAATGGTCTAGAATTGCCGTAGTAAAGAGGGGCCTGACCCACGAGGGGATCGATCCCCCCCCCGCCCCTCAAGACAGAGGCTTCCCCCGTGCCCTGGGAAGCTGCAGGCAGGGCTTTCGTGGGGGTCTGGTGGAGGCCAAGGCAGTGGGAAAAGGGAGCTTGTTTGTGTGTGCGTGTGCACAAGAGGCTCAAGAGCTTCGTTATCACCTCGGCTTTATTACAGGCAGAGTAAATTGCTTTTGTCTGAAGCCACATAATGGTCAGAGGAGGCAAATGGCATTTGCACGCTGCCTGCTTAATTCCCGGCTGGTGCTCTGCATATTAAGTTTGCGCTCGCTCTCTGCAACGGGCAATGCTGCTGCAAACTTTCAGAGGACACCCAGGGTGGAGGGTGAGCTTCTGCTTCTGAGGCGCCCCATCTCCCACCCACCCCCCCAAAAATTTTTGGGAAGGGGGGCAAAAGGAGGGCAGGGAGTTTGGGGCCTTCTGTATCTTAATCCACATGGCAAACCAGGAAACAGAGCCGCCTGGGAATCTGGTCTCCATCCTGGGTTCCGCCCTGTTTTGTGGCTTGTTGTGAGACCAGAGCATCATGCAGCCCCCCAAAGGGCCAAAATCCTGACACCTGGTGGGCAAATCGGTTCCGGGTATCGTCTGCCGGCATCCCTCACCATTTGGGTTCTAGGTGCCCCAAAGTCTCGTTGCTCCAGGCAGATTTGGCTGGACCTGTGGACATTCAGAAGGCTGGAAACTGCCCTTCTCTGTGGTGGCCTCCGTCCTGTGGAAACAAAAAACCACCAAGCTCAGAGAGCACCATGGAGCCCTCATTTCAACCCTCACCTACAAATAGTCTCCACAATTACTCAGAGTTGCACAGCAAGAAGTACTCCCCACATCCTTCCGGCATGACTGTACCAGCGCTCCAGAAAACCTCCATTCCAGCCAGTAACTCTGAGACAGACATATCTCAAAGGTTCCTTTTATTTATTTATTTTTTGGTTCCTTTATTTGGATAGTAACTGGCACACCTGTGGAATCCCGGATCTGAAAGTTTTTGGGCTTCCTTGCAGAAGTCGAAGCTGCAAATCCATCCCCCCTTGGCCATCACCACGTCACATGGTCTGTGCTGTCCAGCCAGTGTATGGGAATTGGATAGTTAGGTAGCAATTGTGAGCTGTTCCCTTAACGGAATGCATCAATGGTAAATGTAGTTAAAGGTATCCTGGGAAATGGAGTCCATGTCACGTGGCCACATCTGTAATCCCGATTGGTCACTAAATTGACCCTCGATGGGTTGGGGAAGGTTTTCCTCACTCCTAACTATCCAATTCCCATACACTGGCTGGACAGCACATGGTCCAATCACCATCTGTCCTAAAGTAAGATTCCCATATCATTATACGCCACACTCAGTGACCTTGAACCAGACAAAGGAATTCTATTTTGTCTAACTAGACTACATTCTCCAATGAATTCCCTCCTCCCATTTTCCCAGGCTCAATTGTGGAAGCCATCTCAATATGGCTTCCAAAGCTGACAGACTGCTCAGAATGGGGATCTTCTCCAGCTCTCCTCTGCCAGTTCAACTTCCCCTTCTACCCGGAGGGGCCCTTGCCGAGCCTCCTACCTCCACGGCGCGGCGCGAAGGTGCCCGGGCGCCCCTCCCTCGCCCTCAACCGCCCAGCTGGTCCAAGAGGCTCTGCACGTTGTCCGTGAACTCGTTCCGCGTCTTCTCGCTCCCCGCTAGTTTCACGGGGCGCAGGCAGGGGTGGGGGGCCTCCGGGTTTCTGGGGCACCAGACGCTGCAGAGGAAGAACCACATGGCATCCGGATCGACCTCCATCAGGCGAAGGAAAACACTGCAAAAGCAGGAGGAGAGGAAAGATGCAGGCCGAGGGCTGGGGATGGCAAGCAAGCGAGGCCAGGGCCCAGCTCTAACACCTGGGGAATCCCCCTTTCTGGTTTCTGGGCCTTGGGCTCAGTTTTATCTTAATATTTTACCCTGTATATTACCGTTCCCCCCAAAATACGACCTAGCCGGAAAGTAAGTCCTACCTAAACTTGATTTTTTTTACATGTGCCCAATATAAGCCCCACCCCCCCCAAAAAAATAAAGCCTTAAGATCCTCACCCACTCCAGAATGAGTAAAAATTAAGCTAGGCTGGGGATGCGGGAGGTGGAGCTGCCCCACTACTTACCTTTGGAGAGTTGTAGCCAGGCCTCGCACCCCCCGACACCTGCCTGGCCGGCCATTTCTTCTGCAGCCAGCAAGTCTGGCAAGGCTTTCCTGGAGGCCTCTGGAGCTGAGAACAAAGCTCAGGATCGATCCAGAGCTCTCTTATCTGCTGCAGAGGCCTTCAGGAAAGCTTTGCTGGCCGCAGAAGAAAAAGCTCCTGAAGGCCTGTGACAGCAAAGAGGAGGCCGGGGGCGACACACGCAAGAGAGGTGAGTCAGTGGATGACATCTCCCGAAAAATAAGACCTGGTGCCCTTTTTGGGTGGCAAAAGAATATAAGACAGGGTCTTATTTTCAGGGGGATATTATCTACATTCCTTATATATACATTTGCTGATGCTTTATTTAAACTGATATTTGTACGATCAGTGACTGCATGACCTCAGTAGACGCCATACGCGAAATAAATATTTATTCTCGAAACATGCTAAGCTTGATTGTGCAGCTCCACTCTCTTGTGTAAACCCAATGCGCGTCATTAAGCTTAGGAGCCCACGTCTGAAGTGAACCTCCAAAATGGTGTATCCATTCACCCCCCTCAAGGGTGCGTACAAACAAGGTCGGGTGGTTTAAAGAGCGTCGATTTTTAGCTTCAATTCTTCACCTCTGACTTTTCTCCCTGATCGGGAAGGTTATTTTTTGGGGTAGCCATGGAGCAGAGCAGCCAAACCTACAAAACTAGCATTTCTCTCAGAGGTGCCACCTTATACCTGTAGGGGAAGGGAGGAAGGAAGGGGGGATGCTTGGGGGGGGGGGGAACTGATGGAAAGAAGCATGCTTCTCAGAGAGGGTACTTCAAGGTCGTTTCCCCGGGAGAGGAAAGCAGCTGGAAGACAGCCTACGCTCAAAGCGACTGTTTTCAAAAACACAGTCTTTGAAACTGATTGGATGTTGGGAGGGGGAAAAACAGGCCTTCCGGAAATACCGGAAGTGCCAAAACGGGCCTGTTTTCCGGCCTCCCGAGGCTGCAGAGCAGGGGTGGGATTTAAATCTTTTAAGAACCGGTTCTGCAGGTGTGGCTTAGTTGGTGGGCGTGGCTTGGTGTTCATGTGACTGTCTGGACGAAGCCAACTCAACATCACTCGCATATTCCAACTTGGCCTCTCATGACTGAGGGATTTGGTGCGCGAACTACAGTTCTGGCTTTGCTTTACTCTAGTCCACTTGGCCTTTGGTACGTTATACCTTTCTCAACAAATGGGAGTCAAGGATCGTCCTGCCTTGAAGGACCAAGTTGGGTCTCTGCATCCTTTCCCAAACGGCCCTCCAGCCTTTGTTCAATACCTCCTGCGCAGGAGAGCAGACCCTTTCCGGACCAGCCTCAAATCTGTTTCTCTTGAGAACTCGCCGATTCCAGTCTGGAACCAAAAGAGAAGTGCTCTCTCTACTGCTCCAGCATTTAAAGGCTGAAGGCAAGCTGTCCCACTGGTGAATTGTCCTCACTGCTAGGACAATTAACCAATGGAAGAGCTTGCCTCCAAAAGTTGTGGGTAGTTCAACACTGGAAGTTTTTAAGAAGAGACTGGACAGCCACCTGTCTGAAATGGCACAGGATCTCCTGCTTGAGAAAATACGTTTGATTGTTCATGTATTAACTGCAGCTAGAATTGTATTTGCTCAACATTAGAAAAGCGAAGAGATTCCTACTGATGAAAATGGGATTAGAAAAATGTTAGAATGTGCAGAAATGAATAGATTTAAGACTTGCAATTAAAGAGAAGGTGCAAACTGAATATTATAAGATATGGGAACTAGTTTATCAATGGCAAGAGAAAAAATATGAAAGCTAGAAACAACTAATAGATTAGTGAAAAACAGAAAATAGCTTTACAGAATTAAACATGCTAAGAGGTTATAATAATAGAGATATTATGTATATTGATCAGGTAAGAATAAGAACAGAGAATACCAAAGTAATGAACATGGATATAAATTTTAATTGTTATTGCACAAGATATTTGTACCCAGACGCCACACTGTTAAATGGAAGATGAATTGTAGGTACCTTCAATAAAATTACAAAAAAAGAGCGGATCTCCTGCTTGAGCAGGGGGCTGGACTAGAAGACCTCCAAGCTCCCTACCAGCTCTATTCTGATTCTGACTCTGACCACTATCACCTTCTCCTGAATCTTCTCCCCTCTGGGTTTGAAACCCCACCCTTTTCAATGCTGTCCTCAGGATCTGGTTTTTAGGGTGCTTTCCTTCTCCAGTTGGACGACACCCACTAAAGGCAAAGATCCCCACAGCTGGACTTCCCGCAGGCTCAGGCAAGAGCCATTCCATCCCTCTTCCCTTCCTCTATTCTAAGTGAAAAGGAGCTTGAAAGGATTTTTAAGCTGCCACGAATGAGAGAGCATGTAGAGGAAAGTAACATCCGTGTAAATTAAGGAAGGACAAAGGGAGACAGTTAAAGCCCTCTAAGGTCTATAAATCTTGTAGTTGGTTATGGCCACAGGAGAAGAGAAACAAGCACAAGTCACTAAAAAGCACTGTAAGAATGCCCAGCGTTTAGATGTAGAGAACTCCTCCCCCCCGCTCTCTTCCTTCCTGTCACTTTGCTCCTTCTTCCTTCCTTCCCTCCCTTTCTTCCTCCCTCCCTCTCCTTCTTTCCTTAAATCTCTCCATCCTCCCTCCCTCCCATCCTTCCTTTCCTTCCTTCCTCAGATTCCTTCCTTCCTTCCTTCCTTCCTTCCTTCCTTCCTTCCTTCCTTCCTTCCTTCCTTCCTTCCTTCCCTCCCTCTTCCTATTCTCTCCCAGCTGCCCTGGCATGAAAACTGCTTTAGAAGAAGGCCGGTTTACAAAAATGGAGGCCGCCCAGTGCCTGCCATGGCAAAAGAAGCCAAGCTTCCCATTTCTGACTTTTCTCTTTATGGGGGCTGCCCTCAACCCCCAACAGAGACGGAAGATCTTTGGGGGAGGGAGAAACCAGGCGAAGGACAGACTGCGGTAGAGAAAATTCACTTTATGTGGCCGCCGGGCATCAAAAACCACTCGATGGCGCCTCATCTATCCATCAAACCCCTTTCCCCCCCCCCAACCTTTCTCTCTCCTAGGATGCCTGTTTTCAATTGGGGCTGTTGCTGTTGCTGCTGCTGGTTCCTGCCAGACAGATTTTTTTCCTTTTGTTAAATTGATTGGACAACCGGGGAGCACGGAAGATGTTTCCCTGTCAGGCTGCTACAGCCCGATCAATGCGGCTGCCAGGTGGAAATTCGGAGGGGCTGCTTTGCAATCTGGGCACACAGAGCCGAATGCGACACCTCCGGCTCTCCCATCAGGCAAGGTTTTACTGGGGCTCTTCTGCAGACAGGCAACCCTCCACTTACGACCACCACGCAGAGCCCAACGTCTCTGCTGCTAAGCGAGTTGTCCAGCTAGCTTTGCCCATTTTACCAGCTCTCTTCCTGAATCCCTGCACCGGTTAATAAACCCGGTCGTTAAGCGAATCCACCTTCCCCCATGGACTTGGCTTGTTAGAGGGTCGCAAAAGGGGGATCATGTGACAACCTCCTCCCCCCGGATGCTGCGACTGTCATAAATACGAGCCAGTGGCCAAAGGTCCGGATTTTGATCATGTGACCATGGGGGAGGGGAGAGGGAGGTGCTGCAACGGTTGTTAAATGTGAAAAATGATCATTTTCCCCCCAGTGTTGTCGTAACTTCGAACAGTCGCTGAATGAACTATTGTAAGTCAAGGACTACCTGTACTGGGTAGCCCCCCCCCTTGGTAGAAAGCCTCGCCCCCTTGAAACATGCCCTGTTATGGTTCCACTGAACGGCAGCTGACTTTTTTCTGCCAACCACATCCACAAAAAACGGAAGGGGCATGAAAGGAGCTGAGCCACCCTGCTCCCCTGGGCAGTGCCAGCCAGGAAGTTCAGCCGTGATTTGGCTCCTGCGTTTGATTTCTCCTCCCCTTCTGCAACTCTGCAAACAAAGCACTTCCTCTTGCAGCCCCCCCCCCCCCCCGCCCCCAATCTGGTTCACTTTTAGGGCTTAACTCTGTCTCGTATGGAGGACGCGGCCAGCCAGCCAGCTTCTGCCACTCTGGCATGGCTGCATGTCCCCAGAAACCCCGGTAAGGGAATGTCTCTGCCATCTTGGCTTACCAAGACCGCTAAGCGACCGTTTCAGACAGGCATTGGCGTCTGGCATTGGAAGGGGGGCGGCCAGGGTATTATACTAACAATGTCAACTCATCAAACATTCTTCGGCCTGTTTTAGTAGTTGCCATTAAAAAAAAAAAAAGGGGGGGGGAGAGGAAGGAAATCCGGAAGAGCAGGGCAGCAGTTTAGAAGCGAAAGTCCATTCCAACTCTTCTCTTTAAAAGATTGTAACTCAAATACCAAAGCTTTTGCCCAAAATATATTTAATTGGAGAACGTGATTGATGACACCCAGCCCGTGAACATGCTCAATGGGAGAACCTGGTTTATGAGACACCTGGGGGGGGAGGGAGGGAAAGAGGGTCCCAGGGGACTGGGAATGACGTAGACCAGAGTTGGCTTCATGCAGGGCAGGGCCAGGAGGTCGCCTCAATTAAATCCTTTGAAGTTTTTTGAAGTTTGACTCGAGAATCATGATTTCATTAAGGCAATTGCTTGAATCCTGACAAACAACAGCTTAACTGAGCCATGGTGGTGCAGTGATTAGAAAGCAGCATTGCAGGCAAACTCTGCTCGCTGCTAGCAGTTCGATCCTGACCAGCTCAAGGTCGACTCAGCTTTTCATCATTCCGAGGTCGGTATAAATGAGGACCCAGATTGTTTGGGAGTAAGATGCTGACTCTGCAAAGTGCTTGGAGAGCGGTGTAAATCACTATGGAGTGGTAGATAACTGCTATTTCGATTGCAATATTTTCCTCCCTCCCTCCTCCTTCTTTCCTGAGTCTTGGTGGTGCAAAGGTTAGAATGCAATACTGCAGGTAAACTCTGGTCCCTGTCAGCAGTTTGATTCTGACGGGCTCAAGATTGTCTCAGCCTTCCATCCTTCCCAGGTCAGTGAAAATGAGGACCCAGATTGTTTTAGGACAAGATGCTGACTCTGTAAACTGCTCAGAGAGGACTGTAAAGCACTACGAAGTGGCATGTAAGTGATATTGCTATTGCTATTAGAGCCTCTGTAATAACATTGATGGGACATAGACAACAATAAACTTCAATGCTAGGCAATCAAATTAATGAAGAGAAAACTAAGAGGTTGATATGGGCAGAAAATGCAAAACAATTTATACATGGATGGATTTTACTGCGAAAAATGTGAAATATTTAGGAATCTTCTTCAGGGCAAATAGTAAGGATTTATTCATGGACAATTATGTACCAAGTTGGAAAAAAATAGTTATTCCCCCCCCCCCTTTTTTTTTTATTGCAAGGCTGCCTAGGGAATTCTGGAAGTTGAAGTCCATTCTTCTTGAAGCTCCCAATGGTCAAAAATGCTGCTGTAGCATTTATGAAGGGGTGCCAAACTTACTCCAAGGGGGACACCAAACAATTAATTTTTGTGAGCCCCTTCACTGTAGCCCCCTCCTCTTCCAAAAATCCCATCAAGAGGGACGCTGGGTGCTTCCAGCAAGCAGGCAGGGACCATCCTTGAACCCAGGGAAGGAGAGAAGCAAAATGCATTGCCCCCAAGTCTTCAAGTTGCCAAGGCTGAGAAACACTGCCCTAGGCTGGCTGGGGAATTCTGGGAGTTGAAGTCCACATGTCTTCAAGGAAATTAACAGAAGGACAGAGTTGGAAGGGACCAAGCAGGAGACTCTATACCATTTCAGACAAATGGCTGTCCAATCTCTTCTGGAAAACCTCCAGTGATGGAGCACCCTGAACGTCTGGAGGCAGGCTGTTCCACTGGTTAACAATCAGGAAACTCCTCCTTATTTCCAGACCGGATCTCTCTCTAACCAACTTTCACCCATTGCTTCTTGATCTGCCCTGCCCTCAGGTATCTGAACCAAATAACAGGGTTGGAAGGCACCCTGGAGGTCTTCTAATCCAGGGATCTCCAACCTTGGCAACTTTTTAAGACTTGTGGACTTCCAACTCCCAGAATTCCTCAGCCAGCTTTCAGCTGAAGCCCACAAGTCTTAAAGTTGCCAAGTTTGGAGACCCCTGCCCTATACCATTCGAGACAAATGACTGTCCAGTTTCTTCTTAAAAACCTCTAATGGTAGAGAACCCACAACATAAACTGTTTCAACTCCTTCCCTCAAAAAGATGCTATAGAGCCCTGCACCAGAACAACTAGACACAAGGGGAGTTTTTTCCAGAAAGCCATCACTCTGCTAAACAAATAATTCCCTCAACACTGTCCAACTATTTACAAAGTCTGCACTACTATTACTGTTAACCTTCTCATCACTCCTTATCACGCATCCCCTCCCACTTTTGATTGTAGGACTGTATCTTTGTTGCTTGTATCCCAATGATTTATATTGACTGTTTCCTAGTATGATTTGATTATACTTATTTGTACCCTGTGACTATCATTAAGTGTTGTATGTTATGATTCTTGATTCTTAAGAATGTATATATTCTTTATGTATACTGGGAGTATTTACACCAAGACAAATTCCTTGTGTGTCCAATCACACTTGGCCAATAAAGTATTCTGTTCTGTTCTATTCTATTCTGAAAGTGAACCGTTCCATTCACCCTGCCACCAGCCGTTTGAGGTCCCAATCCTGCCTCCCACCCACTCTCCCACCTGGCTGGTGGTCCAGAGGAGTGAAACTCAAGGCTTACCAAGGAGGGGCTGATGGCCTGCTGGGGTCAGAGATCAACCTCCTTTTCCATTGGCTTGGAAGCCCCTGAAGCTTAAAAAAAAAAAGGGCCTCGAGACTCAGCCGCTTTCTGTAGCCTTTTAAAATAATGACTCTGGCAGTTTCTAGGCAACCTGTGTTTCCATGGCGAAAGATTCCGGGAGGGTGTGTGTGTGTGTGTGTGTGTGTGTGTGTGAACCCAGCGTGCGCCTCTGATCGCGTTTGGTTAGGCGTGATCGATTGCAGCTTGCCTCCGCTTAGCCCGGTGCTGCGGCTCACTTGCGCCCGCCAAGGCCGGAAGAGACCCTCGCTGAACAGGGGGGCAGCTGGGGACAGGCAAGGGGGCTTCCACTGGCTCAGTCAGCTGCTGCACCCCGATGTCTCCGAGGGGATCAAGCAGGCCGGCAGGGCGATGGTCATCTGCACGGCTGTCTCCAGTGGAAGGATATGGGAGTGTACGAGTAATTAACCCTCGACTTGCAACCATTCGTTTACTGACAATGGCGCTGACAAGGTGACCACTTTTCACACTTAAGGAACATCGCAGCCTCCCCGTAGTCGTGTCGTCATAATTCGGATGCTTGGCAACTGGCATGTAGCCCTTGACTTACGACCAGAATCACCATCGTCATTTAACGGGCCCCATTAACCCTCGGAGGGTGGAGTCTGGAATGGAGCTCACAGAGTGTTTTACTAGCCGGATGCCCTTCCTGTCACCAATGTGGAGTCGTCGTCCCCCCACCCCTCCAGCAGATATTTTCTCAGTGGGCCCAGAGAGAGAAATATCTGCCTCTACCTAGGATTGAACTCGCAGCCTCCTGATTGGGAGGTGAGAGCTCCACCTCTAGGCCACCGGAGGCTGGAATTATGGTGGCTGGGGAATTCTGGGAGCTGAAGTCCACAAGTCTTAAAGTGGCCAAGTTTGGAGACCCCTGCTCTAGATCTCTAACAGATAATCAGAGTTGAAAGGGATCTTATAGGTCATCTAGTCCAACCCTCCGCCCAAGCGGGAGACCCTACACCATTTCTGACCAATGGCAGTCCAATCTCTTCTTGAAAGTCTCAAGTGATGAAGCTCCCACAACTTCCAAGGGCAACTTCTGTTCCATGGGCTGATTGCTCTCCCTGTCAGAAAGTTTCTCCTTGTTTCCAGGTTGAATCTCTCCTTGATCAGTTTCCATCCATTGTTCCTTGTCTGGCCTTCGGGTGCCTTGGAGAATAGCTTGACCCCTTCCTTCCTCCTCTCTGGGGCAGCCCCTCTAATATTGGAAGATGCTCTCCTGTCTCCCCTGGTCCTTCTCTTCCCTAGACTAGCCAAGTCCAGTTCCTTCTTCATGTTTTAGTTTCCAATCCCCTAATCACCCTGGTTGCTCTTCTCTGCACTTTTTCTAGAGTCTTGAAATCTTTTTTATAGTGTGTGACTAAAACTGGATGCAGGACTCTAGGTGTGGCCTTACTCAGGCTTTCTGTGGACTTTGTTCTTTTAATTTATGCCCTTGGATCTCTACATTTCACAACCTTGGCAACTTTTGGATACCTGCACTTCCATTTCTCCGAATTTCGCATGGCTGGCTGGAGGAACAGTGCCACATGATGGGGGTGGGTTTTTGTGTTTTGTTTTTGATCTAGAAAGAGACCAGCGAGGGCCTCCAGGGAATAGACACCCCTGCACAAGAAGGGAACTCCAGAGGTTGGAGAATGAACCACAACCTGGGAAAGCTGTTCCTATGGTAGCCTTGAGGCTCTGCCGCCTGCGGCACACCTGTCTTACCTGCGAGCAGCTTCCTGCAGCTTCACAGGCTGCCTGGCGCTGAGGTAGGGCAGGCAGGCATCCACCACCGTATTCAGGTCGTTCTCGCCTGCAGAAACAGTTAAGATGGGCGGCTCAGAGGAGGGGCTGCTCAAGTCACATACCCCCCCCCCTTGCACCTGCCCCTCACACTCTCCATCTCCCTAGAGACCCTGCTTGAGTGGGGCCAGGCCAGGCCAGGGACAGAAATGCAGGGGAGGGTCACATGGCGCATGCCGGGCCCTCCTCGGACTCAACTTGCAGGCAGTCCTCGACTTACAACGACCATTGAGGCCAACATTCGTTCTGTTAAGCCTAGACCGAGTTTGGCTCCATTTTAGGACCTTTGTCGCCAGAGTTGTTGTTAAGTGAGTGGCTGCAGTTGTTTGTTAAGTGAATCCAGCTCCCCCATTGATTTTACTCATCAGAAGGTCACAATAGGGGATCATGTGGCTCCCCGGGACACCGCAACCGTCATAGGTACATGCCAGTTTCCAAGAGTCCAAATCACACGGCTATGGGGATGCGGCAACGGTCGATAGGTGTGAAAAACGGCCCTAAGCCACTTTTTTTTCAGTGCCATCGTAACTTCGGTCACTAAACAGGCTGTTGTAAGTCGAGGAGTACCTGTGGTGGCTTTGCCAGCAGGGGCCCTACGTGCAGATGATAAAGGGAGGAAGAGAAGAGCTGGATCCACATAATGCAGGTCAACCCCGAGGCCATTTTCAGGCTTCAGCGTTGCCAGACTGGAGCTGAGGGATATGGAGGATGGGAGGAAATAGAGATAGCTGGGGTTTTTGCCCCCCCCCCCCCCCCCCCCCCCCCCAAAAAAAAAAAAAAACTTTCTCCTGGGAACCAAAGACATTCCCACAGGTGCCAGGAGAGAGGAGGAGTGCCTTGATTGGACCATGTGACTGTTTCGGAAAGGGGAACAACTTTTATTTTTAATTAGGTGAAAACCGCAGGAATATTCAGAGTTGGTTTTCACCAGCCTGTGCCATTGAGATACGTCCAGTAGAACTGTTCTTTGAGGCATCTACTTGCCCCAGCGTTCTGTTTGCTACGGGCGTGTATGTATTGGAACCCTGACAATACATTTATTTAAACAAGGGGTTCACTTGAGAATCCCACCCCTGGCTGCGTGGTACTCCTGGTACTCACCCAGATCCAGAGCCTGGCAGAGAGTCCCAAGGCCCTGGAGCACAGCCAGCTGCAGCTTGAAGGCCAGGGTGTGGCTGTAGACGGGCCCGGCGTGGGCGCTGGGGGCGGCCTGGGCGACAAGGGAGGCCGCCAGCTTTGGCAAGACGTCTTTGGAGAAGCGGCTCCTTAGGAAATCCCCACTGCAGGCTCCGAGAGTGCACAGCACCTGCCAAGAAGCCCATCAGCTGGTCACTCATCCCCAGAGACAAGCCCCTGCCTGGACTGAACTGAAGGAGAGAGAGCCCTTTTCCAGGGGTTCTTCTTCCTTTTTTCAGTTTCTACTTATACTTTTTTCTTTAACATATGTAAGTGCTTAATAAGCAGTGCATTGCCTGAGTCAATTTGCAAATACATAATAATAGCAATAACGTTCTTTAGTTGTACGTAATGGTATTTCTAATTTCTACCTGTATTATCTAATCATAGCTAAAAACAGATAAACAGAAAAATGAACTGACAAAGAAAATAGACCTTCAGGTAGTTAAGAAAGTAAAATATTTGGGAATTTAGCTAACAGCCAGGTGTGCCACAATTAAAGAAGATAACTTTACAAGGTTAATGCAACAAATTAAACGAATTGGAAAACTGGGAAACCTCTTCCGGGGTTCTGTGATTCACTTCCCTGTTCTCTGTGCTTCCTCCCAGAGAGAAAGAAGGAGAGGGAGAGGGAGAGAGAGGAGGGGGAGGGAGAAAGAGAAGTTCCTTGAGAATGGGCTCTATCAACCTCTGGTCCTGGTGACTGACCCAGATTGGATCCTGCAAGGTCATAATGGGACACGTAGATTCACCTTACCTTAAAGGCTCTGAGAACAGCCAAGGGGTCATCGTTAACCAAGCGGCAAACGAGAGCAGGCCATGCCCGATGCGCCAGTGGAAGGAGCACGTTCTCATGTGGACCAAGGACCATCACACCAAGTTCGAGGACTTCGAGGGCCTATCGAGAGATGCCTCAGAGTCAGAAGATGAACATGCCAGGGTTAAGGGAGATGAGTGGTGATGTTGGGGAAACGGAGGAGTGGGTCTCAATTCATAATGTACGAATAGAAATGTGGGCTCCTTAGTGGTCTCTGAGCTTAGTTTGCTTGCAGACGTTTCATAGTCCAACTAGGTCACATCATCAGTGCTAGAAAGAAGTGGGGTTTGCGCTCTGTTTATTATCCCTTCTAGCACGGATAGGGTTCCCTAGTTGGATCATGAAACGCCTGCAAGAAATCAACCAATCTCGGAGAGCATCAAAGACCCCACAGGTTCTCCTCCTCTTCCTTTCTGCAAACCCAATTCTAGCATAGATGAAGTTACCTAGCTGGGTCATGAAACATCTGCCAGAAAACCACCATGTTCAGAGAGCACCACAATCTATAATGCGCTCGGTCCTTTGGGACAGTAACAGGTTTAAGCAAAGACCAAGCAAGAAGGAAGATGGAGAGTCCTATTATGCCTTAGTTGGAGGGCATGGGGCAGCCAACCATCCTCCTTCTCTAGCTCCAATTCAGTGCAGCAGGAAAAGATGAGTAGAGCTCTCTGAGGAGCTTCAATGCCAAGGACAGATGGACCAGGCTTGGGATAAGGGTAGCTTTGCTGCCCTGCTCAAGTCTGCCTTCTCCTTCCCAAGGTCAGGTTCTCCTGAGCCTGACAAAGACCTGCCACTCTGTTGACCAGGATTCTGACAACTCTAATGACCGGTCAAAAGGTACATATGTTGAGATGAAGGAGGCGTTGGAGTTGTGGAAAGTTCCATAGGAGACCACCATTTTGTGAGTTAAACATGAGTTCAAAACCGCAGAAGGCATACATGAGTAGTTTTTATAACTTCTATTCCTTATCTGTCGTGTGCTGGCTTCTTCTTATGTAACTAAGTAAAAACAAGGAATCTCTCTCTATGTAACTTGCTTCACACTGCATGCGGGGTCCTTCCAGCCTTATGGAGGATCCACCTTTCTTCAAAACACATTTTATCAAGAGAGATCTGGACTCATTGGCACCCAGCTACACCTGGTTCCCTGCTTAACAACTCTGGTTGGGCTTTGGAGCAGAATTTAACGCACCTGAGTAGGTGGAGGAAGAGGTCACCCTGCACTAGCCAAAGCCAAGGACAGGCTGCTCCGTGTGTGTGTGTGTGTGTGTGTGTGTGTGTGTGGGCCCTTGAGGGCTTGGCAGCATCAGGGGACAGCTGGTTGTGTCAATGACATACCTTCAGTCGCACTGCGAGGCTCTTGCTGGGCAGCAGGTGGATGGCCCTCTCCAGGACACCTTTCGCCATCTTGGCCTGCAAGGGCAACGGCCTGCCTGCCTCAGGAAGCTCTTCCGGTGCTTCGGGCTGCACTGCAGGATCCTCTGGGGAGGCAAGAGGCCACAGCTGTGGGCACAGTGGGGGGGGGGTGGTGCAGAAGGAAAACTTCCTTTGCCACCGTTGTACAGTCAGCCCAACAGCTGTGGGTGCTGAGGCCGGGCACTAATTCAGCCACTCCACGAGCGGACATTGCCCATCCCCCCGTCCAACCACAGGCCAAGACATTTATAGCTGTACCAACCTTCCTCCTCCTCGACATCCCCCTCTGCAACCTGCTTCTGTTTCACGTAGGCCGAGAAGAACTCCTCCATTTCGTCTGCAGTGGGCAGGTTGGTCGGCCTTGGTGCCTGTGGACAGGAGGAACCACTTCCCGGCTTCTGCTGGGTTTCCTGCTCCGGCCCAAACCAGGAAGCTGCCAAGAAGAGGAAAATGCAGTTAGGCTTCCTAGATCCGAGATGGGATGGACAGCGGTGAGAATTTCAGACCAACCTCTGGGGAAAACCTCTGGACAAATGCAGTCTAGCCCTCGTCCTCTGTATTAGAATAACAGAGCTGGAAGGGACCTTAGAGGTCTTCTAGTCCCACAGCCTGCTCAGGGAGGAAACCCTCTACCATTTCAGACAAATGGTTGTCCAATCTCCTCTTAAAAACCTCCAGTTTTGGAGCACCCACAAGCCTTCAGGAGAGCTGTTCCACTGATTAATTGTTCTCACTTTCAGGAAATTTCTTAGTTCCAGATTGCTTCTCTCTTTTGATTAGTTTCCATCCAGAGAAACTTAAAACACCCTTTGCTCACCTCTATAGTGATCCTGACAGCCAATTATGCCAGCGGGAATTGGAAGGCATCAGCAAGTATTAACCAGAGACTTGACGTCTTCCAACATAGATGCCTTTGCTGAATCCTAAAGATTTGCTATTTTGACCATATTACTAACGAAAAAGTGATCCAAAAGAGTTTCTCCTGCAAACTGTCTCATGCAGAAGATTCCAACTTACAGGTCATATTTTCTGGAGAACAATTGATTCCCCAAGGTGGCAATGGGACAGACAGACAGACACACACAAAATGCCAAACAACCAAGGGGAAGCTCTCAAAATACATATGGACTACACAACTTGACCAGGGCAAAGCAATAGACGCAATTTACATAGACTTCTGTAAAGCCTTTGATTCAGTGGTACATGACAAACTACTCCTAAAACTAAAATCTTATGGTATCTCTGGACACCTGCATAACTGGATAGAGGCATTCCTGTCAAACAGACAACAAATGGTCAAAATTGGGAGCATCCTATCAAATTTTGTACCTGTCAACAGTGGTGTCCCGCAAGGCAGTGTTCTAGGACCAACTCTCTTCATACTCTACATAAATGACCTCTGTGATCATACCAAGAGCAACTGTGTTCTCTTCACTGATGATGTAAAGCTATTCAACACCACAGACAATACTGCTACCCTTCAAAAGGACCTTGACTATGTATCAGAATGGTCAATCAAATGGCAATTTCAAATCTCAACAAATAAATGCTCCATCTTACATATTGGCCAAAAAATCAGAAAATAAAATACAAGCTGAATAGTCAAGACCTTGCTGATGATCCAAACTCTGTAAAGGATCTTGCAATACTCATCTCAAATGATCTAAATGCTAGAGCCCACTGTAACTACATAGCCAAAAAGGCATAAAGAGTTGTTAACCTAATCTTACATAGCTTTTTCTTTGGTAATATTACACTATTAACTAGAGCATAGAAAACATTTGCTAGACCAATACTCGAGTACAGCTCATCAGTCTGGAACCCACATTACGCATCTGATATTAACACAGTTGAGAAAATCCAGAAATATTTCACAAGAAGAGTTCTCCACTCCTCTACTCATTGCAGAATACCTTATGCCACCAGACTGGAAATTCTAGACCTAGAAAACCTAGAACTAAACTACACTGCCTTCGGTCTGATCTAAGTATAGTATATAAAATCATACACTGCAATGTCCTACCTGTCAATGAATACTTCAGCTTCAACCATAGCAACACAAGAGCAAACAATAGATACAAACTCAAGGTTAACCGCATCAAACTTGATTGCAGGAAATACGACTTCAGCAACAGAGTGGTCAATGTCTGGAATACTCTACCTGACTCTGTGGGTTCTTCCCCAAACCCCAGAGGTCTGTAGGGGGCGTGCTTTTATTTTTCTTATATGTATCCATTTCATGTATTCATAACTATGTTTATACTTATACCTGTTACTTATAATTGTTTTGACAAAATAAAATAAATAAAATAAAATAAAAATACATGGCGGAGAATCATCTGGGAGGATGCTGAAGTACTCGCCCAAGACCAGAAATGCTGGAGACCCCTTGCTGCCTAATTTAACGCGTAGCACGGAAGGATCTAAGCCTAAGTAAGCCTGGTGAAAAGAGCTTGGGGAAGGCAGGCTGAGGCTTTTCTCCCGCAGTGAGGGAAGCTTTCCGCCTGCCCTGCAGTTATGCAAGTAAAGCCATTGATTGAAGGAAGTTCTCTCAATTCAATTAGCTCCCTGCTTCAAAAGCTCAAACCTGGCTCAGAGATGAATTGGTGATAAAAAGCACTCTGAACATCATCCTGGGGTGAGGGCTATAAGCATCAAGGACAGATATAAACGGGAGGAACAGAGGCATTAGAAGAACAAATGTTGCCTCTGCCCTTATGGAATACCTTGCTCCAGAGGGAAGGCAGGTCCCACTCTTCCTGATCATCAACTTTTGGCTCTGCCAGCTAGCATGGGGTCCAAAAGTGGCAGGCAGCCTTGGGGGAGGTTGGTGGCTTGAAGGTGGCCCCTTCTGCCTTTTTAACTGTGTTTCTTTTTATGTGACTTATCCAATATTTAGGACCCAATTAGGCCACAAAGAAGAGGGGGTCCACCTATTCTCCAAAGCCCCTGAAGGCCAGACAAGAAGCAACGGATGAAAACCAAAGAGAGAATCATCCTAGCTATAAGGAGAAATTTCCTGATAGTGAGAACAATTAACCAGTGGAATGACTTGACTCCAGATGTTGTGGGTGCTCCATCACTAGAGGTTTTTAAGAAGAGATTGGAGTGCCATTTGTCTGAAATCATATAAGGTCTCCTGCTTGAGCAGGGTATTGGACTAGAAGACCTCCGAGGTCCCTTCCAACTCTTGTTATTCTGTTTTTATTTGTAAAACCGCCCAGTCATGTACTTGAGGTGGTGGGTGTAAAAATTTGATCATTAAATAAATAAAAATGCATGGATGTCAAGCTTCTTTTTGCCAAGGAACAATCTGCGCTCAGAATATAAAGACTGTCAGGCTGGATAAAAAGGTGTAAGACTGATATATAGCTGCCCCCGCCCCGCCCGCCTTCTCTCTCTCTTGCACACACACATAGCTTGGAGCTTGTAGTTAGCAGCTGCTCGTTTTCTGGTCTAGTGAAGATGATGACAATAATAATTTTATATGCCATCTGACTCTCAGGGACTCTGGGCAGTTTACAAAATGTGAAAACATTTAAGAAAACTGCACACGCAAAAAGAACAACGATGAGAGAGATAACAAATCCAGATGGAAACCAAGAAAAAGAAGCAAGGAGGGTTTCAATCACTCTTGCAAACAGCCAGGGGTTCAGGGCCCTTTGAAACATCAGTAAGACGGGGGCTGTTTGAATCTCCGGGGAACCTCATTCCAGAAGGCCGGCGGCTGCTAGAGAAGGGGGACTTCTGGGATACAGATAGATGGCTTTGTTTAACAGAAGGAACAAGGAGAACACCAGCCTTGCAAAATTAAATTGACCAGCCAGATGCTATGAGAGGTGGTGGTCCCTCAATTAAGCAGGCCCTGTGCTACGGGGGGCCTTCGAGATAGCAACCAGCATCTTGAAGTCTATAGAGATTCTGTCATCCAGGCCATGGTTGTCCCAAAGCTGTTTTTTTTTTTTCCAGGAAGCAAGTCGAACTGTGAGTCAGAAGGTCTATGGAGATTCTCAATCAATCATCCAAGCCATGGTTGTCCCAAAGGAGGGGTCCCCCCCCTCCCCCCCCCAAAAAAAAAGGCAACTCAGCTTTCTCGGTGTTTTTCTTTGAAAACATTTTGCTTCTCATCCAAGAAGCTTTTTCAGAACTGTGAAGCGTATTTATTTGCTTGCCCATCTTAACTTATTAATTCATCTACAATTCTGAAGAAGCTTCTTGGATGAGAAGCGAGATGTTTTTCAAAGAAAACACCAAGGAAGTCCAATTGTCTGAAATGACTTCCTGATCTGGGAATGGCACAACTAGTGCGCCAGATGGAGCCGTGCAAAGGTCTTCGGGGCCACAGTGGTCACCTGCCTGGGAACCAGTTGTGAATCCAGAAGACGCACAAACTGTGTGTCGCTTTTGAACAGGGAAGCGTCACCTGATTTATGGTTAAAGGTAGAATGTCTTCAGATCTGGGCAGTCCAAACACCCAGTCACACAGTCCTGGTAGGTGTGAGTTGGAGAGGAGTCCTCCCCCTTCAAACCCACATAGGTCCCCGGCACTAGAGCAGAACCTCACCAGCCTTGCTTGGCTGGCCTGGAGTTGAAAGATACCGTTGATTCGAACCCTAGATCCGTGGATGACATCACCCAGGTGAAGAAGGATTTTGTGGTATCAGAAAGGAAGACCGTGACAGAGAAGACACGCTTCCTCATTCTCACAAGGCAACATTTAATTGAGGGGGCTTTAACCACTGCCCCCCTCCCTGCCCAAACGTTCCAGAAAGGTAGATTTAATTGGAAGACAGGGGGTCTCTCTAGCCCTATGACAGTGGTGGCTAATCTTTTTGGGCTCCTGTGCAAAAACTTGTGCGCACACTTGCACCCTGGTGCACCAGCACCCAGAAGGCAATGCCCCCCCCCCAAAAGCCCCCTAAGCATGTGCGTGCAATCCCCACCCACCCACCCCTGCTGCCCCTTAACCTGCACTGCACCTTACAGCAGATTTCTGGCTGGTTTGAGGCCTTTTTTGGCCTCCCAAAGGCTTGAGGAAGGCTTCTGCAGGCTTTTCGAAAAAACAGGAAGTGACGAAATGGGGGTAGTTTTCGGCCTGCAAAGCCTGCAGAAGCCTCTGGGAGGCTGCAAAAAGGCCTGAAACCAGCCAAAAATCAGCTGTGAGGTACGCACATGCCCAGTGAGGTAAGTTTGCCTGCAACTCGCGTGCCGGCACAAATGGCTCTGTGTGCCCCCTGTGGCATGCGTGCCATCGGTTCGGCATCACGACCCTATGACATGTAGGACTTTATAGGTGATAACCAGCATCCTGAATTCTACCTGGTAAGATACACTCTTTGTTCACTATTCAGAGTTTCATTAGTTAAGATAAATATGCTTAGGAGATGAACACACAGAGTGTTTAACCCAAGTTAACGAAACACAATTGCTACATTCACATTTTATGCAATCTCCAACCAATAAATCACCCAAATCCCATGGCTGGGGAATTCTGGCAGATGAAGTCCACAAGTCTAAAAGTTTCCCAAAGTTGGATAACCTTGCACTATACCAAACTCTCTCTCTAACCTGGTCTAGTGTCTTCTTAACTCGGTCAGATGTAAAAGCAGGCTTAATTGCTCCCTTGGTTTGCTGTTGCTGGTCTCTTCCCTTGGAGGTGGTGGATTCCAGCGCAGCAAAAAAGCATACAGGTAGTCCTCAACTTATGACCCCAAATAGAGCCAGGAATTTTGGTTGTACATTGCTGCAGTCATAAGTCAAGCCAGCATGTGATCTGACTTGAATGTGTGTCCATTCGTATGATGGTCAATAACTGAACCACATAGTTGTTAAGCAAATCACATGGTTGTCACTCTGAATCCAGCTTATTCAATGGGCGTTTTTTGCTGGAAAATGGCGCAATAAATAAATAAATCACAAATGCTGTCAAATGCCCAAAATGCAATCATGTGACCAAGGAGGTGGTACAAAACTCTCAGGAGAGGTGGCAAGTAATTTTTAAAAAATTTGGTCGTAATTTTAAACATTAAGTAACCATTAAGTTGAGGATTACCCGTGTTGGCTGGGGAACATAGGAATTGAAGTCCAACAGATCTGGAGGCTACTACTGCAGCCGCCGTGGCAGTGGTTAGAATGCAGTCCTGCAGGTTACTTCTGCTGACTGCCAGCTGCCTGCAATTTGGCAGTTTGAATCTCACCAGGCTCAAGGCTGAGCCTTCTGTCCTTCCGAGGGCAAATAGACTGTGACCTGCTTAGAGAGGGATGGAAAGCACTGTAAAGCGGTATATAAGTTTAAATGCTCTGCTACTAGGGCTGGAAACTTAAGTTTATCTTAAGAGCAAAACCAGCAAGTTCTGGAGCAGAGGCATTCAGAAAACATTTCCCAATCTTTCATTTGTAGTTACCTAGTGAGGCCATCAGGGTCCGTAGCGCCCCCAGGAACGAAGATGCCCGTTCACTGTGACACTGATCCAGCCTGGCCAAAACGTCTTCAACCAGGTCCTCCACCAAGGAGGCCCCCCCGGCATCCGAGTGTCGGAGCATGGCCTCCAGGACCTGCAAGGCATGGGGCTCATCGGCTGGGTGCCTCAGGTGCAAGGAGACCCCATTTGCCAGGTAATCGGCATTCTGCCTGAGGAGCTCAGGGATGGAGAGGTAGCCACAGGCCTGGCAGATGTCGGCCAGGGTCCCCTTGGCAGCCTGGCTGACCAGGAGCGTGCCGTCCCCGGCCTTCTCCAGCACAGGGTACAGAGCGGAGATTAAGAGCAAGCGGAAGTCCTTCCCCAGGGCAGAGGCAAAGCTGCTGATCCCTTCCAGTTGGATGCAGATCTGCCAAACGTTGCTGTTCATACAGCGGACGGTGGGGCTCGAACCCGGGGACACCGGAGGTCCGTTAGGTGCTCCGTACGTAAGAGCAAGGGGTCTGGCATCTGTGGCTGTGGGTTCAGCCCAGGACTCCTGGACCTCCAAGCAGGTGACCAAATGCCAGTTTGCCGAGTCCACGTATTCTTCTAGCACGGAAGTTACGATCCCCACGAGATCCTCCGAGCTCAGCAAAGCGTTCTGCCCTGCAGCTCCGGCGATCAGTTCATTGACAACCATGGCGGCCTGCTTCCGGTACACAGCGGATTCCCTGTACAGGTCCATGAAGTGATCCACCAGCAAGTAGAGATTCCCGTAAGTGCCCAGAGCCCGGCAAATCTGCTGCAGGAGGGGAAAAATCCGGTCGTCTGTGAAGAAGCGGAAGTACTTCCTCTGGAGGCGGCCCAGGGTGGGCTGAGGAAAAGCTTCTGGGGCCCAACTCCTCTCCTCCACCACCTTCACGTCCTTCGCCTCCAGCTCCAGGACTTGCATCAGGGCCTTGGAGAGACGCTGAAGGTGGGAGGCAGAGTGGAGAACCACACTCACCTTTGGGCCCAAGAGCTTCAGGTACCCAAGGACCAGGTTCAAAGTGGCAATCTTGCCTTGGTCGTTCTGGGAGGTCATTAAGCGGGGCAGGGCAGTGGCCAGAGAGTGAAGATCCTCAGCTAGGATGTCAGCCAGGAGCCTGTTCCCGGCCACTCTCTCCTGCGCGGCCATATCCTTCAACGCTCTCTCACTCGGACGCTGGACCTCGGGGCTCTCATCATTGACAAGGCCAACCAAGGCTTTTAACAACTGGCCGGCCGAGGCCACCAAAGAGCGCCCGCATGTTGTCAGGAGGAGGCGGGCCATTTCCACCAGCTCCCGTCGCACCTTCCAGTGGGGATGGATGGACCCGGATCCGACCACCTTCTCGATAAGGATGGAGAGTTTGGATGCGGTGTTTCTCGCCCAGTCTGCATCTCGGTGGACCACCAGTGCCTGTATTTTGCTCTGTTCCGAAGCTGGTTTCTTCCTCTCCGCTGGGATCTGCGCTAGCTGTTCATCGGCCATCACCAGACCGATGGCCCTAGAGAAGAGCCGGATGGCCGAGACCGTGATGGCATGACCTTGCTTTGCGTCTGCCGCGATAATCTTGGAAAGGGCGATGGAGATCCCAGGGAGGAAGGAGGCAAAGAGATCTCCACATTGCCTCATCTCCTCTTTCTCCAGGGACTGGTGATCCTCTGGGCAGTCACACTGCAGGAAGAGAGCCTGCAGACACCGCAAGACCGTGATCTTAACTTGCCGGGCTTTTTCCTGTTCGGCAAGGGCCAAAAGCAGGGACACAGCAAAGCCAAGTTGGGGAAGGCTGGAGGGCTGGTAGAGAGACAGAAGAACGTCTCCATAAACGGAGTGGAGCAAGGCGAGCAGAGCCTGGCCCACGTCTTGCTTCAGCTCCTCCGACAATGGTGCCAGCTGGGATGGGTTGGAGGGAGATGCCAGGCAGACACAGAGTTCGGAGAACAGGTCCAGGAGGAGATCCGCCTTCTTCACGCATGTGGACGAAAGCACGAAGCCGATGCACTGCACCACGCTTCGGACTACACCCTCCCGCTTCGTCCCGGGGGTCTTGAGGGCGAATCTCAAAGGGAAAAGGACGTATTCCTGGAGCTCCTGCAGGGCTGAGTCGCTGACCACCCGCAGCTGGGAGTGGAGGCGCTCCACGTTCTCCACCGTCTGGGCCTTGGTCAGCTGGACGCAGGCGGGGCGGAGGGCTCCAAAGGCCTCCTGGGGGGTGTCGAAAATGGCCATGGCTGCTGCTACTCCACTCTCAGGCTCACTTGACCTCCATTCTCCTGCCAGCAAAAGAAAATGATATTTTTATTTAGTTATATCCCTGGGATAGGAACAGGGATAGGATAGAGAATAGAGAATAGATAAATAGAATAAGAATTTGGAATAGAATAGAGTTTAAAGAATTTAGAATAGAGAATAGAAGAATTTAGAATAGAATAGATAACAGAACAGAATGCAGAATAGAACAGAATAGAAAACAGAGTAGCAGAGAATAGAGAACAGAATAGTATAAGAATTTAGAAGAATTTAGAATAGAATAGATAACAGAACAGAATGCAGAATAGAAAATAGAATTAAAATAAAAATAGAATAGTACAGAGAATAGAGAATAAAACAGAATAAGAAATTTAGAATAGGATACCAGAACAGAACAGAGAATAACACTAGATGAGACTAGAAGCCGGAAGGGAACTTGGAGGTCTTCTAGTCCAGCCCCTTGCTGAGCAGGGGAACCTATAACACTTCAGATAAGGTGGCTGTCCAGATTCAGCTCCAGTAAATCCCACCAACATTATTTTCACAAATCTCACGGCAGTGAACATTGCTCATTCAGGCAGCCCCCGACTTACAACCATTCGTTTAGTGACTGTTCGAAGTCACAATGTCACTGAAAAAAGTGACTCAGGACCAGGTTTCACACTAATGACCTTGGCAACTGGTTTGTATTTATAATGGTGGTCGCCTTTGTCCCAGGGTTATGGAATCACCATTTCTGTTAATCTTTCCCAGTCGAGAAGGCGGGTTTGCTTAGCGACCACGCGATTCACTTAATGACTGCAGGGATTCACTTGGAGGCTGTGGCAAAATGGTCATTGAACAACTGGCTTTGCTCAGCAACGGAAATTTTGGGTTCCACTATGGTCGTAAGTCGAGGACAACCTTAGGTTGCAAGTCGAGGACTACTCTTTTCCTCTCAACAACCCTGTGAGGTGGGCTGGGCTGAGAAAGAGAGGGAGGGACTGGCCAGCATTCGAACTCCTGACTTGTAGCCTTAAGTAGCCCGTAGTTAGGCGGCTGCCCCCCCCACGAGCCCCCTCCCCCCAGGCCCGGAGTTTTGCCTCAGAGGCAGGGAATCCCCTTAGAAAGGCGGCCCCCAACCCAGTCGGGGCTCCTCCACAGGAAAGGCCTCCGCCGGCTGGGCCTTCCCCGCCTACCCCGGGCTAGGCAGGGTTCCTGAGTGGAGAACGGACAGGCCAGCCCCTTCGCCCGGGACCCCTTGCCCGACAAGGCCAAACCCTGCTCGGACGGCCTAAGGGGAAAACGCGCCCCCCTTACCTTGCCCGACGCTCAAGGCGCCTGCGCGAATGCCCGCCTGCGCATGCCCGGAGCCTTCCGCCCGGCAACCGGCACGAGCGCGCGACGCGAAACGCGCAGACGCAGCGGGCTTTTTTTTTTTTTTTCCCGGAGCGGACTGCGCAGGCGTCACCGTAGGCGCTCTCAAGCTCCCCCGCGGTCACTTGGCAACTCGCCCCCCCCTCGCCACTGGCCCTTCCGGCGACCCGTAGCATGCCGTCCTCTGACCTTCGGCGGCGCCGGGGTGAAAGGGCGGACGGCCATTTTGTGGCGGTTGGTCGCCCCTGAGGCCGGGGGCCCGGTCCAGCCAGGCCAGGCCGGATCGGGTCGGGCGACATCCCCGCCGCCATGTCGTCGTTCTCGGAGTCGGCGCTGGAGCGGAAACTATCGGAGCTGAGCAACTCGCAGCAGAGCGTGCAGACGCTGAGCCTATGGCTCATCCACCACCGCAAGCACGCCGGGCCCATCGTCGTCGTCTGGCACCGAGAGCTCCGCAAGGGTGAGGGGAGGCCAGCGAGCCGCAAGCGCCGCGTAAAAGGCGGCGGGGGACCGACCATCATCCCCGGCCAGGCTCTTCCCCGGCGTGGAGGCAGCCAGGCGCCTTCTGGCCCTGAGGGGGCGGGGAGGGGGCTGCGATGTGGGGGCGGGAGGAGAGGCCCACAGGGGCGTATATTTTTGAGAGGGGGTCTGAAGGGCTTCATCTCCAGGCCTGGGTAGGATACGGGTAGTCCTCGACTTACAACGGTTCGCTTAGTGGCCTTTCCGAAGTCACAACAGCTATGGGGGTGGGGAAAGGTGCCTCGTGGCCGGACCTCGCACTTACGACCGCTGCAGCATTGCCCGCCCCCCGTCAGAGGGTCCAAATTCAGATGCTTGGCAACGGACTCGCATTTATGACGGTTGTTCTGTGTGTGTGTGTGTGTGTGTAGGTGTAGATGTATCATGTGATCTCCTTTTGAAAGTCAATGGGATTCACTTGACGACCATGTGGTGAACAGCTTGGAGCGATTCGTTTAAACAACTCTGGCAAGAAAGGTTGCAAAAAAACCAGGGAGAACTTGCTTAACAACGGTCTCGCTTGGCCACAGGAAATTTGTGGTCATAAGACAAGGAGACTCCTTTACCCACCAGGAAATTCAGGTCACCTTGATTGCTTCAGTTCCCCAGGCTCCAGTTTATCCTGTATAGGGAGTCCTCGACTTTCAATGGTTCGTTTAGTGACCATTCGAAGTTACAAGGGCCCTGAAAAAAAGCGACATGATCGTTCTTCATACTTACGACCGTTGCAGCATTCTCATGGTCACGGGGTTTATGTTCAGATGCTTGGCAGAGACTCACCTTTATGACGGTTGTAACATCCCCTTGAGACTTCCAAGAAGAGACTGGACTGCTACCTGTCATAAATGGGGTAGGGTCTCCCGCTTGGGCAGGGGGTTGTGTTAGATGACCTACAAGGTCCCTTCCAACTCTGATTATCTGATTATCCCTGGGGTCACGTGATCCCCTTTGGCGACCTTCTGCCAAGCAAGTCAATTGCGGGGGGGAAACCAGATCACTTAACGACCGTGTTATTAATTTAAGCACAGTAGTGATTCACTTAGCAAACGTGGCAAGCAGAGTTGTAAAAATCGAGTCAAACGTCACAAATCTCTCGCTTAGCCGCAAAAAAAAAGTTGGGCTCAATTGTGGTTGTAAGTTGAGGACCACCTGGGCAGACCGTCCTTGATTTACGACCGCAGCCAGGCCCAGAATTTACGTTGCTAAGCAAGGTGGTGAAGTGAGTCCGCACCGGATTGGACGATCCTTTTTGACTGGGACTGTTTGGTGAAACGCTACCGTTGTTGAGTGAATCATTCGGTCGTTAAGCAAATCCGGCTTCCCCGGTTGACTTTGCTTGTGGGAAGGAGGCCGGAAAGCTTGCAACTGGAGGTCACACCCTGGAAGCCACAGCCATTGTATGTATATGCTGTTGCCAAGCACTGGCAATGTGTGATCGCGTGGCCCCTTGTCTGATTTGTTGAGCTGTCACATCCCTTGCAGACGTTTCGCTTCTCATCCCAGAAGCTTCTTCACCTCCTTCGCTTAAGACTTGTAGCGGTGCCGAGTTGGGTAGCTGTGAAAATGTGTCATGGGGAAATATTCAAGTGTTAGAATTAGAATAACAGGCTTGGAAGGGACCTTGGAGGTCTTCTAGTCCAGCCCCCTGCTCAGGCAGGAGATCTTATACCATTTCAGACAAATGATTGTCTAATCTCTTTTAATTAAAAGTTTTTTGTTTATTTTAACAACAAACATTAACAAATACAAACATAAAATATCAAGTAAAACCATCTTTCCATTGTACAGTGTGTCGGTTGGTATATATCTTTTGTGCGCAATATCAATATATCCAAGTGCATTATTAAAATTCATATTATATAGATCAACTATGCATATTATGTTATATCACTGTTAACTTCTTATTAGACTAATTATAAATTCATATCCTTTTCGAGCAAATCTCAACTTTTACAAAGCCTAATTCATAATATTCATTTCGTTGTAGTTAGTTATAGCATATCATTACATTATCTTATGTCTAATCTCTTCATAAAAACCTCCAGGGAAGGAGCAGCCACAACTTCTGGTGGCAAGCAGTTCCACCGGTTAATTGTCCTCACCGTCAGGAAATTTCTCCTTAGTTCTAGGTTGCTTCTCTCCTTGATGATTTTCCATCCGTTGCTTCTTGTCCTGCCTTCAGTAAGTAATTCACAGAAGTGTAATTTCAAGGCCTTGGAGCCACCTGCAACCCCATTGTTGAACCCCAGACGATGTTAATTGTACAGGGAGTCGTCGATTTATGACCACAGTTGAGCCCAAAATTTGGGTTGCTAAGTGAGACATTTGTTAAGTGAATTTTGCCCCGATTTTATGACCTTTCTTGGCCCAGTTGTTGACAACCAGATTCTTGGTTCCCTATGCCATCCATCTGTAAACTCGCAAGATTTGTTTCTCTCACCATGTACATGCTTACATCCGAACTAGGACTGTGTTGTTTCTCTGTGTCATAATATATGTGGCTATTTGCATAATTATGTATATATGTACGTGTTTATGTTGTGTATATTGGAGTTGATGACACTTTGAGAACTGTATGCAACAAAATTTCATTTTATGCCGATTAGTGTGCAATTCAAAGTGACAATCGATTAGTGTGCAATTCAAAGTGACAATTCAAAGTGACAATCAAATTATTCTAAGTCTAAGCGAATCGCTTCAATTAGTGACAGGGTTGTTAAGTGAATCCAGCTTCCCCATGGACTTTGATCGTCAGAAGGTCGCAAGAGGGACACTGTGCGCGTCATAAATACGAGTCAGTTGCCAGGTGTCTGAATTTTTATCACGTGACCCTGGGGATACCAATGTCCCAAGTAATAAATACATCCCATTCCATAAGAACTCCAAGGCAGGCGTATTCTTCAAAGAACATTTTATTTGGGACATATCAAATTGGCACATTCCTGGTGGAAAAGCGGCTCTAAGTAAAGCTTTGTCTGCCCAGAATCTCAGTCACATGGTCCAATCAGCATACAGTCCAGTTGCTAGGCGACCTCAGTCTCCACCTTTCGAACACCTGCACAGCCATCCTTGATTCCCAGGGGAAATAATTTTATTTTGGCTACGACAAACACCCCAACTCTCTCTCCAACTCCCTTTAGCTCCAGGCTGTGTCAGCCCTGAAGCTGTGAGAAGAGAAACCTCCTTAGAGAAAAGCTACTACAAAAAGAAAATGGCCACAGTTCAGCCAACTTCAGGGTTGACAGGGGATGCTGCACCAGTCGTAAGTGTGGTCATAAGTCATCCTTTTCAGTGCTGTTGTAACTTTGGTCATTAAACAAATGGTTGCAATTCGAAGAGTGTCTGTATCCCTTAACAGCCTTTCAGCATTGCAGCATTGCAGAGAAAAGTGCCTTAACCTTGGTTTGGGAAGAGGGGAGACCCTGTGCATTCAGACAAACATTAAAGACATGCTTTTTCCTTGGGGGGGGGGGTGAGTTGAGGAGGCAAAGAAGGGGGAGACCAGCAATAAGTGGGATTGCAGTGGGGGGATCAGGTTTGGAGATTGGGGAAGCCCTATCTCTGGGTCTGTAGAGATTTTCAGTTATGTAGGTCACAGTTGTCCCAAAGGTGCTTTTTTTCAGGATTTTCAACTGGACTTTCTAGTTTTTCCATTGAAGTTGTTTCGTTTCTCCTCCAAGAATCTTCTTCAGCTCTGACTGAATGGGGGTGGTGGTGGAAGGATTTATGCTCCTTGCAGACAGCTGGTCATTTGCATCCTTTTAGAGGATCATGGAGGCCACTTGAAGGTTTATCTGTGTCCCCAGGGTTACAGTACGGACAAATATAGATGGATCAAAAAAAGCTTTGAAATGGGCTTGTTGAGCCTCCAGTACGATATATGGAGATACACACATCCAGTGTGTATATTCTGTAACTGCCTACCCCAGACCATGGTTTTGCTCTCAGGTGTGATGATCAAGGGCAGAGACACCTGTGAACCTTGAAGGGGTCTGGTGCCTGGGCTCTGGGACCGCTTAGGTGGCATCTTTCTGTTGCAACTTGGCAGAGCTCTTGAGAGAAAAGCTTTTTTTCTTCTTCCTTCCCGGAGATCCTGCAGTTTTATTTGTTTTATGGATTTATTAGGCCAGCCAGCTCCAACCCTGTGACCCTGGGCGGCGTATGACAACAAGGCAACTGAGGCAGTTGATTTCCCACATCCATAAAACAGGTGGAGATCTGATACCAATAGAAGAGAATTTCTGCTGCTCAGGGTTGAACTTGCGGGATCCTTCTGAGCTTGGTGGGTTTTCTTGCAAACATTTCATGACCCAGCTGGGTGACATCATCAGCATAATTTACTTTATGGTCATTTAACCTCGTACAACAAAATTAAATGCTATCTTGAGTGTACCTTACACATTAAAACACACACACACACACACATCCTTCACATTCTATACCAGTGATGATGGATAACATTTTCAGCACCGAATGCCCAAAGTGCACATGCGCTTTCGCAAAATACAATATGCATGTGCCCTCTCCCCCACAAGCTCCCCGACCCACCTGCGCATCTGCCCCGACTCCCAGCATGCGCCCTGCTCCCTTGTGTATGCACAGCAGAGACCTGAAGACCAGCTGGCTAGCAGGAGGTGCATGCATGCGTGGCTAAGCTGAGCTGGGGCGATGGCTCACGTGCCCACAGAGAGCACTCTGTGTGCCACCTCTGGCATGCCTGCACCTGTTTGCTATCAGGGTTCTATACAATTGAACTGAGAACCCCTGATACTGCATTAATGTTGCACTATGCAGTAGAATTCAGTAGAGTTACTGCCCTGGGATGGAAGCTGTTTTTTAGCCTGTTTGTCCTTGTTATTATTATCCTGTATCATCTGCCAGATGGTAATAGTTCAAAAAAAAAAAGGGGGGGGGTGCCCAGGATAAGATGGATCTTTGAGGATGTTTTGAACTTTCTTTGAACAATAGTTGGCTCATGGAACGTCTGCAAGAAAACCACCAACTCAAGAAAGCACTCAGGATTCCACAGGTCCATCTGATCTCCTGATCCTGTGGTATGGATGGGATGCTCTGCATTCGGTGTGTTTCTGCCTACCCAAGGAGCAAAGAACTGTCAGAGAGGTGTATGTTTTTTTTTTCAAAAGCTTCTTGGATGAGAAGCAAAATGTCTTCAAGGAAAAAAGAAAGTCCAGTTGCCTTTTGAAAAAAACCCCTTTGGGGCAACCATGACCTGGACAATGGAGAATCTCCATAGACACTGTCAGTGTTGTGGTTCGCCGGCAGCAGGTACGGAGGGCTGAGGTCTCGGAGAGTGAGGACTCAGATGAGGGGCCTGCATGTGATGCAGCAGTGATGAAAAGGTCCCCAAGGAGCCTGTGCCCAGTGCGTGTGCACGCAGGCTGCTCGAAGGAAAGAGCAGCTTCAAAGCATGGGCGACTCCGGAGTAAGGGTGCAAGGTAATGGCTCCTCCCTTCAGAGATAAAAGCCAGCTGAGAAACTGGAGTTCTTTGCAGGAAGCAAAGAAGTTTTTGCACTCAAGCCTTGTGGATGTTGGGACTCTCTTAGTTGGTGTTTGGAGACTTTTTGTGTTTGAACTATTTCTTCGCAACTTTATCTGGTGTTCTTGGCAGCCTTGCACAACCTTGTCAAGGCTCGTTCTTATCAGAGACAATTAGTTGGAAGCAGCTTTTGGAACGGAATTAGTCAAGAATCGTTAAAAGATGCTGTTGCCTCTGTGTTTGTTTCCTTGGAACAAGGTTTGGGTCAGAACAGTCAGAGAAATGGGCTGCTAATACTAGTAAGGCCCTATTCATTATTTGAACATGATTTGAACAACTGCAAAAAAATGCCCACCCACCCCAAAATAAGCTGTCTGCTTTATTTTTAAAAAAGGAAGAAGTGGCATTTGGCAGCTGTTAAATCGATGTTTTCGGTTATTTTCTTTCCTGGTCCTGATTTTCGTGGTGGTAGTTTATAATTCCTAACTATTCCAATAAGTCCATGAATTGGGTTTTAGGTCTTGTTTTTGACACAGAAGCCTCTACAGGCCGCCAGAGGCTGATCAGTAAATTACTCTGTCTGCTTTTCTGAAGCCCCTGGAGAGTTTGGCAGAAATGAAGCTTTCTTAGTCTTAGAAGGAACCAGCTTCTCCTTCCCGAGAGCCTCGGTCGCACTTTCTCTAGCTTAAGCTGTTATATGAGATAACGTTGGTTTTGACCAGTCACGGCGTGGCTGCGTGCTGATAACTTTTCACCCTGTTCTACTGTTGGTGCCCGTCCTTGCAGCTGGCATAGAAGTGGGAATTAGCCAAACAAACTAGCTCAGGGGCGCTTGCCCGCCTCTGTATAGGTGAAGGAACCAGCTTCATTGGCCTGGATGGTGATACTTCACCCGCCACCCCACCCCACCCCCTGGGTTCTTTTTCGTGATATCACAGGCAGTCCATGACTTCCAACCATTAGTGACCGTTCAAAGTTACAATGGTATTTTAAAAAGCGACTTAGGATCATTTTTCACACTTACGACATTTGATCTCCATGTTCACGGGCTCAAAATTCAGACGCTTTGGCAACTGACTCATATCTATGACCGTTGCTGTGTCTCGGGATCATGGGATCCCCTTTTTAGACCTTCTGACAAGGCAAGTCAATGGGGAAGCCAGATTCACTCCACAACCGTGTTACCAACTTACCAACAGCAATGATTTACTTATCAACTGGGGGAAGAAAAGTCATAAAATGGGGCAGACTCACAGGTGTTTCACTTAGCAACAGAAGGGCTCAATTGTGGTCATAAGTCAAGGACTACCTGTATATAGCTGGAGAAGCCATGTAATACTGTGGATTAATTCTTTGAGGGGTTCTTGGTATCCTCTCAGCTTGTTGATGCTGGAGGAGGAGGAGGAGTGTATAGTCCTTAGTGCTCTCTGAGCTTGGTGCTTTTCTTGCAGATGTTTCATGACCCAACTAGGGAACATCATCAGTGCTAGAAAGGAGTAATGGTTGTGGGGAGCGGGAGGAGGAGGAGGAAAGAGGAAGAAGGTAAAGGAGGAGGAAGAGAAGGAGTATATGGTCCTTGGGGCTCTCTGAGCTTGGTGCTTTTCTTGCAGATGTTTCATGACCCAACTAGGGAACATCATCAGTGCAAACCAAACTTCCTTCCCTTCTAGCTCTGGAGATGTTCCCTAGTTGGGTCATGAAACATCTGCAAGGGAAGCACCAAGCTCAGAGAGCATCAAGGATTTCAGAGTCCTCCACCTCTTCCTCTTCCTTCTCCTCCCCCTTCCTCCACACACCCCACTCCCTTCTAGCACTGAAGATGTTCCCTACTTGGGTCATGAAACCTGTGCAAGAAAACCAGCAATCTCAGAGAGCATGGTCACTGTAAATGAATGGCTGTAAGTGTCAGCCTTGGAAGCCATTTTTTACTTGGAAGCTTTGAGGCTGCCACATTCAGTGCCTGGGAATCTGGGAGGGGGGATTTCATAGTGGCGTAGAAGACTAGACACAACAACACTCTTTCTCAGAGAGTCAGGGACATGCTGTCCTGCACCTGGAGGGGAGTGACCGGAGGGATGTCTCCAGTAGGGAAGAAGGTTTGGTTGGGTCGTGTGATGGACTGGTGGGTGCAGGGATTTTTTTAATTATGCAGGGAAAACCCAGAGCTCTCAGATTCGGGTTTTACCAGGTATGCCAATATGACAATTCTAATAAAATGGATGTCAGTGTTCCAGAAAACCTCCACTCCAACCAGTAACTCTGAGACAGGTATCCTCTCAAAAGTTCTGTTTAATTTGGGCAGTCAGCTGGCACATCTGGAGCATCCCGAATCTGAAAGTTCCGGGTTTCCCTGCAATAAGGAAGAAATTACAAATCTACCCCCTGCACCCCTCATGGCATCACATGCCCCAATCGCCCTCCGTCCCAACTTGAGATGCCCTCTCACCCAGGTGCAGAAGTGACATGACCTTGACTTCGAAGAAGAACTCTATTACGTCTAACTACGTACACTCCTAGAAATCCCGCCCTCCCACTTTCCCAGGCTCAAGAAGGTGGCAGTGTAGAAGCTTCCGGTGCTAATATGGCTTCCAAGGCTGACAGTGGAATTTTGAGGAGATGTTTGTCTCGGAGTTTTATCGGTTTGGAGTTGGTGAGTTGGAACGCTGACAGTAAGCCAAGGATTGCCTCTCCAAGAGTAAAGGGAACAAGCTTCCTGCATTTTGATTTCATTCTGCTTTTATTTTTCCTTCCTTTTATTTTCCTTTTATTCCGTCATTGATAAAAGGCATGGCTGCCCATCTCGCCAGAGGGAAACTCTTGTGGGCCTGCAAATCCGCCAGCCTCGAGGCTTTAGCCAGGCCGTCCTCCGCTATGCGCTTCGGCTGCTTTGCTACTCCGCCCTTGCCGAGCACGTGCTGAGCTGCTGCGCTTGAATGGCGTCCTTGTGCATTCCCAAAGCCAGTGGGCCCCCACAGCGCCCTCCCTGCAGCTGTCTCTCTTCTCTAGCCGCCTTTTAGGGGGGCCCCCGAAGAGCAGCCCCCTGCCCCCCTCACCCTTGCCTTGTTAACCTGCTTGGTTGGCTTTGAAAAGATTTTTTAACACTCTGCCGGTGGTGGTGGTGGGGCAAAAGAGTGGCAGCCGCCGTTGAAAGAACGCAGGCCAGACGCTGCAGTTCCCACGCTCCAGCCGAAAGCACAGCAAAGGGGCGGCTTTGATCGGTGCTCGTGCTCCCGACCTGGAGCTCCGGTACATCAAAAGCAAATCAGGAAAAAACCCAAAGCTTTTCTTTTTCCTTTTTCAAAAAGGCAAGTTTCAGAGTGTGGTGATTTTAAAGGAGACTGTTTGTAGCTCGGGGTTGACATGGGGGATCCCGGGTGCTCTCTGAGCTGGGTGGTTTTCTTGCAGGCGTTTCATGACCCAACTAAGGAACATTATCAGTGCTAGAAGGGAGGGGGGTTTGTGGAGAGGAGGAGGAGGAGGACTGTGGATTCCTTTTTGCTCTCTGAGCTGGGTTGTTTCCTTGCAGGCGTTTCATGACCCAACTAGGGAACATTATCAGTGCTAGAAGGGAGGGGAAGTTTGTTTGTTTGTTTATTTATTTTTTTGTTTTTTATTTGATTTATATTGTCACCTATTTGAGGTGGCTTACACAATGTAAAACCATATTTAAAACAAAAAATAAAAATAAAAACGATAAGAACTAAGAAAAAGAATCAAATTAGTAAAGTACAATAGAACAAAATTGGGGGGGGGGAGGGAAACCCAACTCCCACCCCCACACCCCGATGACAGTGGATCACACTAGCCATCTGATGGGTTCCATCCCTTTCTGGGTTCCCCAGGCCCGCTGGCAAAACCAGGTCTTCAGTGCCCTTTGGAATAGTATTAATGAGGGGGCCATTCTAATCTCTGGGGGGAATGATGTTCCAGAGAGGGGGAGCCACTACAGAGAAGGCCCTTCTTCTGGGTCCCACCAGGTGTGTCTCCCTCAGGGATGGGACCCGCAGCATTCCCTGCCTCCTTGCTCTAATGGGACGGGTAGATGTCACTGGCAAGAGATGTTTCCTCAGATTACCCGGTCCCAAGCCATGAAGGGCTTTAAAGGTGACAACTGCACCTTGAATTGCACCCGGAAGCAAATGGGCAGCCAATGCAGCTCCCGCAGGAGAGGTGACACATGTGCACACCGGGGTCTGCACAAAACCATGTGGGCTGCTGCATTTTGCACCACCTGGAGCTTCCGGATGCTCTTCAAGGGCAGCCCCATGTAGAGCGCGTTGCAATAATCAAGACCCGAATTGACCAGGGCATGAGTGGCTGTGAGTAGGGACCGTTGATCCAGGAAAGGGCGTAACTGGTGCACAATCCGCAGTTGCGCAAAGGCCCTCCTGGCCACAACCGCCACCTGCTCTTCGAACAAGAGTTGTGAGTCCAGGAAAATCCCCAGATTATGCACAGAGTCTGTTTGGAGGAGTGCCACCCCATCCAAGACCAAAGGTGGTGATTGTCCCTGAACCAACAAACCCCCGACCCAGAGCCACTTAGTTTCAACCCGTTGCTCCCCATCCAGCCCCTAACAGCCTCCAGGCACTGCGAGAGGGAGGACATGGCAACAACTCACCACGGACCGAGACATACAGCTGAGTCTCATCAGCATATGTGTGACACCTCAGTCCATGGTGACGGATGATCTCACCCAGCGGCTTCATGTAAATGTTGAGCAGGAGCGGAGAGAGTACCAAGCCCTGCAGAACCCCGTAAAGCAATGGGTGAGGGCTGGATCTCTCCCCTCCTGTCAACACTGACTGAGAACGGCCGCAGAGGAAGGAAGTGAACCAAGACAGCACAGGGCCTCCCACTCCCATCCCCAAAGGTTCCTCAGGAGACTCCCATGGTCAATAGTATCGAAAGCTGAGAGGTCAAGTAGAGCAAGGATGGATGCACTACCCCCATCCTGCTCCCGCCAGAGATCATCCAAAAGTGCAACCAATGCTGCTTCTGTCCCAAATCCAGGCCTGAATCCTGACTGGTAGGGGTCGAGATAATCCGTTTCATCCAGAAACCTCTGGAGCTGCTGCGCGACCATCTTCTCAACAACCTTCCCCCAAAAGGGAAGATTGGAGACAGGTTGGAAATTATCCAACCGGATGGAGTCCAGTGATGGCTTCTTAAGAAGAGGGCAGACCACAGCCTCCTTAAAAATGCTGGGGCACCGTCCCCTCCTGTAGAGAAGCATTAACCACTGCCAGAGTCCACCTTGGAGTTAAACTCTGCTGATCTGAGGACTGAGTGCTGGTGGAGAGGTGATGGGGTCTTATTTTTATTCAGATTTAACAGATCAGAGTTGGAAGGGACCTTGTAGGTCATCTAGTCCAACCCCCCCACCCAAGCAGGAGACCCTACACCATTTCTGACAAATGACAGTCCAATCTCTTCTTGGAAGCCTCCAGGGATGAAGCTTCCACAACTTCCCAGGGAAACTTCTGTTTCATGGGTTGATAGTTCTCACTGTCAGAAAGTTTCTCCTTATTTCCAGGTTGAATCTCTCCTTGTTCAGTTTCCATCCATTATTCCTTGTCTGGTCTACAGATGCTTTAGAAAAAAGCTTGACCCCCTTCTCCTCTCTGTGGCAGCCCCTCAAATATTGGAAGGCTGCTCTCCTGTCTCTCCTGGTCCTTGTCTTCCCTAGACCAGCCAGGCCTAGTTCCTGCAATCGTTTTTCGTATGTTTTAGCCTCCAGTCCCCTTTTCCCTTTTGGGCTGGTTGATTTCCTCTTTTGCATAGCTCCATATTGATGGCTGATTTTTCAGAGGGCCAGGCTTCCAGAAATTCCCTGGCGTTTTTTGGGTGGGCTAGGACCCCTTGGTGGTAATTTTAGAATAAGAAGAGTTGGAAAAGGGCTTGGAGGTCTTCTAGTCTAACCCCCTTCGTGACTAGGAGACCCTATGCCATTCTGGACAAATGTCTTTTCTTGGAAGACCTCCAACGAAGACCACTCTTTCCAGCATCAGTTTTATATTGTGCCAACCAAAACTGATGCTAAATTCCAAGTGTGGCCTTTCTAAGGTATTAAAATACGGTACCGTCCCTTCTTGTAATCTTGATTCCAACCCTCTGTCGATGTAGCCGGTCAAACACACACACACACACACAAACACACACACACACACACAAACACACACACACACACACGGATTTGGCACATCCTTTTGCAGTGGGTTCTTCAGGAACGCTGTGCCTGTTTTTCTTTTTCCCTTTGTGGCGAGGAAAGTCTTTCCTCTGTTGGCTTCTGAGTTCTGGTCTTGGCTTGTGAAAAGATCTTTGACTGGCGGGGACTTTTAAAACCAGCAGTACGACCACACCTTTCTGTTGCTAAGGGAGACAGTTGTTCAGCTTCCAGTGGTCTTTGGTTCCTTGCAAATGGTCATCAGAGGTATGATGGGGTTTTTTTTAAGCGAATCAGGCGGTCGTTAAGCAAATCTGGTTCCCCCCAATTGGCTTTTGCTTGTTGGAAGTTGGCTGGCACGGTCGCACATGGGGATCCTGTGATCTTGGGACATTGCAACCATCATAAATGCATGCAGCGTTGCCAGGCAAGAGCCTGAATTTTGATTACGTGACCCTCAAGGGTTGTACATGTGACGTATGTGGTTGTAAATCACCTTTTTTTCCCCATCGCTATTGTAATTTTGAAAGAATGGAATAGGAATAGGAATAGAATAGGAATATAGAATAGAATAGGAATAGAATAGAAATATAGAATAGAATATATAGTAGTAATAGGAATTGGAATACGAATAGGAAATAGAATAGAATAGGAAAATAGAATAGAATAGAGATGAATAGAATAGGAATAGAAAAGAAGAGAATAGGAATATAGAATAGAATAGGAATAGGAATATAAGAATAGAATAGAACAGAACAGAACAGAATAGAATTCTTTAATGGCCAAGTGTGATTGGACACACAAGGAATTTGTCTTGGTGAAAATGCTCTCAGTGTACATAAAAGAAAAGATACATTCGTCAAGAGTCAAGAATCATCAGGTGCAACACTTAATAACAGTCATAGGGTACAATAGAATGGAATAGAAGGATATAGGAATAGAATTTAAATAGAATGAGATGGGATGGGATGGAACAGGATAGAGAATAGAATAGAATACGAATAGAATAGAATTCTTTATTGGCCAAGTGTGATTGGACACACAAGGAATTTGTCTTTGGTGCAAATGCTCTCAGTGTACATAAAAGATACTTTCGTCAAGAGTCAAGAATCATAAGGTACAAACAACACTTAATGATACTCATAGGGCACAATAAGCAATTAAATCATACTAGGACAGGGGCCGCCAACCTTTGGGACCTCAGGGACCACCAAACTCATAATTTTAAATCCCGTGGACCACTACTATGAATTTTGACTGACGGCGGCTTGCTGACATTTTCCCAGGGTCTCTGCAGAAAGCAGGAGAGATTCTGGAAAAATCCCTCCAAAAGTCTACAGGAAAATTCCCCACCCCGTTTTCCTATCGATCCATCATTCTTTATTTGGGATCGCAGGTTATCGTTTCCAAGTCTGTTCTCAGGGAGAGAGAGAGAGAGACTTTTGGCTTCATGCAAGGAAAGCAGCAGAAGTCTTTTCTTTCTCTCCCCCAAACTCTGCCAGAAATGAGTCTTTGTGGAGGTGACATTTCTCTGTGGACCACCAAAATTTTCTCATGGACCACCAGTGGTCCCCAGCCCACTGGTTGGCGACCACTGTACTAGGAAACAGTCAATATAAATCATAAGGATACAAGCAACAAAGTCACCATCATACAGTCATAAGTGGGAGGGGATAGGTGATAAGGAGTGATGGGAAGATTAATAGTGATAGTAGTGCAGACTTTGTAATAGTTAAACAGTGTTGAGGGAATTATTTGTTTAGTGGAGTGATGGCTTTTGGGAAAAAAACTCTCCTTGTGTCTAGTTGTTCTGGTGTGCAGGGCTCTATAGCATCGTTTTGAGGGAAGGAGTTGAAACAATTTATGTCTGGGATGTGAGGGGTCTGGAGATATTTTCACAGCCCTCTTTCTGGCTCATGCAGTATCCAGGTCCTCCATGGAAGGCAGGTTGGTAGTAGTTGCTTTTTCTACAGTCCTCTGGAGTCTGTGTCTGTCCTGTTGGGTTGCAGAGCCAAACCAGACAGTTATATAGAGATGCAGATGACAGATTCCATCATTCGTCCGTAGGTTAGTAAACGAATGTTGCAAACCAAAGGACAACCTGCAGCCTTATTTCATTTTCCTCATCCTTTAAACCTTGCTGTTTTGAAGGAGGCCGTGTAACGTTCTTGACTCTCGGTAATGGCACTGAAAATGCAGGTCACATTTGGATACAAGATTTGCCATTCCCTCGGGAGACCTTGTTTAAGTCAAAGCCACAAGGCTGTTTATGAGATTATTTTTCTGTCCCTCAATGAGGATGGAATCTAGGTCATCTCCTTTATCAGATTCCAGGCAGAAGGTCAATTCAATACACCGTGCCTTTTTTTTTTTTTAAATTGCAGCTTCCAAACACATGCGACTTATGAAAACCTGAGATGTGGTTCCAGTGTCACGTTACCTAAATATTATTTTTTCTCTCTTTCCTTTGCCAGCCAAATCAAGTAGGAAACTCACTTTCCTATACTTGGCGAACGATGTCATCCAGAACAGTAAAAAGAAGGGACCCGAGTTTACGAAGGAATTCGAATCGGTGCTCGTGGATGCTTTTTCACACGTGGCCAGGTAGGTACAATGCCTTCTTGGCTTGTCTATCTCTGTGTGTTGTTGGCTGATGGAAACCAGGTTTGCACTGGTTTCCATCAGCCAACTGGTTTCCACTGGTTTCACGGAACTCACCCCTGTTGCAGTTATTCTGAAGGAAGGCGACTTGAGGCTGTGGGGTTTTCTCCTGCTGCTGAAATATTGTATGACCTGTGTCCCAAAGGTGCTTTTTCCAAGAGGCAACTGGACTTTCTGGTTTTTTCTTTGAAGACCTTTCGCTTTCCATCCAAGAAGCTTCTTCAGCTCTGACAGGATAGTGGGAAATGGAAGGATTGATGCTCCTTGCAGACAGCTGGTCATTTTCATCCTTTTAGAGGGTTGTTGAGGCTACTTGGAGGTTTGTCTGTGATCTCAAGGTGAGCTGCGTTGTGTCAATGGTTCCTGTAGTCTGCAATTTTTGTGGAAATCCGTTCATACTTCTACACCATTTGAAGGGTGTTCACCCCAAATTGTATAGCTAAAAATCTGTAAAGATTCTCAGTCATCCAGATCACAGATAAACCTCCAAGTGGCCTCAAACGACCCTCCAAAAGGAGGCAAATGACCAGCTGTCTGCAAGGAGCATGAATCCTCCCCTTCCCCACCATCCAGTTAGAGCTGAAGAAGCTTCTGGGATGAGAAGCGAAACGTCTTCAGAGGAAAAAACCAGAAAGTCCAGTTGCCTTTTGAAAAAAAAAGCACTTTTGGGACAATTATGACCTGGATGGCAGAGAATCTCTACAGACTTTTAGCTATACAATTTGAGATGAAGGCCCTTCGAATGGTGTGGGAGTAGAAATGGATTTCTAAAGAAAATTGCAGACTACAGGAACCATTAGCACCACTCAGGTGACCCCGAGGACACAAATAAACCTCCAAGTGGCCTCAGCGACCCCGCTGAAAGGATGCAAATGACCAGCTGTCTGCAAGGAGCATAAATCCTTCCCTTCCCCAACATCCAGTCAGAGCTGAAGAAGCTTCTGGGATGAGAAGCGAAATGTCTTCAAAGAAAAAAAAAAACAAGAAGAGTCCAGTTGCCTCTTGGAAAATGCATCTTTGGGACAACCATGACCTGGGTGATGGAAAATCTCTACAGACATTTGTGTCTTGTGATGTTTTCCATAAAATGTGGGCTACGTGTTCAGAAGGGCTGCCAATTGGATCTTCCTCTGAAATGCTCTTTTGTCCTTGCTGCAGTAGAGATGGGTTGCCCAATGTGTGTGTGTGTGTGTGTGTATTGGTGTTGGTATTTGCATGCAGGTGGCCTTTCTCTGTTTCTCACGGCCTTTGCCATCTTCTCTCAGACTGCAATGACATTGTAAGATGCAGGTTTTGGTGTTTGTGTGTGTGTTTGTGTGTGTGTGTATGGGGGGTTCCCTCTGCACAGGATTGCACAAGGAGTACCTGACTAGAGCTAAATGGGGGCATTGCCTCTGACTGACAGGAGGAGAAGTTCAACAGTCATATTAAAAAGGATGAATCCCCAGAAAGAGTGGTGGAAGCTTGGAACCGACTTCTTCCAGGGCAGGTAACAGAATCACAGAGCTGGAAGGGACCTTGGAGGTCTTCTAGTCCAACCCCCTGCTCGGGCAGGAAACCCTGTACCACTTCAGAACAAAGGTAGTGGGTCAGTTGTCAGTAATTGAGTTTTAAACATACACTGGTGCCTCGATTCCCATTGCTAATTGGTTCTGGGAGGTGCAATGCGTATCAAAAATGATGAGCACCAATCAGATTTTTCCCATAAGGAATAATGGAGTGAGTCACGAGGCAGCCAACACTGACAAGTTGTAACTTTTGCGTTGCGGACCCAACGAACAGTGAGCACCAGGAAAACATTTTTTCCACATGAAAAATGCATTGCCAAATTTGATGAGTTTCAAAGCGGTTGAGTTCCAAGGTACCACTGTACTTGTGTGCACTTGGGATAAACACTTGTCCAGTAGGCAACACAAATTTTTTAAAAAATTAGAATTAAAAAATTCAAACAGCAGACTTCATGGACCACTCGGTCTTTTTCTGCCGTTGTATTTCCCATCGTTCTGTGTTTTCTACGTTTTAGATTAAAGCTCTTGAGCATCCCAACTTCAATTAACTGCAAGTAGTTAAGGTGCTGGCCTAGAAACCAGGAGATGGGGAGTTCTAGTTCTACCTTAGGCATGAAAGCCAGCAGGGTGACTTTGGACCAATTATCAGGAGATGGGGAGTTCTAGTACCACTTAGGCAGGAAAGGCCGTTGGGTGATTTTGAGCCAATCACCAGGACACAGTGAGTGAGTTTCAATCTTTGCCTTAAACCGGCTGGCTGATTTGGGGCCAATCACCAGGAGACGGTGAGTTCTAGTCTAGAGGGTGAGTGACTGCATCCCATTGCAATTCTTTTCTTGGGAAAAGCGCAGTGGGGCAGCTGCGTGTTCAGAGGAGGTCGCGAAGTATTTATAGCTCCATTCTTTATGATGCAAAGAAATGTGATGAAGAGCAGGAGAGCAGCGAAGAAACACACATGTGAGGCAGGGAAAAAGAGGATGCACTGTAAGACAACACATCTTCACACAGCTGTTAAAGCCTCTCCTGCTCACACAATGTGGCCACGCGTCACGAAACGCCTTGCTTCACCCAACCTCGGCTTCGGTTTCCTGGCATTATTCCCTTCCCGCACATGCCAAATATTTTTGGATCCCAGCAAATTGGCCTGTTCCTCCTCCTCCTGCTTCTCGATACGTTTGGAGAATCTAACACAGCGGTTGCCATGTTGGCAGCGCCAATAATCCCCTGTAAAAATATCCGTACGCCTCCTTCAGATCCCAGCTGGCAGTTTTGTGTAGCTCTTAGTTATTCCACACGCCTCGGCTGTATCTGAACAGGCTTTTAAGTGAGGTCAGCATCCCAAGTGGTGGGGATTTATCAGATATTTTTCTTTTCTCTCTCTCTCTCTCTCTCTCTCTCTCTCTCTCCTTTCCAGATTGTCTTTCTGCTTGGCTCGTTCCATCTGTCACTGGGTGACTGTTCCCTCACTGTGGGGCAAGCTATAAACCGAGCAGCTGCGTGTTCTTTCCTGGCAGCTAATATATTACGAGCTAGTTAAAGACCGTGTGACATTATTTAGAGCAGGCCTTCCGCCTGGACGCTATCTGGAGCACGGAGGGGGAGAGAAAGATTAGGAAAAGCAGCTTCTGGAGGGTGCTTCCCAGGGGTGGGATTCTACAAGTTCACACCTATTCGCTAGAACCGCTTGTTAACCTTCTAAGCAGTTGGGAGAACCGGTTGTTAGAAGAAATTCGTGGCCTAATCCTGTAAGGAAGGCAGGAAGGAAACATTCTGGTGTTGCTTACAGAAACTGCCTCTCCGTTAATCCTTATTACATTCTTGGCAAGACTAGACTTCCTGGCTCAGGAACTTCTCTGGAGTTTCTTTTCCTCTCCTTTGCTGCTACTTTGCTTGTGTGGAGGGACCATTCAAAGTTACAATGGCATTGAAAAAAGTGACTTATGACCCTTTTTCACACTTACGACTGTTGCAGCATTCCCACAGTCATGATAGACCAGGCGAGGAAATGCATGCCTCGATGTGAGTGATGTTGAGTTGGCCACACTCAGCCAATAACATGACCACCAAACCACGTCCACCTAGTCACATGACCAAGCCAAGCCACGCCCACCACCTAAGCCACACCCACAGAACGGGTTGTTGAAAAATTTGAATCCCACCCCTGGTGCTTCCCCAAGCTGGCGCCCTCCAGATGGGTATGAATTACAGGTCACTTGGGCTGAGGACGGTCATTGCCCAGTTGGGAAGAGACTGGGGCGGGGAAGAGGGTCGGTCCTCGACTTACGACCACAATGGAGCCCAAAAATTTCTGCTGCTACACGAGACATTTGTTAGTTCCATTTTATGACATTTCTGGCCCTATTTTTCAAGAGTCCCTGCGGTTGTTAAGTTAGCAACCGTCATAAATGTGTGTGTGAGTCAATTGCCAAGCATCCAATTTTTTTTTAAATTTTTTAAAAATATTTTATTTGAACAAAACAATTAAAAACATTGAACGTAGTGAAGTCAGTTTGACATAACATGTGCTCAGTATCGCATAGATGTATATTTTCTTACATACAATTATTCAAATATATACATATATACATTTCTTCGCTCGTATTACATTTTCCAACATCATTGGTCTATTTTCGTCTCATATATTCATTTGAATTGCATTGAATTCTTTATTGCCATTGTACGTATATACACAAGATACATACACCGAAATTCACATAACACCCAGAGACCAGACCCAACACGCACCCACATATGACAATCCCCAAACACCTTCCCACCCGCCTCTTGAAAACACACAAGCATCCACCCAACAGACCAAGTAATAGCTCACTGATGCTGGTCCTTAAGTTCATTGTGAAGTGCCATTATAGCTCTGGGATAAAAGCTGTTCAGGAAAGTCGTGTGGTCCGAGTTTTAATGGTTCTGTATCTCCTGCCAGAAGGCAACAGCTTCACCAAGATTGTGAGCAGCATGGGAAGAGTCTCTGAGAATGTTGTGCAGCTTCCTCAAACAGCGAGAGGCAAAGATGTCGTCCAGGGCTGGTAGTTGGACCCCGATGATCTTTTGAGCAGTTTTAAAGATTCTCTGTAGAGCCTGTTTTGTCTGCTCCAGAGCTGCTCCCATCCCATGCAAGAATGCCGTATGTCAGGACCCACTCAATGGTGCTGCGGTAGTAGGACAGGAGTAGAGGCTGAGATAGATTTATCTCCCTGAGCATCCTCAGGAAGTGCAGCCTCTTCTTCTGGGCCTTCTTCACAAGCAGGTTAGCATTCATAGTCCTCCGAGATAGAAGTGCCCAGAAATTTAAAACCACCAACCCTCTCCACCTCCTCACCATTTATGTACAGTGGTAAATGTACATCTCTCTTCCTCCTGAAGTCAATTATAAGTTCTTCAGTTTTTTGGGTGTTAAGTGTAAGATTATTTTCTTTACACCACAGTGTTCAGCCCTTGTGCTTCCTTTCTATAAGCAGACTCATTGTCCTTATTCGTGAGCCCCACCCCTCTCTCTCACCCCTTTCCCAACTTAAGACCTTCCTCCCTGCTCCCACCAGTGATAGAATCGATCCCAAATTGCGTAATATATGCCGACTCGTCTTTATTTCTCATCTCTAAAGTGAGCTTGTCCATTTCAATGCATGTCAGGATTTTGTTTATTCCTTCGTCTTCACTCGGTATGCCTGCCTCTTTCCAGTTCTGGGCGAAGGCAGTAATAATAAGTATAATCAAATATAGCTCATCCTTATTGTATGTTTTGGACATGATTCCTAATAAGAAGCATTCTGGCACACGATCTAATTTAAAGCCCAACATTTCCCCGTCTCCAAGCATCCAAATTTTGATCACATGACCGTGGGGCACTGCTGCAAAGTGTGCAGCCGTAAGTGTGAAAAACGGTCCTAAGTTCCTTTTTACAGTGCCATTGTGACTTCAAACGGTCACTAAATGAACCATTGTAAGTCAAGGACTACCTGTATTTAGTTTCTTTCTCAGCCGATTAGAGAGCCCTGCACATTTGAAAGCACTTAATTCTTTTGAAAAAAGAATTAAGCTGCCTTGTCAATCCTAGCAGGTGTGCTACATTTCAACTTGTATTAACAGAGGGATACAGTCAAGATCAAGGGAGGTACTAATACCACTCTGTAAAGCCTTGGTAAGGCCACACCTAGAGTCCTGCCTCCAGTTTTGGTCACTACATTATAAAAAAGATATTGAGGCTCTAGAAAAAGTGCAGAGAAGAGCAACCAGGATGATGAGGGGACTGGAGGCTAAAACATACGATGAATGGTTGTAGGAACTGGGCCTGGCTAGTCTAGGGAAGAGAAGGACCAGGGGAGACAGGAGAGCAGTCGTCCAGTATTTGAGGGGCTGCCACAGAGAGGAGGAGGGGGTCAAGCTATCTTCCAAGGCACCCTTGAAGGCCAGACAAGGAATAATGGATGGAAACTGATCAAGGAGAGATTCAACCTGGAAATAAGGAGAAACTTTCTGACAGGGGAAACAATCAACCAATGAAACAGAAGTTGCCCTCAGAAGTTGTGGGAGGTTCATCACTTGAGACTTTCAGGAAGAGATTGGACTGCCATTTGTCAGAAATGGTGTAGGGTCTCCCGCTTGGGTGGGGGGGTTGGACTAGATGACCTACTAGGTCCCTTCCAACTCTGATTGTCTGAGATCTGAGACTTAATGTTCATTTAGTGACGGTTCGAAGGTACAGCGGCACTGAAAAAAGAGACTTGGGACCAGTTTTCACCTTTCACATGTTCAAAATTCAGGCGCCTGGCCACTGACTCACACTTACGACGGTTGCAGTGTCCCGGGGGTCACACGATCCCCTTTTGCGACCTTCTGACAATGTGGGGAAGCCGGATTCGCTTAAAGAGATGTGGGACTAACTCATCAACTGTGACAATTCACATAACAAATGTGGCAAGAAAGGTCATAGAAAGGGGGACAAAACTCACTTAACGAATTTCTCTCTTAGCAAGAGAAACATTGGGCTTAAAATTGTGGCCCTAAGCCGAGGACTGCCTGTACGCTGAATTTGTCACACGAGAAATGAATGAATAAAAACCAGGTGGACAGAGGCCACTTCTCTCGGCCGGTGCTGCCCCTCACAAGGGTGTGGAAGATGAGTAGAGTCGATACACCCCTACCTTAGGGCATGGGGATGGGGATTTGGACTAGAAGACCTCCAAGGTCCCTTCCAGCCCTAGGACTCTATGGCCCCCCTTGCCCCTGGCATCCCAGTTTCCTGTTCCTGCTTTTTACTTTTTGCCCTTTCCTCCTCTCCCCCACCCACCCCCCCCTTCCAGGGAGGCCGACGAGGGGTGCAAGAAGCCCTTGGAACGGCTGCTGAATATCTGGCAGGAGAGGAGCGTCTATGGCGGGGAGTTCATCCAGCAGCTGAAACTGTCCATGGAGGACTCCAATAGCCCCCAACCCAAAGGTAGGTCAAGCCGGTCTTCCCGGAGGGACCAGTCGATCAGGGCGGCCTGGCCCACCCAACGACGGGATGGAGCATAACTGCTTTCGCCTTTCAGCCCCAATCCAGGAGCCTTCGCAGGCGGGCGCTTCCGCAACAAAACTGATTTTTTTTGTGTTGAATTTAAATTTACCGACAAAGAAATAAAGGGAGACTAACGCAGATCTATTTCAAGCTCTTGAGTTCTCGTCAGCTAGCCGGGTTCAAATCCCAGAAAAGGGTATGGTTAGCTGACAAGAGCTCAAGAGCTTGAAATAGATCTGCGTTAGTCTCCCTTTATTTCTTTGTCAGTATAACGTAAATTCAACCCAGTCCTGCGCTCGTTTTCCAGATTGCAGGTAGTCCTGGACTTACAACAGTTCGTTTAGTGACCAAAGCTGCAACGTCACTGAAAAAAGCCACCTGCGGCCCCTTTCGTTTCGTTGTACTTGTACAATGACAATAAAGTTCTCCTTATCTTTCCACACTTACCTTTGCTTGATACACAAGTGGCTCAGGACCCTTTTTCACACTCAGACATGAACCCGTGGCCAGGCTTCTGAATTCTGATCACGAGATGCTGGAGATGCTGCAAAGATCGTAACTCTGAAAAAACGGTCCTGAGCCACATTTTTTTCAGCGCCGCTGTTAACTTTGAACGTTCGCTAAATGAACTTTTGTAAGTCGAGGAACTCCCTGTATATGGCATCTTGGATGGGTTTCTGGGTCCCGAGAGGCAGGAACGAAGACTTGCCATCATGGCCAAGAAGGGAACCGGCATTCCAAGGGTTAAATCCTGGGTGGTTGAACGAAGCCTCAACATGGTTCTTCCACCCAGGTTAGGTGGAGAAAAAGAAACTTACGATAATGTTCACCTGAAAGGAATGGCAAGTTCAGTGGCATCCTTGGCTGGAATGGAATGGAATGGAATGGAATGGAATGGAATAGAATAGAACAGAACAGAACAGAACAGAACAGAACAGAACAGAACAGAACAGAACAGAATAGAATAGAATAGAATTATTTATTGGCCAAGTATGGTTAGATATACAAGGAATTTGTCTTGGTGCAGATGCTCTCAGTTTACATAAAAGAAAAGATACATTCTTCAAGAGTCAAGAATCATCAGGTACAACACTTAATAACAGTCATAGGGTACAATAAAAATAGAATAGAATAAGGGGTAGAATAGAGTAGAATAGAATAGAATAGAATTCTTTATTGGCCAAGTGTGATTGGACACACAAGGAATTTGTCTTGGTGTAAATACACTCAGTGTATATAAAAAAGATAAAAGGAAACAGTCCATATAAATCGTAAGGATACAAGCAACAAAAGTTACATTCATACAGTCACAAGTGGGAGGGGATGGGTGATAAGGAGTGATGAGAAGGTTAACAGAATATGCTTAGCGGAGCTGGATTCTGAGAAAACCCACTCTGTTGGTTGAGACCCTGGAATAAATCCTGGTTTTGTGTTTGTACAACCCACCTCATGTAGGGCCAGGTGCCCCTGTCCCCCTTTCCTCCAAGCCAGAGACAGCCTGCTTGGGTCAATCATAGTGTCAGCGTCCCAAGTAACCAACTCCAATGCAACAAACTCAGAGACAAGCATTTCCTCAAAAGTTCCGTTTTATTAAAGTTGCCACATTGGCACATCTGGGTAAAACCCGAATCTGAGAGTTTTCCCTGCGTAATTAAAAATCCAAACCCCATCATCCCCTGCACCCATCAGTCCACCACATGGTCCAATCACCGCCCCGTCCCAACTGGAGACATTCCTCCAACCATTCCTTTCCCAGGTGCAGGATGGCTAGTCAGAAGATAAATGTTGTTATGCGCAACCTTCCACCTCTCTGTAAGATTCTTAAATTCCCAGGCAGGAAAATGTGGCAGCCTGGTAGCTTCTGAGTAAAATACAGCTTCCAAAGCTGACATACAGACTCCTAGGGCTGTAAGATAGTTCCTAACTTCGAAAGACTAAGGAAGGGGGCGAATTGGGGAGCCGTGAGAGCAGTCTTCTAATATTTGAGGGGCTGACCCAAAGAAGAGGGGGTCAAGCTATTCTCCAAAGCATCTGAAGGCAGGACAAGAAACAACGGTTGGAAACTCATCAAGGAGAGAAGCATTCTGGAATTAAGGAGCAATTTTCTGACAGTGAGGACAATTCACCAGTGGAATGGCTTCCCTTCAGAAGTTGTGGCTGCTCCATCACTGAAGATTTTTAAGAAAAGACTGGACACCCATGTGTCCAGAATGGTCTCTTGCTTGACCAGGGGCTTAGATGAGAAGACCTCCAAGATCCCTTCCAATTCCGGACAACCACTTGCCCGGGATAGTATAAGATTTCCTGCCTTGGGCAAGGGGGTTGGACTAGACCAGTGGTCGCCAACCGGTGGGCGGGGGACCACTGGTGGTCCACAAGAAAATGTTGGTGATCCACAAAGAAATGTCCCCCCCAAAGCGATTAATCCAAGCTGTGCGGGATGACAAGGCTGCGCCGCCCACAGGAACACAAGGTTTGCGTCGCTTACATTGCAAACAACACGAGGTAGTGAGGGGAGGAGGGGAAAGGGCAGAATTTGCCCCACACGCCTGGCCTGGCCACCGGGCTGCTTCTCTCCACTTCTGCTTTTGGCTGCATGCAAGGAAAGCAGCCAAAGTCTTTCTTTCTCCATCAAACTCCGCCAGAAATGAGTCTTTTGGGACCCTGCAAGGCCTCCTGCTCCAAGAGGCTGTGCCGGCAAAGACTCATTTCTGGCTGAGTTTGGGGGAGAGAGAGAAAGATTTCTGCGGCTCCTGCTACTTTCCTTGCATGAAGCCAAAAGTCTCTCTCTCTCCCCCTGAGAACGGAGCTGGAGACGGTATCCTGCAATCCCAAATAAAGAATGATCGATCGGTAGGAAAACGGGGTGAGGGATTTTCCTGCAGACTTTTTTGGGGATTTTCCCAGGGTCTCTGGTCTGCAGGATTTAAAATGATGAGCTTGGTGGTCCCTGAGGTCCAAAAAGTTGGAGACCCCTGGACTAGACAGCCTCCAGGTCCCTTCCAGCCCTAGGATTCTCCGATTTGCCCGCATCTCAATATCATTTCAACTGCAGACAGGCAAGAAAGCCTTTGCAGGTAACGAAGAACTAATCGTGGTTTGGGGGATGTGACTAGATCAGTGATGGACACTTGACAGTAATTTCTTGGCTGTCATTTGACCTTCAGCGAGTCTCCATCCTAAAGCAGCACATGTAAAACCTGGCAGGAATGTCTGTGTGGATTAGAATTCCCTTTGCAACCTAGCATGGACCTGGGAACTTACTGGGGTGGGGGTGGGGGGGAGAGAACCAGGTTGGTCCCAAAGGAAAGGTGCTTGGGCCTGAGATGCAAAAGTACCCTTTGCAGATGTTTTCTTCCCCACGGCGCCTCTATCAATGCTCGAGGGAGAACGGCGTTAGAACATCTGGCGTCCCCTGCTCGCTGCTTCAGGAGGCTGTGGAAGGCAGCCAGGAACACCGAATCTCTTTGTAGAGCATGGCAGCAGATGCTCCCTGGGCCAGCTTGTGCTTCGTCTTCCCTTGGCGCTGCCAGCTGCTGCGGCGGCGGCTTCTCTGCCAGGCCCGGTTCCTGGCATCCCTTCTCCTACAGCTGCCAGCCATCTGCCTCCACCTCGACACCTGCCCCAAAGCGTCCAGATTCTCATGCAGGGTTGGGTGGTTTATTTGTGGGGGGAGGGGGGAGGATGGGGATTGCATCCTGGGAGTGCTGTGGTGGCCTAGAGAGACAGAGCCCTCGCCTCACAATCAGGAGGCTGTGAGTTCGAACCTAGGTAGAGGCGGATATTTGTCTCTCTGGGCACGATGAGCATGTATCTGCTGAACAAAACTCCACATTGGTGACAGGAAGGGCATCTGGCCATCAAAAGACTCCACTAGATCCATTCAGTTGCCCAGACTCCACCCCGCAAGGGATTATGGGGTGGTTAAAGGACGAGGATGGGGTTGCATCCTGCCTCCTCTGAGGCTTTGATTAATGACCGGAAGGCTCGCCTACTTGTTTCTCTGGAACCGGCCGTCTTTGTGGTGGGGGAAATCGCAGGTCGCCATTATGCCAAGCAGGGTTGCCTAGCGGCTTTCGAGCAGGAGGAATTGTGAGACCCTGAGCTGAAATGAGGCGCTAAAGAGAACCGTCCCTCCTCCTCTCTGTCACTCCCACTCCCTGAAGGATTGCTTGCTGACCGGCACTTAACGCAGGTGAATCTAAGCAGGGAGGTTGGCTGGATGTGGTTGGGCAGAGGGTCTCTCTTGGCTCTTACCTGCTCTGGACTCTCGGCTGGGGGCGCTTTCTGATTGCCTGTTGCAAGGTTCTCAGAGCCCTCGCTAGCTTTGACTGTAGCTGGGAACTTTGCATAAAGCCAGCCAGTTGTGACTGACTGAAACGGTGGCTTGAAACGCCCAAAGGCCTGTGTGCTGGCTTTTCAAGTAGGGCGCTGTCCTTCTGATGCTTGGTTTGTCGTCCTTGGGAGTAGTAAATATCTATGCTTTGACTGAAGCTCTTTCTTTCTTTCTTTCTTTCTTTCTTTCTTTCTTTCTTTCTTTCTTTCTTTCTTTCTTTCTTTCTTTCTTTCTTTCTTTCTTTCTTTCTTTCTTTCTTTCTTTCTTTCTTTCTTTCTTTCTTTCTTTCTTTCTTTCTTTCTTTCTTTCTTTCTTTCTTTCTTCTATCCATCCATCCATCTTCACCCTTCTCATCTGTCTGCCTGTCCGTCCATCTGTCCATCCAGTGTGTCAGTTGGCTTCTGTCTGTCTATATCTATCCATCCATCCATCTATCCTTCTATCTATCTTCCTTATTCGGTCTGTCTTTCCATCTGTCCATCTATCGTCATCAATCTATCATCATCGTCTGTCTATCAATCAGTCAATCCCTCCATCAATCCATCCACCCATCTGTCTTTCTATCCATCCATCTTTCTATCTTTCTTTTTCTGTCTGTCTTTCCATTTGTCCATCTATCATCATCAATCTATCATCATTATTTGTCTGTGTCTGTCTGTCTGTGTGTCTGTCTGTTATATCTATCTATCTATCTATCTATCTATCTCTCTATCTATCTATCTCTATCTATCTATCTATCTATCTATCTATCTATCTATCTATCTATCTATCTATCTATCTATCTATCTATCTATCTATCTATCTTTCCATCAATCCATCCACCCGTCTGTCTGTCTGTCTATCCATCCATCTTTCTATCTTTCTTTTTCTGTCTGTCTTTTTATTTGTCCATCTATCATCATTGTCTGTCTGTCTGTCTGTCTGTCTGTCTGTCTATCTATCTATCTATCATCCGTCCACCAATCTGTCTGTCTGTCTATCCGTCCATCCATCTATCTTTCTATCTTTTTCTGTTTATCATCTATCTATCTACCTCTATCTTTGTCTTTTTCTGTCTGTCCTTCTATCTGTCCATTTATCATCATCAATCTATCATCATTGTCTGTCTGTCTGTCTCTGTCGTATCTATCTATCTATCTATCTATCTATCTATCTATCTATCTATCTATCTATCTATCTATCTATCTATCTATCTATCTATCTATCAATCTATTCACCCGTCTGTCCATCCATCCATCTATCCCTCCCTCCATCAATCCATCCACCTGTCTGTCTGTCTGTCTGTCTATCTACCTATCTATCTCATCTCTCTCACAGGGACTCTGGGCAACATATAACTAAAATATAAAATTGAAAAAACAAAGTGAGGATGATTACAATTCAGTATGAAAAGTCCATTAAAAGGCAGAGAGGGTGGGCTTTCAGGGCGCCAACCAGCTGCATGGCAGCTCTTCTATGCACCCCACACAAGGCCACGGAGCCACGTTTGTATGACTTCCGTGAAATCCGGGAGAAAGGGGGCTCGCTCCCCTGAAGGGGGGGGGGGCGGGGGAAGGAAGTGTTCCACAGGGCAGAAATGTGCCTGAAATCTGCCTATGTAGTGGGCAGGACACCCGTGCCAGGCCTTGATACCTGCCCTGGACAGAGGGTTGGACTAGAAGACCTCCAAGGTCCCTTCCAGCCCTATGAATCTAGGACTTGATTTGCCTTGGGAAGCTGCACAGCAGAAAACGGTTGGGCGAGTTTCTGATGTCTCTGGCTATAAGGGGAGCCTGGGCTCTTTGCAGTTGTAGGTTCGCTCTGTGCGTGTGTGTGTGTGTATGTGCGCGTGCGCATGCGTGTGTGTGTGTGCGTGTGTTTAATGTAGGGTCTCCAAACTTGGCAACTTGAAGACTTGGGGAGTTCAACTCCCATAATTCCTCAGCCAGCTTTGAATTCTGGGAGTTGAAGTCCCCAAGTCTTCAAGTTGCCAAGTTTGGAGACCTCTGTGTTTAATGCAATGTTGAAGGGATCCCAGAGGAAGAGAAGCGGCTTATTTTGGGGTGGGGTATGCCGTGTCCTGGGTCATCGGTCACCTTGCATGTTCCCCCCCCTCCCCCCAGCCCCTTGGTCGAGGGACTGTTGGAGGTCGACTTGGCATACCATAACGTTTTCCCTGGGCTGCCTTTTCCAACGGTGCCCGTCCATTTCCATGTTGCAAAGACGGAAAGCCCCTCTCTCTCTTTCTCAGTTACAGAGGAGAAGAAGTCCCTGAAGAGGACGTTTCAGCAGATGCAGGAAGAGGAGGACGACGACTACCCCGGAAGCTACTCCCCACAGGACGCCAACGCTGGGCCCCTTCTGGTACGCTGGCAAAGAGGGCAGCAGCCGCCCCTCTGCGAGACAGAGCCCAAAGCCGCCACCAGGGGGAGCCCCTAACATGCGCGGCAGGATGGACGAGTGGATTGCCTTCTTTTCCTTCCTTCCTTCCTTCCTTCCTTCCTTCCTTCCTTCCTTCCTTCCTTCCTTCCTTCCTCCTCCTTCATCTTCTTCTCTCTCTCTCTTTCTCATCTCTGTTTCTCTCTCTCTCTGTGGTCTCTGTTTTTCTGTCTCACTCTCTCCCCCCCTCCCTCCTGGATGGCTGGACTCCCATGCCCATCATTTTCAGCCAGGATTGGGCCTTGCAGCTGATGGGAAGCAAGAGGAGTTGGTTGGAGACCACTGGGCTGAGGAGAAAGTGTTTTATTTACTTGAATCCCCTGGCCCTTAATTGAAGGGTTATGGCATGACGTCTCTCCACACTCCAGATAAATGGACAGTCTAGACAGGAAAAGTAGGTGCTGAGAGAGAGAGAGATGGTAAATAAAAGCTAAATGGAGATAGAGAGAAATAAGATAGAGAGTCAGAGAGCCGGTCAGTAGAGGTAGGAAATTAGTGATAGTGTTGATGAAGATAAACATAGAGATAGCCCATAAATATAGAGATAGCTCTTAGACTTATACACCGTTTCACAGCCCTCTCTGAGCGGTTTAAAGAGTCAGCCTCTTGCACCCAACAATCTGGGTTCTCATTTTACCCACCTCGGAAGGACGGAAGGCTGAGTCAACCTTTGGAAGGAAGGAAGGAAGGAAGGAAGGAAGGAAGGAAGGAAGGAAGGAAGGAAGGAAGGAAGGAAGGAATAGCCCTTAGACTTGTATACCACTTCACTGTGCTTTGCAGCTCTCTCTAAGTGGTTTACAGAGTCAACCTCTTGCCCCCAATAATCTGGGTCCTTTTACCCACCTCGGAAAGACGGAAGGCTGAGTCAACTGAAGGAAGGAAGGAAGGAATAGCCCTTAGACTTGTATACCACTTCACAATGCTTTGCAGCCCTCTCTAAGCAGTACAGAGTCAGCCTCTTCCCCCCAACAATCTGGGTCCTCATTTCACCCACCTTGGTAGGACAGAAGTTAAATAAAATATAGAGAAAAATTGATGATAGGAAGACAGACAGACAGACAGGTGATACAGAATGAGAGAGAGGGAGAGGGATAGACAGACAGAGATGATAGTGATAGTTAGAGAATGATGGAGGGAGAGGGATAGATAAATATTTTTACAGATTAACAGAGTTGGAAGGGACCTTGTAGGTCATCTAGTCCAACTGCCCCGCCCAAGCAGACCAAGAAGACCCTATACCTTTTCTGACAGACAGACAGACAGAATTTAGTTTTTGATTAATTTTTTTCATGCTGTCCATCTTCCCCTAAGTGAATTAGATTAGATGGTAGCTAGAGATAGATACATCAGTAGATGAGAGAGGCAGAGACAGAGAGAGACTTGATAGACAGATGGAAGTAGGCAAGGTAGGTGATTAGAGACAGAGAGAAGATCATTATCAACCAGTAGGGTGAGAGGCAGATTCTGGGAAGCAGGTTCGCCTTTTCCTTCTGAGCTCCTCCAGGCCCTTCGCAGGGGCTGCTTTGCAAGGGCTGGATGTGTTCCAGAAGGCAAACTGTGGGCATCTGCCACCTGGCTGAGCAGTGAGGGCCGAGGAATCTTATCCCTGGAATTTCTCCGAAACAACCGAGGCCGGAATTTCAAGACTCGGCCAGATAAGCCCAGTTATCTACCGGTTGCTTGTCTGGCTGGCTGCCCTGCATCCCCTGGCAAATCTGCAGCACCTTGCAGAGCCTTTAACCCCCCGGAGGGGTCTTGTGGCCCTTCTCCCCTTCAAAGGGCAAAGGCAGCCTGTCCTTCCCTTAACCAGAAAAGCAGCTTTATCCCTTCTTGCAGGAGCCTCTTAGGCTTCCTTGGATGGAGCCGTGGCCTTAAAAATTCCATTTATTCCAACGTGGAGGGCACTTTGCAGATGTTGGGCTTCAAAGGAATACCACAGTTCGCAGGAGAAGAGCATAGGTTTCTCTTTTGAACTTTCAAGGCATGCATCTGGCACCTCCTAGCCTGGCAGCCCCCCAAAATTCTGGCTTTCCCCCTGTAGAAACACAGCCTTTGAACTCTTGGAGAGGAAGCCAACACTCCTGAACAGCGGGGCCGGAGAAGGCCCTCTCATACCTTGCCAAATGTCAAATATTAAGAATTTTTGAGAAAGGAATTGAGAGGGTCACCAGCATATTGCAAATATTGCAACACTCTTCTTCTTCTTCTTCTCTTCTTCTTCTTCTTCTTCTTCTTCTTCTTCTTCTTCTTCTTCTTCTTCTTCTTCTTCTTCTTCTTCTTCTTCTTCTTCTTCTTCTTCTTCTTCTTCTTCTTCTTCTTCTTCTTCTTCTTCTTCTTCTTCTTCTTCTCTTCCTCCTCCTCCTCCTCCTCCTCCTCCTCCTCCTCCTCCTCCTTCTTCTTCTTCTCCTTCTCTTTCTCTTTCTCCTTCTTCTCCTCCTCCTCCTCTTCTCTTTCATGTGTACAAATAGTTTCAACTTACAATCATTCGTTTAGAGCAGTGGTCTTCAAACTTGACAGCTTTAAGACTTACGGACTTCCAACTCCCAGAATTCCTCCTCCAGTTATGTTAGTTCAGATGTCCACATGTCTTAAACTTGCCAAGTTTGAAGACCTTTGCTTTAGAGCTACAGTGACGTTGTAAAAAAGTGACTTACGACCAGTCCTCTCACTTACAACGTCTCCCATAAATTCAGGCAGCTGGCATGTATTTAAGATGGTGGCAGGCTCACATGCTTATCCTTTGGGATCTTCCCAGCCAGCATCCAACAAGCAAACCAGTAGGGGAAGCTGAGCTCACTTAATGAGTGTAGGATTCACTTAACAACTTCAGTGATTTGCTTCGCATAACAAAAAAGAAAGCCAGGAGACCGTGAATTCTAGTCCTGCTTTAGCCTCGAAAGCCAGCTGGGTGACTTTGGGCCGGACCCTCCCTCTCCTTCAGCCCAGCCCACCTCACAGGATTATTGTTGTGGAGGAAAAGGATGAGGAAGGAAGAATATTAGTTATGTTGGCCGCCTTGAGTTATTTATAACAATAATAGACAAGATAGAATGAATAGATGAATGAATGAATGAATGAATGAATGACGATAGTGGCAAAAAGTCCTGAAGCTTGGCATGACTCCCTTAAGAGCTGCCTTGTTTAGCCATGGAAATTCTGCTCCCGATTTTGGTTGTAAGCTGAGGACCACCTGTCAGTCCCAAAGAACTGATCAAGGAAAACCTAAGCTGCATTTTTAAACTTAGCTGCTTCCATGGTTCCTCAGGTGAAGGTTTTAGCGAGCGTCGACCTAGGCGCCCCTTCCAAGCTCATGAAGCATGGCTGAGTGTCACCTGGGCAGGTAAATATGTAGGCAGGGGGTGGGCTGCCCCCCTCCTGATGGGGAGAAGAGTTAATCGGTGGAACAGCCTGCCTCCGAAGCTTGTGGGCTATCCATCACGGGAGGTCTTCAAGAAAAGATTGGACAGCCATTTCTTCGGAATGGTATAGGGCAGGAGTCTCCAAAGTTGATAGTTTTAGTTAGTTAGTTAGTTAGTTAATTAGTTAATTAGTTAATTAGTTAATTAGTTTACTTTATTGTCATTGTACCTTGTACAATGAAATCAAACACCATCTTCAGTGCACATCATGACCATGAAAATAAACACAACTACACATCCTTCACCCTCCACATATTGAACCGAAAACCCGCGACACCACACCAACACTGCACTATACAGCAGAATTCAAAAGAGCTACTGCCCTGGGATAGAAGCTGTTTTTCAGTCTATCTTTCTTTGTTTTTATTATTATTCTGTACTGTCTGCCAGATGGTAATAGTTCAAAAAAAGGGGGTGCCCAGGATGAGATGGGTTTTGGAGAATGTTTTGAACTTTCTTAAAGCAGCTGGAGCTCTAAAGCTCTTCCAAAGAGGGGACAAGGCAACCCATGATCCTCTGGGCAATGACGTTAACTCTGGAGCGCCATCCTATCTTCCACTGTGCAATTGGCAAACCATACAGAGGTGTAGTAAGTTAAGCTACTCTCTGTGGTGCAGCGGTAGGAGGTCACCAGCTTGTGACCTTAAGACTTGTGAACTTCAACTCCCAGAATTCAAAAGCAAAAAAAGGGGGGGGGAGGGAAACGAAAGGAAGCAAAAGAAAGGAAAGAAGGGAAGGAAGGAAGGAAAGAAGGAAGGAAGGAAAGAAGGAAAGAGATAGAAGGGAGGGAGGGAAGGGAGGAAGAAAAGGAAGATGGAAGGGAAGGAAGGAAAAAAGGAAAGGAAGGAAAAGAAAGGAAGGAAGAAAAGAAAGAAAGGAAGAAAAGAAAAGAAAGAAAAAAAGAAAGAAAGAAAGAAAGACTCCCAGAATTCTGATAACTAAAGTCCACAAGTCTTAAAGCTGTCAACTTTGGAAACCCCTGGTCTAGAGTCTGAGCAAGGTGTTGGACTAGAAGACCTCCAAGGTCCCTTCCATCTTTTATTACTCAGTTATTCTATTACCTGCACTGGCATCCTAGGGGATTCCAGGCGACAGCAGCCAGACCGTTGACCGTCTGTGTCCAGGGCACCTTCAGCCAGACCGTTGACCGCCTGTGTCCAGGGCACCTTTGTTCCTCTTTGACCGCGAGCGCCCCACTCATGGGCACAGGCGGGTGGGGAGTGGCGCAGGAGAGCTTTGGGGGAGAGGCGCCCGAAGTAGAGCGGTGGCGTGTCCTCTGGCGAAGCCGCAACGGGCATCTTGTTTCTGTCTCTCCGGGGCAGGCGGAGGACTTGATCAAAGCCCTGCAGGACTTGGAGAACGCGGCCTCGGGCGATGCCACCGTGCGGCAGAAGATCGCTTCCCTTCCCCAGGAGGTTCAGGATGTCTCCCTGCTGGAGAAGATCACAGGTGAGCCTCTGCTCTTAGGTTGGCTGAGAATAAACCTAGAGAAACCTGGGGGCTGTTCTGGGGGCGTAAGAGTTTCAGTGGGAAAGTGAATGGGGCAAGTCAAGAGTGCCGGCGTTCCAGCAAACCTCCATTCCAACCAATAACTCCGAGACAGGCATCTTCTCAAAAGTTCCTTGGATTTGGATAGTAAACTGGCACCTCTGAGGAATCCCGAACCCAAAAGTTGCGGGTTTCCTTACAATAAGTAAAAACTACAAATCCACCCCCTGCACCCATCACCGCATCACATGGCCCAATCACCACCCGTCCCAAGTTAAAGACTTCCCCTCACTTATGCGCAACACGACCTGACCTTGAATCAGAAAAAGAATTAGATATACTCCAATGAATTCCCCCCCTCCCACCTTCCCAGGCTCAGTTGTGGCAGCGTGGGAGCATCGGATCTCAATATGGCTTCCAAAGCTGACACACAGGTGGAGAACCATGGCCCCTTTAAGACTTGTGGACTTCCAATTCCCAGAATTCCTGGCTCAGGAATCCTGGGAGTTGAAATCCACAAGTCATCAAAGGGCCAGAATTCCCCCCCCCCCCCCCAGTATAAGCAGTCCTCAACTTAACCGCCATTTGCTTATTGACAGTTTGGAATGACAATGGCCCTTGAAGAAGCCACAGCCTTTAATTTGCACACTTGGCAATTGGCTTCCATGTACAACTGGTTGTGGTGTCCCTCCATCCTGTAATTGCAATTTATAGAATAGAATAGAATACTTTTATTGGCCAAGTGTGATTGGACACACAAAGAATTTGTCTTGGTGTAAATGTCATTGCAATTTATCACGTTTTCTTTGCAATTCCCAGCAAAAAAAAAAAAAAAATCCCGTGAGGGAAACGGGGCAAAACTTAACCAATGCTTAGCAACCTAAATTTGGGGCTCTCGTAAGTTGAGGACTGCCTGTGACGGTGGGATTGTTGGTGTGTCCAGAAGGACGGCGGCTGCTTGTCAGCAACGCAAAAGGTGTCGTGTGGCCTCCCTGTAACGCGCTCACCACTTCTGTGCGCAGACAAAGAGGCGGCGGAGCGCCTGTCGAAGACGGTGGACGAGGCGTGTTTGCTGCTGGCGGAATACAACGGGCGGCTAGCCGCGGAACTGGAAGACCGGCGCCAGCTGGCACGCATGTTGATTGAATACACTCAGACCCAGAAGGACGTGCTGACGGAGAAGGAGAAGAAGCTAGAGGTGAGCATGGCTGTTCTGACCCAGCTCCCCAAACACGAGAAACCCTCTGTATTTAAATCAACGATTCCTTTATTAGGAGCGCCGGCAGCCCCGGAAAAATGTCTCTCTCTCTCCCTCTCTTACACACACACACACACACACACAGAGCAGGCTGTAGGGTTTTAAAATTTGGGGTTTTAGAAATTGGGGTTTTTATATTCTACTGTTGGGGTTTTTAAACATAATTTTAGCAGCAGCCGTTTTATTTAATTTCTTTTAACTTTTGTAATTTGTATTATATTATAATTGGTTCTACACCGCCCTGAGTCCCTCGGGAGAAGGGCGGTATATAAATTTGATATAAATAAAATAAAATAAATAAATAAAATAACAAGTCTGTCCGTCCGGGAGATGAATCGTTGTCTGCCACATCTATTCATCTCCACCCCCTTTTATCCCCAGACCTCAAGTGGGGCTTCACTAGCAGCCGTGGCTCTTCCGTCCCGAGGACTGGCCCATAGATTTCCACTGCTCTCCTCTCCTCTGCCTTCTGTGTGTCAGGCACTAGGCCTAGCTGTTCCTCCTCTTCCTCATCAGCCATCTCCAGACCTGGGGGCTGTTGACTCTCCATCTGAGGGCTGACGGACGGCCCAGGCTCCACCTCTCTCTCTCTCTCTCTCTCTCTCTCTCTCTCTCTCTCTCTCTCTCTCTGCCAGCTCCATTCCCTCTTCCCTCTTGGAGGTCCCAGGTTGCTTTGATGCTTACTCTGACTACCACCCCTCCTCCTCTGATTCGGCTGCTGGAGGGGCACCCTGCCCACCCTCCTGGCCTCCTTCGATATCCAGGCCTGGGTGGCCTCGGGGTGGGGTGAGTGGCCCAGCCTCCCCACGCCTTGCAAGAGCCCATGGGGGGCGGGGGTTGAAACTGACTGCTTGGGGGCTCTCCAGGACAAGCAGGACAGGACATCCCCTGGGCCATTCCTCCAAAACGGGCCTGGCCTCCATGGCACATCAGAGCAGACACGGTAAGGTCTTTCATTGTCCTGCTTGCCCAGCCCTCTGCCAGGAGTCGTGGTCATCCTTGGCAAACTGTCAGGGCTTCATCAGATGTTCTTGAGCAGTTGTAGGCACCCATCATGACTTTGGGACCTGTGGACTTCAACTCCCAGAATTCCTGAGCCAGCGTAGCATAGCATGGAATAGAATTAGAATAGAATTAGGAATAGGAATAGGAATGGAATAGAAAGAAAATAGGATAGAAATAGAAATAGAAAAGAATGAAAATAGGTTAGAATAGAACAGAAAAGAAAATATGGAATGGAATAGAATAGAGAACAAGAACAGAATAGAATAGAATAATAATTTTATTGTCACTTTGAATGTACACTAATTGGCATATATTAAAATGAAATGTTCCATACAGCTCTCAAAGAGTCACCACCTCCACTATGTACTACATGACCATGACAAAATAAACAAATGAATACAAAATTACGCACATATGCACATATGTTCTTTGACATAGAGAGACAGCACAGTCTAGTTTGGATGTATATGTGTATGTGGCGAGAAAAACTAATCATGGGTGGCCTAGGGAACAAAGCTGTTACAGAATCTGGTAGTCCTGCTAGAAAAACATCGAAAACTCCTTCCAGAGGGGAGCAATGGAAAAAGACCAGGTGTGTGGAGTCTAACAATGCTTTGAGCTCTAAGTGCATAGTGCATATAAGCACCATCCTGAATGACTTCAGGATATAGCTTCCTATAATCTTCTCTGCTGTCCACACTACTCTCTGTAGGGACTTTCTATCTGAGGCACTGCCACCACCAAACCAAGCAGGTGGTCCTCGACCTACATGCCGGTGGTGTCAGGATCCCAGCAGTTGCCCCCAATTAAATCCTGAATCTTGAGCCAAACTTCAAAAACTTAAAAAGAATTTATTGGGAGTTAACATGTCCGGCATTGCCTGGGTGTAGCCGACTCTGAGACACATCATTCGTTGTCACCTTTGATCCTGGTTTTTCCCCACCCCTCTGGATGTATCCTAATTCATATTCTCCAATGGGACACCGCCATAGCCAAGATTCATCAATCATGCTCTCCAGTTAGAATTTTGTACGGCAGAAACTTCAGTCACCTAGTTACTATCTCTGAAAAACTATGCATGGAATGCATTTCGATTTCCAAGCTGCTGTGCTGCTCTTTCAGACCCCTTTCCCCCCTCCCTTTCTGTTGGCAACTCTAAAAAGACCATCGAAATGTTTTATGAGTTGACAGGTTGTCAAGTACATGAATTCTGATACATGTGACCGCAGATAACATATAATAAGTAACCAGAGTTGGAAGGGACCTTGTAGGTCACCTAGTCTAACCCCCTGCCCAAGCAATAGACCCTTCTACACCATTTCTGACAGATGGCAGTCCAGTCTCTTCTTGAAAGCTTCCAGGGATGAAACTCCCACAACTTCTGAAGGCAACTTTCATGTTCCATTGGTTGATTGTTCTCACCGTCAGGAAATTCTTCCTTATTTCCAGGTTGAATCTCTCCTTCTTCAGTTTCCATCCATGGTTCCTTGTCTGGCCTTTGGGTGCTTTAGAGAATAGGTTGATCCCTCCCTCCTCTTGGGGCAGCCCCTCAAATATTGGAAGGCTGCTCTCCTGTCTCCCCTGGTCCTTCTCTTCCCTAGACTAGCCAGGCCCAGTTCCTGCAACCGTTCGTTGTATGTTTCAGCCTCCAGTCCCCTCATCATCTTGGTTGCTCTTCTCTGCACTTTTTCTAGAGCCTCAACAACTTTTTTATAATGTGACCAAAACTGGATGCAGTATTCTAGGTGTGGTCTTACTAAGACTTTACAGAGTGGTATTAGTAGCTCCCTTGATCTCAATTATATCCCTCTGTTAATGCAGCTTAGGATTGCATTAGCTTCTTTGGCTGTCCCCACTCACTGTTAGCTCATATTTAGTTGCTTGTCCAGCTAATTTCTAGGTTAAATCTCTCCTTGTTCAGTTTCTATCCATTATTGCTTGTCTGGCCTACAGGTGCTTTAGAAAATAGCTTGACCCCTTCCTCCTCTCTGGGGCAGCCCCTCAAATATTGGAAGATGCTCTCCTGTCTCCCCTGGTCCTTCTCTTCCCTAGACTAGCCAGGCCCAGTTCCTGCAACCATTCTTCCTATGTTTTAGCCTCCAGTCCCCTCATCATCCTGGTTGCTCTTCTCTGCACTCTTTCTAGAGCCACAACATCAATTTTATAGTGTGACCAAAACTGAATGCAGGACTCTAGGTGTAGCCTTTCTAAAGCTTTGTAGAGTGGTATTAGTACCTCCCTTGATCTCGATTATATCCCTCTGTTAATACAACTTAGGATTGCATTGGCTTTTTTGGCTGCTCTGCACACGGCTGGCTCCTATTAGCTGGTTGTCCACTCAGACTCCAAGATCCAACTCACAGTTACTGCAACTATCTTCTGTGTAAGAATCAGTCATAAGTCACTTTTCTCAAGACTGTCGTAACTTGAGACAAAATGGCTGTAAGTTGAGAACTACAGGTAGTTCTCAACTTACAACAGTTCATTTAGTTCAAAGTTACAACGGCCCTGAAAAATGGGACTTATGACCATTTTTCAAAGTGACGACCGTTGCAGCATCTCCAGGGTCCCAGGATCAAAATTCAGATGCTTGGTAGCCGGCTCCTATTTATGACGGTCGCTGTCTCCCAGGGTGATGTGACCCCTTTTGTGACCAGATGTGGTTTCAACGGGGAAGCCGCATCCCCTGAACAACCAGGGTATTGATTTATCAACTGCCGTGGTTCACTGAACAACTGCGGCAAGGGAGGGCATGAAAAGGGACAAAGCTCACTGAACAAATGTCTCACTTAATGGCAGAAATGTTGGGCTCAATTGTGGCCGTAAGTCGAGGACCGCCTGTACCTGCACCAGAAACATCTGTTGTGCGATGAGTGTACAGCAAACATTAACAGACCCAACACTAATTTTGTCAGAGTGCTTTAATACCTGACCAAATAAGGGAAATATCTGGATATCTTTGTGATCGTCCCAAATCTGAGAAAACAGGACTTCAGGAAAAGAGGCAGCTTGGAGCCAACTTCCAGCAGAGATAGTGGCTCCCTTATCTGTAACTGAGTTGCTTGGGAGAAACGCACGTCCACCGTCTGACCAGAATTTAAAAACGTCAAATAAGACTCAAAAGGGAGAAACTTAGGTTGGACTGCTAGCTCTTTTTCTGCCGTCCGTTGCCTATGTTGGAAATGGTCCCAATTAATTCTTGAGGGATTAAAATACTGCATTTCCCTAAAAATATGACCTACCCAGTGGTGGGATTCAAATTTTTTTACGACCAGTTCGGTGGGCGTGGCTTTCGAGGGCGTGGCAGGGAAAGGAAACTGCAAAATCCCCCTCCCCTCCCCACTGTCCTGCTTTCCAGCTCCGTTCTCCTGCGCAGCGCAATAAAAGGAGACCCAGCTGATCAGCTGTGGGTGTGGCATTCTGTGGGTGTGGCATTCTGTAGGCGTGGCATTCTGTAGGTGTGGTTTGGTGGGCATGGCAGGGGAAGGTTACTGCAAAATCCCCCTTCCCTCCCCATCCCACTGACCTGCTTTCCAGCTCCGTTCTCCTGGGCAGGGCAACCAAAGGAGACCCAGCTGATTATCTGGGACTCAATGGGAGGCAGAGAAGGGATGGGGTTGGCGGGGCCAGTCAGAGGCGGGATTCAAATTTTTTTACTATCTGTGGGTGTGGCTTGGTGGGTGTGGCAGGGCTAGGAGACTGTCTAAAATCTCCAATCAGGTGGGATTGGCCGGTTCTCCGAACGACTCAAAATTTCCACTACCAATTCTCCAGAACTGACCAGAACCGGCTTCATTCACCACCTCTGGACCTACCCTGAAAATAAGCCCCAGTCTGTTTTTTTTTTTAACACGTGTGCCTAATATAATCCCTACCCCCAAAATAAACCCCAGTGAACCCGGGAGGGGGGCAGTTGAGGTGGGTGTGGCCAGCAGAGGAGGTGGCGAGGTGGGCTGACAGTATCTGGCTGGTGCAGCGCAGGTGAGTCGAGTTCCTGTGCAAGCAGCGGGGGCTGGGAAGCAGCTGACCAGTGGTGGGGCAGAGCGGCGGGCAGCTGCAAGAGGCTCATCATTGTGCGGTGACACCGGCAGAAGACAGAGGCAGAACGGCGTGGGAGGGAGGGAGGGAGGGAGGCGATCCGTACACGCTGCATGGACCGCGGGAAAGCCAAGCAGGGCTGGGCTGGAGGGCGGGCGGCCGCCTCATCTTCGCCTCCCTCGGCTTGCCTGCAGCCCGCGCGGTGTGTCAGGATCGACGGGCTCCGGATACCGTCGGTCCCCACAAGCTTCCCGTCGCCTGTGTGCGCATCACTTGAGACCTTCCAGAAGAGATTGGACTGCCCTCTGTCAGAAATGGTGTAGGGTCTCCCGCTTGGCTGGGGGGGTTGGACTAGATGACCTATAAGGTCCCTTCCAACTCTGGTTATTTGTTATCTGTTACCAGAGGGCCCAGCCGGGCTGATCACCTCGAAATCGTGTCTTCCCCCCCAAAAAAATTAAGCCCTCCAGCTTATTTTGGAGCCTAAAAGAAAACATGACCAGGTCTTATTTTCGGGGGAATACAGGTAGTTAATTCGACCCTTTCTGGGAGCAGGGCTGGCGGTTTAATTGTTAAAATTCAAAACATGGAGGTTGCTGCTGACTTGGCCGTTCCTTGAGTGCAAATCTGCATTCTTCCCATCAAGATTCCTGCCTGGATTCATCACGTTCGCCGGCCCAGGAGGCCCCAAGTGGCCCTGAACCCTTGAGCCCCTCTGACTGGGACAGCTTCTCCCAGGCGTGAGTCACGCCTGAACTCACTCCCAGCTGGGTGGGTCACGTAGGGGGGCGGGAGGGGCTGTCCAAAAAGGGGGCCTAGAAAGGCAGCATGCATGTCAACACAAGCACAGAGGGTCAGGCGTTAATTTTGGGGAAGGTTCGAAAACAAAGCAGGAGTTCAACTCTCTCCTGTTGCAACCAGATCAAGGGAAATGGGAGATGCTCACCCTCCACCATAGGCGGTTACGTGAAGGAGTAAAAACTCCTCGACTTAATCCCCATTCATCCAGCAACCCCGGGCCTCTCCCAGCCCCTCAGGCTCTGCCTAAGGACTGCAGGGCCAACTACAACGAGGGAAACTCTGGACTCCCTTTCGAGAGAGTACAAGGACTGCTGCTGCTTGACGATGGCTGTAAGCTAAACACCGTAGAATTCTGGGCTCAGTTGAGCACAGGCAGTCCACTACTGACGACGGCTCGTTTAGGGACCGCTCAGTGTTACAGTGGCACTGAAACCAGGGACTTAGGACTGTTTTTCACACTTAACGGCCATTGCAGCATTCCCCGAGGTCACATGATCAAAATTTAGGTGATTAAGAGAGGACTGTAACACTCTGAAGCGGTATACATGTCTAAGTGCTATTGCTTCCCTCCTGCCTTTCCTGTTTCCTCTTTTCCTCCTTCCTTCCTTCCTTCCTTCTTTCCTTCCTTCCTTCCTTCCTTCCTTCCTTCCCTCTTCCTCCCTCCCTCCCTCCTTCCTTCTAAAGATCGACTCAGCCTTCCTTCCTTTCCTCTGCCTCCCTCCCTTCCCTCTTCCTTCCTTCCTCTCTTTCTACCTTCCTTCCTTCCTCTGTTCCTCCCTCCCTCCTTCCCTCCCTCCCTTCCTTCCTTACAAAGATCGACAGCCTTCCTTCCTTTCCTCTCCCTCCCTCCCTTCCCTCTTCCTCCCTCCCTCCCTCCTAAAGATCGACTCAGCCTTCCTTCCTTCCCTCTTCCTCCCTCCCTCCTTCCTTCCTTCTAAAGATCGACTCAGCATTCCTTCCTTTCCTCTCTCTCCCTTCCCTCTTCCTTCCTTCCTTCCTTCCTTCCTTCCTTCCTTCCTTCCTTCCTTCCTTCCTTCCTTCCTTCCTTCCTTCCTTCCTTCCTTCCTCCCTCCCTCCCTCCCTTCCTTTCTTCCTTCCTTCCTTCCTTCTAAAGATCGACTCAGCCTTCCTTCCTTCCGAGGTGGGTAAAATGAGAACCCAGATTGTTGGGGGCAAGAGGCTGACTCTGGAAACTGCTTAGAGAGGGCTTCCTTCCTTCCTTCCTTCCTTCCTTCCTTCCTTCCTTCCTTCCTTCCTTCCTTCCTTCCTTCCTTCCTCCCTTCCTTCCTCCTCCTTCCTTCCTTCCTTCCTTCCTTCCTTCCTTCCTTCCTTCCTTCCTTCCTTCCTTCCTTCCAAAAGCTGACTCAGCCTTCCTTCCGAGGTGGGTAAAATGAGGACCCAGATTGTTGAGGGCAAGAGGCTGGCCCTGTAAAACTGCTTAGGCAGGTCTGGAAAGCACTGTGAAGCAGTGCTATTAAATTTCATTTTGTTGGAGCGGGCCCCTTGGTTTTATGTAAACTCTTTAAGAAGCTGAAATTCCCTGGCCAGTTAATGCTGGACCGGAGCCCCAGGGTGACACCTGCCTTCCTGGTGTTTGTCGGATGCTCCATGGGGCCTTTACGAGCCCAAGTCAGTTTCTGAATCCGGCTGCATCTTCGCTTGGAGTCGCTTCCTTTTAAGGGGATTTTAAAATCTCTTGTGGATGCAGATCAACTATTCCAGCAGAGTCTGGGAGTCAGGGGTGGAATCCGTCGGTGGACCGCTGCCATTAGGGTTTGCAATGATCTCTGCGTTTTGTGGAATTGGGAATTTTGCAAATTGACATGAGATGAGATCACGGGGCTGATACAGATTAGCAGATTAGCATAGTTAGAAGGGACCTTCTAGGTCATCTAGTCCAACCCCCTCGCCCAAGCAGACTCTACACCATTTCTGGCAGATGGGAGTCCAGTCTCTTCTTGAAAGCCTCCAGGGATGAAGCTCCCACAGATGCTGAAGGCATCTTCTGTTCCATGGGTGGATTGCTCTCACTGTCAGAAAGTTTCTCCTTATTTCCAGGTTGAATCTCTCCTTCCTCCAGGAAGGGAGCAACCAGGATGATTAGGGAATTGGAGACTAAAATATATGAAGAAGGAACTGGGCCTGGCTAGTCTAGGGAAGAGAAGGACCAGGGGAGGCAGGAGAGCAGCCTTCCAATATTTGAGAGGCTGCCACAGGGAGGAGGAAGGGGTCAAGCTATTTTCTAAAGCACCTTTGAAGGCCAGACAAGGAATAACGGATGGAAACTGACCAAGGAGAGATTCAACCTGGAAATAAGGAGAAACTTTCTAACAGCGGGAATAAACAACTCATGGAACAGAAGTTGCCTTCAGAGGTTGTGGGAGCTTCATCCCTGGAGGCTTTCAAGAAGAGACTGGACTGCCCTCTGTCAGAAATGGTGTAGGGTCTCCCGCTTGGGCAGGGGGTTGGACTAGGTCCCTTCCAACTCTGATTCTGTTATCTGTTACTTTTCCCTCTTCCTTCCTTCCTCTCTCTCTCTCTTCCTTTCTTTCCTTTTCTTCCTCCCCTCTTCCTCTCTCTCTCCCTTCCTTTTTTCCTCTCTCTCCCTTCCCCCTTCCTTCCTTCCTTCCTTCCTTCCTTCCTTCCTTCCTTCCTTCCTTCCTTCCTTCCTTCCTTCCTTCCTTCCTTCCTTCCTTCCTCTCTCTCTCTCTCTTTCCCCTTCCTTTCCTTCCTCTCTGCCTTCTTTCTTTTCTCCCCTCCCCTCCCCTCCCTGTTTCAGGGCAGCCTCCATCTTGGCTGTGGAACATGGGTCATGTCTAGAAAGCCAGTTTCAGATAAAGAACCTTGTGTCATCTCAGCTGCATCATCTTTTCTTCCCACCACCAGGATGTTCAGAGAGTCCCGGGGGGCGGGGGGACATTTCCCCCCCCAAAAAAGGCAAGTGGGCTTTCTTCAGACTGAAGAGGTTTCACTTCTCATCCAAGAAGCTTCTTCAGTTCTGAAGCTTCTCGTTTTCCAAGAAAAAAACAAAGTCCAGTTGCCTTTTGCAATAAAATAAAAATAAATAAAAGGCACCTTTGGGACTCCCATGGCCTGGCTGATGGAGAAGCTCCCGAGATGTTCCTCCGTCCCAAATAAAACTCCCAATTCGACTCTTCGCTCAGTCCTGCTATTTTCTGCCCACCGGCCTCACACTGAGTCTGGGGCCTTTTGGAGGGAGACGTGCGGAAAGGGCTGGGGTGTGTGTCTGTGTGTGTGTGTAAAAACGTTGGCTCTGAACCTCTGGCACTCCCTTCCCTACCTTTGCCGCCTCCCGGGCTCCCTGCCTCAGCCAAAATAGAACTGGGCAGATGACTTGGGAGCTCTTTCGGCCACAAGGGTTATAAATAACTTCAGAGCTGCCATTATTAGACCTGCATTTTAGCCCACAGGAAGCCTGCGTGTGTGTGTGTGTGTGTGTGTGTGTGTGTGTGTGTGTGTGTATCTGAAGGATAAATGCTTCTTAGAGACATTCATTTCACAAAAGCAACCACTTTATATCGCCCTGCTTTATTAGTTATTTATTGCTTTGTTATCCTGCTAAATTTAAAACAGATGGTCCTTTCTTTCTTTTTTTCCTTCCTTCCTTTCGTTTTGTCTTCCTTCCTTCCTTCCTTCCTTCAGCCATCTATTTTCCTTCCTCTCTCACTTGCTTCCTCCCTTCCTCCCTCCCTCTTCCTTCCTTCTTCCTTTCTTTTTTCATTTCTTCCTTTCTTTTCCTTTCTTCTGCCATCCATCTTCCTTCCTTCCTCTCCCTTACTCCCTCCCCCTTCCTTCCTTCCTTCCTTCCTTCCTTCCTTCCTTCCTTCCTTCCTTCCTTCCTTCCTTCCTTCCTTCCTTCCTTCCTCCCTCCCTCCCTCCCTCCCTCCCTCCCTCCCTCCCTCCTGTTTCTCTCTTCTGGAGGCATTGCTTGTGTACATCTTTTGCAGCTGTCCCATCTCTCCTCTTGCATCCCCACAGCTGTGCTAAGAGCGTAGATCAGAACTTCCTGGCCTCTGGAGCCCGGGGGAGGCTGTTTTTGCCCTCCCAGAGGCCTGAGGGAAGCCTCCAGACTGTGGGGAAGGCGAAAAACAGCCAAACTGGAGGTACTGGTAGGCCATTTCCACCATGGCCATGTCCACCCGGCAACTGGGCAGCGAACCGGTTTCTGGGAGTTTTGAATCCCACCCCGGTCTCTTTTTTGAGGGAGGCAGATAGTTCAGAACTTCCTCCAAAGTGATGTGCTCCGCCGACAGCCTGTGGAGACGGCAGCAGAGTCGGACAGTGGGGAGGAACATGGGCCAGTCCGGGAGTCTAGGGAAGACTAGGATGAGGGTCCTGCATCCGACACAGAGTTGGGGCCAGGGCCATCTGGGAGTTACGTGCCGACTCTGGAGCCTCCAGAATCTAACAGCAGTGAGGCAGAGGAACAAGGGGAGCCTGTTCCCAGTGTGTGCTTGCACAGAGCTGCCAGAAGGCAAGAGCAACTAAAATAAAAGGGGCGACTCGGGAGTAAGGCTTGGAGGTGATTGCCCCTCCCGTAAGACATAAAGGAGGAGCAAAGGGACAGGAGCCTTTGCAGGAAGCAACTTTGTTTGCTCTGGTTGGTTTGAAACCTGAAGCTCCATGCTGAATTTGTGCTCCTTTTGGCCTTGTACAACTAAGTGGCAATTTAGTCGTTGGCAGCATTTCAAGGGAGATAAAGGTGGGGGCTTATCAGCCTTATCCCGAAGGACTGTGCCAGACTTCCGTGGGACTCTTGACCAACTGTTTGACCAACTCATCACGGGCTGTGAATGACTGTAATTCCCAGCCATTGAAATAAAGAAAAAAAGGGTTTGGGGATTAACGTGTGTCTGTTGGTGTCTCCATAATCCTCGGTCAGAAAAGTTCAGTAATGTGGCAAAATAAGATAAGTAAATACTTGAATACCCTCTTTTCTCCCTCTTTTCTCCCCCCCCCCCCTTTTGCAGGAGTACAAGCAGAAACTGGCCCGGGTCACCCAGGTGCGCAAGGAGCTGAAGTCCCACATCCAGAGCCTGCCAGACCTGTCGCTGCTGCCCAACGTCACAGGCGGGCTGGCGCCTCTCCCCTCGGCCGGGGACCTTTTCTCTACTGACTAGGACACAAAACCAGGGGTGGGGGAGAATGGGGGGGAAGTGAGAGGGGTCTGCCTTGCCTGCCCCGGCACCGGTTCCAGGATGAGGGATCCTCGCGGGAAGCTTAAGCCCGGAAGGGACGGGCAGAGATCCCGCCGCGTGCCCACTTCCACCTCCACCGGGGTTGTGGCCCAGCTGGGTGACCCGGGAGGGGGAGGGGGAGAGGGGGGGAGGAAGGGGGGGCTGAAGGCGTCCTTTCTGGGGGGGGGAATCCTGGGCACTTTCTGGCGGTCGCAAATCATGTGTGCCCAGAGCCTTCGAAGAATTCTTTTGTTTCTTTTTTTGAGTTCCGTGTTGGTTTTATTTTTTATTTTTCCTGTATTTGACAAAACAAAACAAAAACCAACCAACCCCCAAACTGGATTGTTTTGAGGGGTGGGTCAGTGTCGATTGGGGGGTGGGGGGGGTGGGGCCGAAACCTGTGGGTCAGGAATGGCCGAGGTAGCTGCTTGACGGATCAGCCCAGGGGACCTTCCTCCCCTCTTCACCTCCCCTCCCTTCCCCCAAATCAGCTCGAGCGGCCCCTTCCCCTGCTTTCAGCCCTGAGACTCGGGTTTGTGTGTGTGTGTGTGAGTGTGTCAGCGAAAGCCCCTCCTGCTCCCCCTCCCCACTTTCCCAGCTCTCTCCTTCCACAGCATGAAAACAGGGTAAGTGCGAAAGAGTCACATCGGTGGGCTTTGATGAAGTGTCTCCCCTGTTCTTCATCTCCAGAGCTGTGAAACTTTGCCAGTGAATTCCCCTTCCCAGACCGCCCACCCGTCTCCCCGTCTGCGGGAAGGGCAGGAATAGTCATTGGGTACGTTTTCTGCCACAAACAGAGCCCAGGTCAGACGGCGATCCCTTGCATGCGGGCCCTTTCCATTTTGCAACGCAGCCAGCATAAAAACGCAAGCATTCGCTTCGCCGTGTGAGATCCCCACCATGGATGGGTGTGAGTGGATTTTCTGCTCATTTCTGCGCATATTTGGTGGCCGTAGGAGGCATCCTCTCGCCCCTTCTTTGGAGTGAAGGTCTCCAACCCTGGCAACTTCAATACTTGTGGACTTCAACTCCCAATATTCCCCGGCACTAATGCTGCCCTTTTCATGCCTAGCCTCTTTGTGGCTTGCTTACTCTCTTGTAATCCTTTCCTCTGCAATCTCTCCGCTCTTGGGAGTGGCAGAAACAAACGAACAAAACCCAGGTATGGCTGGCTGGGGAATTCTAGGAGTTGAAGTCCACCCCCATCTCCCAGCAAGGTTGAGAAACACTATATTCTAGACCAGGGGACGTGAAAGTTGGCTCTTTTATCACTTACGGACTTCAACTCCCAGAATTCCTGAGCGAGCCATAAAAGGTTCCCCCAACCCTGGCCTATTGGTTTTCAATTGTGGGGGAAATCAATTTTTGATTTGAATGGAACTGTTTAATACACAAATGTTCTTTATATGTCCTACATTTGTAGCTTTAAGCTACGAACAGAAAATGTCACCTCTAGATTGGACGTGTCCAAACTTGGCCTCTTTAAAGACTTGTGGACTTCAACTCCCAATATTCCCCGGCACTAATGCACTGCTTTTCATGCCTAGTCCCCTCGTGGCCTGCTTGCTCTCTTGCAATCCTTTCCTCTGCAATCTCTCTGCACTAAGGAGTGGCAGGAAAAACAAAAAAAACTTAAGCATGGCTGCCTGGGGAATTCTGGGAGTTGGAAGTCCACCAGTCTTAAGGTGGCCCAGGTTGGAGAGTCCTGCTTTAGAAGATCAAACCCCTTTGTTCTCCTTACATGGAAGGGCGGGGTTTTCTGCTTGGTGCCCAGATCCTCCCTCACCCCCAAATCCCTTTCTCGGGGTAGCTGGTTTGGGCCGCGAGTCCCCACATTCTCCCATCAGTTCAGCCCAGTTTGGCAGACATGGCCCCTAATGTCTGGTGGTCCCAGGTGGAGCAGGCACAACTTCCAGCGGTCTTTTGAGTCTGGAAGCAAGTGGGGATGATCTCCTTCGTAGCTGCCCACCTCCCCACAGCAGTGAAGAGCCCCCCCCCCCTTTGTGCACCCAGGTGTTCAACTGAGCATGTCTGAATCGCAGCGTTCCCACTTCCAACCACCCCAGATGATTCCATCCTTGGTTCCCCAGTCATTGAAATCCATCTTGTTTTCGAGGCTGAGGCGGGACCTGTGACGAAGACCCCTTTCACCCCCCACCCCTGCACTGTGTGGTCTTTGGGCTCCGATCTGATCCGTCCCCCTCCCCTTCCCCACGAGGCATTTTCTTAAACCTGTACATGAATCGATTTAGAGATTTAGAGGGACAGGCTGTCCTTTTAGCTGAGGTATATTCTGAAATGTCTCATAAATATATTTTTGAATAAAGCGGGTGTCATTCGGTGGGCAAGAAGCTGCTTCCTTGCCTCCTTTTTTTCCCTCCTCCTGGAGCCGAAGGGACCCGGAGACGAAGCAATAACAAGTTTTCAGAATCTAAAGCAAGAATGTCCAACTTTGGCAACTTTAAAGATCTGCGGACTTCGACTCCCAGAATCCCCTAGCCAGTTATGGGCGGACTTCAATTCCCAGAATCCCCTAGCCAGTTAAAATGGGCGGACTTCCAACTCCCAGAATCTTTTAGCCAATTAAAATGGGCGGATTTCAACTCCCAGCATCCCCTAGCCAGTTATCATAGGCAGACTTCAACTCCCAGAACCCTCCAGCCAGTTAAAATGGATGGACTTCAACTCCCAGAATCTAAGGAGTAAACTTCAACTCCCAGGATGCCCCAGGTTTGGGGAGTTGAAGTCCACCCATTATAAAGGTATTTTTTTCCCCAAAAGACAACTGGACTTTCTAGATGTTTTCTTTGAAAATGTTTCCCTTCTCAACCAAGAAGCGTCTTCGATTCTGAAGGAGCTTCTTGAGCGAGAAGAGCAATGTCTTCAAAGAAGAAGGAGCAAAACCCTCCCAAGAAGTCCAGTTTCTTTTGGAAAAGGAGCAACTTAGGGACAAAATCTCTGCTCTGTTAAAAAGAGAAATATCCCTAAAATAATATAGATATATAATGCACTGTTGCAGGAACAGTGAAATGAAGGAGTGGGGTGATGTAATAGCAGCCTTCCAGTATTTGAGGGGCTGCCCCAGAGAGGAGGAAGGGGTCCACCTATTCCCCAAAGCACCAGAAGGGAAGATAAGAAACAAGGAAGATGATTAAGGGGCTGGAGGATGAAACATACGAAGAAGAACGGTTGCAGGAACTGGCTACTCTAGGGAAGAGAAGGACCAGGGGAGACAGGAGAGCATTTAAGGGGCTGCCACGAAGAAGGGGGGTCAAGCAAGGCATAGAATCAAGATCATGTGAAGTGTTAATACCACTTTACGATGCTTTAGTAAGGCCACACTTCGAATCCAGCATCCAGTTTTGGTCGCCATGATGTAAAAGAGATACTGAGACTCTGGAAAGAGTGCAGAGAGGAGCAACTAAAGATGAAAGACCTGGAGGATAAAACATAAAGAAGGGTTGCAGGAAAGGAGGGATCTCTAGTAACGAAGAGAAGGACTGGGGGGTGACATGAGAGTAGCCTTCCAAGATTTAAGGAGCTACTACAAAGACGAGATGGTCGAGCTATTCTCCAAAGCCCCTGAAGGCAGGACAAGAAGCAACAGGTGGAAACTGATCAAGGGGGGAAGCAACCTTAGAACTAAGGAGGAATTTTCTAGCAGTGAAGACAATTAAGCCATGGAACTGCTTGCCACCAGAAGTTGTGGATGCTTCATATCAATGGAGGTTTTTTAGAGGACGCTACTTGTCTGAAATGGTATAGGGCTGTGATGGCAAACGTGCCACAGGTGGCACGCAGAGCCATTTGTAGGGGCACGTGAGCCCCACCCAAACCTATCTACACTCCACATGCGCACATCTCCCAGCTGATTTTTGGCCTGTTTGAGGCAGTTTTTGGCCTCCCAGAAGCTTCCCTTGAGCCTCCGGGAGGGCGAAAAAGGCCGAAAATTAGCTGGGAAGCACACACATGTGCAGTGCAGGTAAGGAAGTGGGGGAGTGTTGCACATGCATGCACAGGAGGGGTGGGGCGCATTGCATTGTGGGTGCCTGCATACGTGCACGCCGCTATAACACACACACGTGCTTTCAGCACACCATAACAAAAAGGTTCGCCATCACTATTATAGGGTCTCCTGCTTGAGCCAGGGGGCTGGACTAGAAGACCTCCAAGGTCCCAAGGTTCTGAAGTGAATTAAATTGGGTATATCTAGCCTGATGAAAAGCAGGATTAGGGGAGACAGGAGAGCTGCCTTCCAATATTTGAGGGGCTGCCACAGAGAGGAGGAAGGGGGCCAAAGCGATTCTCCAAAGCACCTTTGAAGGCCAGAAAAGGAACAATGGATGGAAACTCACCAAGGAGAGAAGCAACCTGGAAATAAACAGAAACTTCCTAATGATGAGGACAACCAACCATTGGAACTGCTTGCCACCAGAAGTTGTGGCTGCTCCAACACGAGGCTTTTAAGAAGAGACTGCCAGGGGAATTCTGGGAGTTGAAGTCCACCAGTTACCAAGGTTGGACAGCCCTGATCTAAACTTTGAAACGCAGCTTTTGGATGGCCTTCTACTGAGAGCATTTAGACCAGTGGGAGATGGGCCAATGCAGGTACTCCTCGACTTGCGACCATAATGGAGCCTGCCCACTACCTGATTGCAGTTGTTCAGTGAAGCGCATGACTGACTCACTCAACGACTCACCCCCCCCCCCCCACAGGTATTTGATGGCCGTGTTTTCTTTCATCCATTTTATCCTAGCGTTGGGTTACCGCCACAATGGAGCCTGGCACTTTTCTTGCCAAGTGAGACATTTGTGGAGTGAAGTTTTTTGCTCCATTTTACAACCATCCTTGCCATGGTTGTTAAGTGAATCACCCCCATTGTTCAGTCAGTCGCACAGTTGTAAAGCTTGTCAGAAGTCACTAGGGGGGATGACGTGACCCCAGGACACTGTCACCGTCATAAATGCGAGTCATTTGCCAAGCGTCGAACGTTGATCCCACGGCCAGGAGGATGCAGTGTTGGTCATAAACCGGGCACAGATCATCTCTTCAAGTGCCGTTGTGACTTTGGTCACTAAATGAACTGTTGTAAGGCAAGGACTACCTGTACTGTAGATTTTTTTTAAAAAAAAATTCTTTGATATGGCCCCAAGACGAAATTATATAAGACTGAAACCATGGTCTGCCTGTTGCAAAGCAGAAACAGAACCTATTTGATCCCCATTCCAGCTGTCCGCAGCAGATTTATTTATGTTTCTCTGTCTATCAATCATTTATTTTATCTATGTCTTCCATGTATCTCTATCTACCTATCTGTCATCTATCAATCTATCATCTATATCTGTCTATCATCTATCTGATAGATCTATCTATCTATGTCATCTACCTATATCTGTCATCTTATCTATCTACATCTAATTTATCTGATAGATCTAACATGTTTCCCCAAGTCCCGGTCTTATATTAATTTTTGCTCCAAAAGATGTGTTAGGCCTTATTTTCTGGTCAGGTCTTATTTTCCGGGAAATAGAATAGAATAGAGTTCTTTTTTATTGGCCAAGTGTGGTTGGACACACAAGGAATTTGTCTTGGTGCAAATGCTCTCAGTGTACATAAGATACATTCGCCCAGAGTCAAGAATCCTCAGGTATCACATTTAATAATAGTCATAGGGTACAATAAGCCATCAAATCATACTCGGAAACAGTTAATACAACTGTCATACTAGGAAATAGGGTATCTTATCTGTCATCCATCTTGTCTATCTACCTGTCATCTATCAATCTGTCATCTATGCCTATCATCTATCTGATTTATTTATCCATCATCATATTTATTTTTATTTATTAATTAACTTTACATCTCCCATCTGTCTTAAGTGGCTCTGGTTGATTTACAATATATTGTAATACAACAATAAAAACACAGATTAAAAATGGCGTTTAGAGCAAAGTTAAAACCAGTTTGGTCAACAAGTAGTTGGGTGCCTCATTCTGGAAGCGCTAATTAAGAATCAGGGCTAGGGGCTGGTTTGGCATTCCCTACTGCACACACACAAACCCTTTTCTCTGCCACCCGTTCTCACTTGGTTTTACGTTTTTGAGGTCCCTGTGGCCCTGTGCAAACACAGACGGCTGGTGTGGGACTGTACAAAAATCATCTTTGGCTGACCACATTGTCTGCAGCCAAGCCACTCTGGCTTGGAAACCCTCCTCAGTGGCTTTGCGGAGGAAACCCAGCCAACTCACTGAACGGGAATGTCCGTAGCTCAGAGCTGAAATGGGGGGGGCCTTGGGGCTCTCTGAGCTTGGGGTGTTTTTTTCTTTTTTTGCAGACATTTCATGACCCAAACTAAGGAACATCACCAGTGTAACATCACCCCATTCCCTTCCAGCACTGATGATATTCCCTGGTTGGGTCATGAAACGTCTGCAAGGAAACAACCCAGCTCAGAGAGCACCAACGACCTGCCCCCAGTCCTCCTCCTCTTCTCCACTAACCCCGCCCCCTTCTAGCACTGATGATGTTACCGAGTTGGGTCATGAAACGTCTGCAAAAAAGGCAACCCAGCTCAGTAAACCACTTAGAGAGGCTGTAAAGCCCTATGAAGTGGTACATAAGTCTAAATGCTGCGGCTATTTCCCAGAAAACTCTTAATGGAAGCAAATTCAGTGTTTGATCCCAGATTATAAGCCAAGCTGAGGATCCTTTTTTGGGCAGAAGGAAATATATTCAAAGCCCTTCAAATCCAGATGAAGCCAGCTGGTCGATGCTTAGCAGATGGCTTCCCTGCATGCTTGTGGGTCCAAAGGGCTCCCAGGCTACACAGCCGCTATCTGGACATTGAAACCCTGCAGATAATTTGAGTCCCACATCATTGCCATCAGAGGTGGTGAATTCAGCCGGTTCAGACCGGTTCTGGAGAACCAGTAGCGGAAATTCTGAGTACTTGGGAGATCCGGCCAATCCCACCTCTGACTGGCCCCGCCCCCCTCTATTCTCTGCCTCCCATTGAGTCCCAGCTGATTAGCTGGGTCTCCTTTGGTTGCCCTGCACAGGAGAACGGAGCTGGAAAGCAGGTTTGTTGATTGATTGATTTAATTTATATTGCCGCTTATTCGTGCATGGCGACTCGAGGCGGCTTACACAATGTGAAACCATATTTAAAAAATAAAAATAAAAAACAATAAAAATTAACAAAAAGAATCAAATATTTTAATAAAGTATAATAGAACAAAATCTGGGAGGAAAAAAATCACACCCCCCAACTCCTACCCACCCCGCCCCGGATGACACATTAGTGGGGTGGGGAGGGAATGGGGATTTTGTACTAACCTTCCCCTGCCACGCCCACCAAGCCACGCCCACCCTCACCACGCCCACAGAATCCCGCCCCTGATTGCCACAACATCATCGGAAAACAATTTCTGTTGCTAAACAAGGCAATTGCTAAGTGAATTGCATCCCATATTACGACCGTGTTTGCCACATGGTTAAGCCAATCACTGCAGTCCTTCAGCGAATAATGGTCGTTAAACGAACCTGGCTTCCCCTATTGCCCGTGGCAATTCCTGGACACGCTGCTTTCCTGCCCCAGTGCAAAGCGCTTGTCCCTGGCTTTGCACCTGACAGCTGTCACCCTCCACCTAACTGACCGCTTAGATAGCCAACACAAATGTGCCACCCTCCTAACACACACACACACCCCAATGCATGAAAAATTGAATATCTTTTTGTGTGTGTTTCTACTCTTGCTCCAGTTTGCAAATCTCTCTCTCTCTGTCTCTGTCTCTATCTATCTACCCATCCACCCACCCACTCACCCATCCATCTATTCATTCATTAATATATCTATCTATCTATCTATCTATCTATCTATCTATCTATCTATCTATCTATCTATCTATCTATCTATCTATCTATCTATCTATCTATCTATCTATCTATCTATCTATCTATCTATCTATCTATCTATCTATCTATCTATCTATCTCTATCTATCTATCTATCTATCTATCTATCTATCTATCTATCTATCTATCTATCTATCTATCTATCTATCTATCTCCCATCTATCTAGCTCTATCTATCTATCTATCTATCTATCTATCTATCTATCTATCTAGCTTCTATCTATCTATCTATCATCTATCTCTATCTCTCTATCTATCTTTCTATCTATCTATCTATCTATCTATCTATCTATCTATCCATCTATTCTATCTATCTATCTATCTATCTATCTATCTATCTATATCTATCTATCTATCTATCTATAGCTATCTATCTATCTATCTATCTATCTATCTATCTCCATCCATCTATATCTATCTATCTATCTATCTATCTATCTATCTATCTATCTATCTATCTATCTATCTATCTATCTATCTATCTATCTATCTATCTATCTATCTATCTATCTATCTATTATTTATCTATTCTATCTATCTATCTATCTATCTATCCTATATATCTATCTATCTCTACTATCTATCTATCTATCTATCTATCTATCTATCTATCTATCTATCTATCTATCTATCTATCTATCTATCTTTCCCCTTCCATGTGAAGTGCAGAAAACATTTTTCATCTCTTTGTCATCCCTGGAGGTTTTTAAGGAGAGCCTGGACCACCATTTGTCTGGAATGGCATACAGTCTTCTGCCTGAGCAAGGGGCTGGACTAGAAGACCTCCCAGGTCCCTTCCAACTCTGCTGTTCTCTTATGCTGCTTCCTTTCTCTTCCTGCCAGCTCCACAGGTGGCCTTGATGGTGTTCGCCTGATGAGGTCCAAAAGCACAAGCGAGAAGTGGACCAGGCGAGCTGCTGGGTCCAGGAAAGCTTGCCCAGTGGGGTTTTTCCACTCCCCACCTCGCTCCTTTGGCTTTGAAGAGGCAAGGCAGAAGCTGGGCCAAAAAACTTCAGGTCCAGCCACCCGGCACTGAAGAGGAGGAGGAGGAGGAGGAGGAAGAGGAGAAGGAGGAGTTCCAATGGAAAGGAGGTGAAGAAGAACGTCGGGATAATGTATGGGGCGGCAAGCAGGGTCAGGCTGACCCAGCACAGAGCTTCAGGCGCTTTCCCAAAGCAAGAGGAGCACAAATACAGACCCAAAGAGGAGACTATTGGTAGCTCAGCGTTGTCCTGCGGGGCCTTCCGTGTTTTCTGAGCTTGGTTGCAGATGTTTGATGACCCAACAAGGCAACATCATCAGTGATGTTGGAAGGCAGGGGGTTTGTAAAGGAGGGAGAGGAGGAGGACGACGACCTTGGTGCTCTCTGAGCTTGGTTTTTTTTCCCCTTGCAGATGTTTAGTTACCCAACTAGGGATCCTCATCAGTGCTAGAAGGAAGCGGGGGGCGGGGGGGGGGGGTTGCAGAAAGGAGGTAGACTAGCACTGATGACGTTGACTAGTTGGGTCATAAAATACCTGCAAGAAAAAAATCAAGCTGAGAGAGCACCAAAGACCTCACAGTTCTCCTCCTCCTCCTCTTTGTCTCGGCAAACCTCCCTCCCTTCTAGCACTGATGATGTTCCCTACTTTGGGTCATGAAACGTTTTCAAGAAAACCATCAAGCTCAGAGAGCATGAAGGACACCATAGTCCTCCTCCTCCTCCTCCTCCTCTCCCATAAGCCCTACTCCTTTCAAGCACTGATGATGTTCCCTAGTTAGATCATATAACGTCTGCAAGGAAACAGGCAAGCTCAGAAAGCACCAAGGATCCCACAATCATCTTCTCCTCCTCCTCCTCCTCCTCCTCCCCCATCACCACCAACAACAACCTCCCTCCCTTCTAGCACTGATGATGTTCCCTAGTTAGACCATAAAACGTCTGCAAGAAAACAGCCAAGCTCAGAAAGCACCAAGGACCCCACAATCATCATCTTCTTCCTCCTCCTCCTCCTCCTCCTCCTCCTCCTCCTCCTCCTCCTCCTCCTCCTCTCCACAAGCCCTCCTCCTTTCGAGCACTGATGATGTTCCCTAGTCGGGTCGTGAAATGTCTGCAAGAAAACCCCAGGTCCTCTTTCTGTCTCTGAGGAAGTTGGGCAGCTAAAAAAAAATACAAAGTATAAAGCAAGTAGAAGCTCAGGGACCACCAAGGACCCCACAGTCCTCCTCTCCACAATCCCCTCTCCCTTCCAGCACTGATGGTGTTCCCTACTTGGACAAGGAAACGTCTGCCAGTGAACAAGCAAGCAAGCTTAGAGAGCACCAAGGACCCCCCAGTTCTCCTCCTCCTCCTCCTTCCTCCTCCTTTCCACAAGCCCTACTCTAAGCACCGATGATGTTCCCCACTTGGGTCATGAAATGGCTGCAATAAAGCTCAGAGAGCACCAAGGACCCCACAGTTCTCCTCCTCCTCCTCCTCCTCCATCACCACCACCAACCTCCCTCCCTTCAAGCACTGATGATGTTCCCTAGTTGGGTCATGAAACGTCTGCAAGGAAACAACCCAGCTCAGAAAGCACCAAGGACCCCACAATCATCTTCCTCCTCCTCCTCCTCCAGTGAGTGTGAGAGAGGAAGAACAGGAGGGACAAAGAGGCATCAGTTTATAGCATGGGGTGGGTCGGCAGATGGGTTGTCCCCAATTCTTCCTGCAACCCGTTGAGAGTCCAAGGATGCCCACTGCCAGTTACCTCCCTGCCCTCCAGATATCTCCCTGCACCAGCTGGCAAAAGTGACCAGCAGGAGAGAGTTGAAGGGATGGACCCAACCTCTACAGTCAGGATTGATCCCCTTGAGTTCTGGGAAGGAAAACTGGATCGCTCAACAGCGAGAGTCCAACTCCCTGGTCAAGCAAGAGACTCTCTTCCTTTCCAGACAAATGGCAGTCATATCTCTTCTTGAAAACCTCCAGTGGTGGAGCAGCCACAATTCCAGGAGGCCAGCCATTCCACTGATCAATAATCAAGAAATTCCTCCTCCTTTCCAGACTGGATCTGTCTTTAATGCGATTCCACCCATTATGTTCTTTCTTGCCCTGCTCTCGGGCTTTGCACAACAGGACAGAACTGTAGAGTCAGAAGGGACCTTGGAGGTCTTCTAGTCCAACCCTTTGCCCAAGCAGAAGATGCCATACTACCTTGGACAAACAGTTGTCTGAGCTCTTCTTGAAAACTTCCAGTGATGGAGCATCCACAACTTCTGAAGGCAATTGTTCCACTAGTTGATTATTCTCATTATCAGAAAATGTCTCATGTCCAGGTTGAATCTCTCCTTGTTCAGTTTCCATCCATGATTCCTTGTCTGGCCTTCAAAGGTGCTTTAGATTAGAAAATAGCTTGACCCCCTTCTCCTCTCTGGGGCAGCCCCTCAAATATTGGAAAGCTGCTCTCCTCTCTTCCCTGATCCTTCTCTTCACTAGACTAGTCAGGCCCAGTTCCTGCAACTGTTCATCGTATGTTTGAGCCTCCAGTCACCTAAAAGATTCTTGATGGATATATTTTATTTTTTCTGAAAGCATTTGCACCAAAGACAAATTCCTTGTGTGCCCAATCCCACTTGGCCAATCAAGAATTCTATTCTGTTCTATTCTAATTTTTTCTATTCTATTCTCTTTTCTGTTCTTTTTTTTCTCTTTTCTGCTCTATTCTATTCTATTCTATTGTACCCTATGACTATTAAGTGTTGTACCTGATGATTCTCGACTCTTGACGAAAGTATCTTTTTATGTACACTGAGAGCATTTGCACTAAAGAGAAATTCCTTGTGTGTCCAATCACACTTGGCTCAATAAAGAATTCTGTTCTGTTCTGTTCTGTTCTGTTCTACTCTACTCTACTCTACTCTACTCTACTCTACTCTACTCTACTCTACTCTACTCTACTCTACTCTACTCCATTCCATTCCATTCCATATTTTCTATTCTATTCTATTCTATTCTATTCTATTCTATTCTATTCTATTCTATTCTATTCTATTCTATTCTATTCTATTCTATTCTATTCCATTCCATTCCATTCCATTCCATTCCATTCCATTCCATTCCATTCTATTCTATTCTATTCCATTCCATTCCATTCCATTCCATTCTAATCCTCTTAGTTGCTCTTTTTTGCACTCTTTCCAGAGTCTCAACATATAGATAGATAGATAGATAGATAGATAGATAGATAGATAGATAGATAGATAGATAGATAGATAGATATTAAATATCCTGGTGACGGAAACTGGGTTGAGTGCCATGCCTTCTCCCAACCACAGCTCAGCCCCCCCCCCTCTCTTTTTGCATGCCCAGTAAGCAGGATGCATCCAGAGAACAGCCCCCTCCCTCCTTCCTTCAAACTGGGTGAGATTCTTGGCAGAGAGGTGGAGTTTTTCCACAACAGCTTCCAGTTACTGAAATAGGAGCCTTCTCATCCATCCACCTTGACTGGAATTGGTGCCCTCCCCAACCCCTGCACAGGTTTTTGGGGGAGGAACAGAGGTCAACCGTCAGGTGGATCTTATAACATTGATTAAAGCAAGAACTAACGGGAAGAGCTGCTCTTTCCAGACCTACCAACCATGGCAAAACTGAATTGAATTATCAGTAGGTTAGGAAAACCCACCAAGTTTTACTATTTGCTCTCTGTATCCTCCAGATCAAAAGCACCCAGAAGGCCAAGGTTTAACGGTGGGGTCCTTGATGCTCTCTGAGCTTTGTCATCTTCTTGCAGACATTTCATTATCTAAGAAGGTGACACCATCAGTATTAAAAGGGAGTGGGGTTTGCAGAGAGGAGGAGGAAGTGTGGGGTCCTTGATGCTCTCTGAGCTGGGTTGTTTCCTTGCAGATGTTTCATGACCCAACTAGGGAACATCATCGGTGCTAGAAGGCAGGGGGGTTGTGGAAAGGAGGAGGAGGGGGGAGTTTAGTTCCTTGATGCTCTCTGAGCTTGCTGGTTTTCTTGCAGACATTTCATGACCCAAGTAGGGAACATCTTCAGTGCTAGATGGTAGTGGGATGGGTGGAGGAGGAGAAGGGAGGAGGAGGAAGTGTGGAACCCTTGGTGCTCTTTGATCTGGGTATTTTTCTTGCAGACCTTTCATGGCCCAACTAGGGAACATCTTCAGTGTTAAAAGGGAGTGAGTGGGGTTTGCAAAGAGGAGAAGGAGGAGGAGGACTGTGGGGTCCTTGGTGCTCTCTGAGCTTGGTGCTTTTCTTGCAGACATTTCATGGCCCAACTAGGGAACATCTTCAGTACCAGATGGGAGTTGGGTGTGGTGAGGAGGAAGGGGAGGAAGAGGAGGTCTGTGGGATCCTTGGGATTCTCTGAGCTTGGTGGTTTCCTTGCATGTTTCGTTAGGTGCAGTGAATATATCACCTAGTTGGATTGTGAAATATCTCTAAGAAAACAGCGAAGCTCAGAAACCACCAAGGACTTCACAGTCCTTGTCATCGTCCTTCTTCTCCTTCTCCACCCTGTACACCCACCTCCCTTCTAGCACTAAAGATGTCACCTACTTGGGTCATGGAACTTGGCTGAAGTATTGGCTGAACAATTGGCTGAACAAAAGGAACCTAAACAATTGTAAGGTGAAAAATAAAAACTTTTTTTATTGAGTGATTGCAAAATAAATTCCCATCAGCTCGCCGTCATTTGCAAAGGCGATTGCAAAGCCCCAGAAGAATTGCAACGCAAGTAAACATCTGACAAGATTAGAAAACTTTGGATGGCTTATAAACGAAATATATCTGCCTCTCGCCTCTCTAAGTGCGTTTGGGGAGGTTGTCAGGTTGGGTTTGCAAATATGTTCTAAGCAGGGTGGGACAGGGCAGCAGCCAAGGGACTTGGAAGCCAGAGCCTCCGTCAAGCTTGCTTTGCAAAAAGCAACAGGGTTCAGGTCAAAAGGGAATGTGGTTGGGCTCTACCAACCCCCAAGAAAGAAGGGACATCATGTTCCCTGGAAGCTTGGAAGAGGTGGAGGCACAGAGGTTCTTCCCTCACTTGATACAATCCAGCCGGCTTGGCCTGGGCTCATTCTCTCCCAATCCAGCCCATAAGAATGGCTGTAGACCACCACAGCTGGAAATGGCTTCTCACGTGGCCCTCCTTAGTTGGCCAACTGTCCCTGACCTCTTGTATTCATCCTGTAGACCACCAGAGCTGGGAAAAGGCTGGTCTGGATCTTCTCAACTGGTCCTTCTTAGTTGGCCAACTGTCCCTGACCTCTTGTATTCATCCTGTAGACCACCAGAGCTGGGAAAAGGCTGGTCTGGATCTTCTCAACTGGTCCTTCTTAGTTGGCCAGCTGTCCCTGACCTCTTGTACTCATCCTGTAGACCACCAGAGCTAGGAAAAGGCTGGTCTGGATCTTCTCAACTGGTCCTTCTTAGTTGGCCAACTGTCCCTGACCTCTTGTACTCATCCTGTAGACCACCAGAGCTGGGAAAAGGCTGGTCTGGATCTTCTCAACTGGTCCTTCTTAGTTGGCCAACTGTCCCTGACCTCTTGTACTCATCCTGTAGACCACCAGAGCTGGGAAAGTCTGGTCTGGATCTTCTCAACTGGTTTTTCTTAGTTGCCACCCATCCCTGACCATCTCTGCCTGTTCATTCATCCATCCACCCACCCATCCATCCATCATTTGTGCTTGTCTTGCCCATCTCTGGGAGTGTTGCTGAATGGTTGCCAAGCACCTTCCTTGATAAGGGAGCCAAAACATGCTGGGTTGACTCAGAACCAGTAACACAGCTGGAGAAGCACAGGAGCCCAAACAGCTGGCATTCATGGTCAGCCACACCTTAGGCAAGTGACTACCAGCTCCCTGAAAAAGCCAGTCTGATCTCGTCCAGATCAGACTGGCCAGCCTGATCTTGGTTTGGGAGTGTGCTGGGAGGAAGTCTTCCTTTCCACATCTGTACCCTTTTTCCGTCACCTTCTCATGTTCCATGTTCCCCATCCAGCATGGCTGTTGGCAACAGAGAGCCACCGGAGTCCAGTAGGTCCCTGGGATCCAGCTCTCTCCCCAATCCAGCCCTTTTCAAACTTGGTCATTTGATGAGTAGAATTCTGCTCCCAGGATTTGCTGGAAGGGGAATGCTGGGAGTTGAAGTCCACCCCATCCCCAAGTGGCCAAGGTTGAGAAACATTGCTCTAACCAGTTTGCTTCGGGGAACGTGGTTTGCAGAGGCTCCAGGGGGAGTTCTGGGAGTTGAAGTCCACTCCTCTTCAAGAAGTTTCTTTCTATAAAACTCTGAAGGTAGTCAAGGCAGGGCTGACCAACTGGCAACAAGCCGATGCTGGCTTCTCTCTGAAGACACTTGTCATGTCCCTGTTGGACTCTGACTCTGAGGGAGAGGAGGAACAGCCGACAGGGAGTGGGAATGTGGCTCTGGTGGCTGTGGAGAAAACTGAGGAAGGGCACAGGCCAGATGGGCAGTCAGAGGAAGACCCAGGCCCATCCCCTCTTCATCCTAGGGCATGCAGGGAGGAGAGGATAAGGAAGCAATGTGAGTGGCATGGTCTATGGGGGAGGAAGGGGCCCTGATCCCCTTCATGGGCTGCAGCTGGGAGGACTGGTTACAAGGACAAACTGCACATGGAAACAAAGCATGTTTTATTCTTGTCTGAGCTTATCTGTGTTTTGGCTTCCTCCCAACTGTGGTTGCTGCAGTTATCTAGTAGAAGTCTGCAATTAATCATCCTTGCCTGCCGTAGTCATTCCTTCAGTGTGGTTTGTGTTTGGTTTTTTATTTCGAATTAACTTTACTTTGGGTGTGGACTGCATTTACTCCATCCATAAATTGTTTTCTTTAAGAGTTTGATTTCCAGCCAAGGATAATTGGACCTCGGGGCCAAGTTGGAGGCATTAAAGGGACTTTCTTCTATTTTTGTGCCTTGGTTATTTTTGTGTCATCACAGCACTCTTCTGCAAGCCGTCATGGATTTATGATCTGCCTGCAGCACTTTTCTGATCACATTTGGAGAAAGGAAACCCGTCTATGGGTCTTAGAGAGGAACCTTATCAGTGGACGGATGATGCAGCACCTTCCTTCTTTCAAAAATACTTTCTGGTAGGCAGTTTGATGAAGGTTTAGGTCAGGGGTCTTCAAACTTGACAGCTTTAAGGCTTGTGGGCTTCAACTCCCAGAATTCCTCCTCCAGTCATGGTAGCTCGGGAGTTCTGGGGGTTGAAGTCTACAAGCCTTAAAGCTGTCAAGTTTGAAGACTCTTGGTTTACATGCTTCTCCAGCCATGGTTAATTGAAGCTCTGCTTCCTAGCCCTTTTCTTCTACTGTTCAATTCCTGAGCTATTGTAGGTCCCTCCCAAGGATTGAAGAACCCAAACACCTACCTACCTACACCCCAAGAGACACACAACTGTGAAAAAACATCAAGAATTTCCCCCTCTTCTTCCAAGCAGGGGGTGGAAGTCATGTGAAACACCATTCTTGAGATCTAACTCAGCATTTGTCAAACGTGGCCACTTAAAGATGGGTGTGGACTTCAACTCCCAGAAGTCTGCTGGCTGTGGAATGCTGGGAGTTGAAGTCCACCCATCTTCAAGTGGCCGAGGTTGAGAAACCCTACTCTATAACCACGTTGCTTCAGGGAACATGGTTTGCCAGAAGCTCCAAAGGCTGATACTTCTTGCTCAAAGAAGTGGTGCCAGAAATGTACTTGAGGGCCACCAGAGATCAGCCATTATGTCCTGATGGAAACATCCATCGATGGGCCAGCAGGCAAACCCAGGAGTTTCATGCTCTGAGAAAAGAAGAGCCCTCTCAACGATAAGCCATCAGAGTGCCTTAGGGATTGGGTAGTCATACAAGCAATGGTGGACTTCTTTCGTGCCAGGAGTGTGCCATTGTAGCCAAAGCTTGCTGGTGGGAAATAAAAGGAAGAGGGAGATGGCAAAGCCAAATGGACAAGACTGATTGTTCTCCTCAACTGACCTCACCCCTCTTTCTATGAGCTGCCATGCCAGGGGAGATCTTTTCATTCGTGGATGCTTCTGATGTCTGGTGGGACATGAGAATTGGTGTCAGCCTTCAAGATTTCTTCCTTTATTTCTTTTTCTCTGCTTTGCATCTTTCGGCTGCCATAAGTAACGGGAGGGGGGAAATGGGATAAGTAACGGGAGGGGGGAAATGGGCTATGATATGTTTGGGAAGCGTGCTGGAGTGTGTAGGAAACGAAACTGTATATCTAGGGGGAGGGGGAGTTTTACTTAAGTTTCTATTCCTTGCTTTTCTATTCCTTGCTATGCGCAACTGCGACTCCTTATCAAAACTATGCCAAGGTCAACGGACAGAGGCCTCATCACCACCTGAAGATGCCCACATGATGCTATGCATATTTCCTCATTGGAGGAGCAATATGGACTGTTGGGGGTGGGAACGTTGCCATCACTTTGTATATGTGTTTTTCGCGCTCATTTCTTCAGATTCAGAATTCTTTTGTTGCTACCACTTTGATTTCCAGTAAAAGATATCTTTACTCTAACAAAATGGAGTTTAAGTGTTTCTTTCTTGGATATTGAATGGAGCACCAGCTGACAATTGGGCGAAGCAGAGGGCTGACATGGTCTTTTCTTAAGGGAGGTCTCTGGGTCCTTCTCTGGAGGCTTTCAAAGGCTACCAATAATTGGGAGGGCAGTTGGAGAAGAACCTTCTAATCAGGAGTGTCCAACCTTGGCATCCTTCAACCCTGTGAACTGCAACTCCCAGAATTCCCAGCCAGCTTTGCTGGCTGGGGAATTCTGGGAGTTAAAGTTCACTAGTCTTAAAGTTGAGGTCCATAAGTCTTAAAGTTGCCAATGTGGGACCCTCTCCTGCCCTAATCCGTCCCCTTCAACCTGACCTCACCTCCCAGCCATCTCAGGTGTCCAGAAATGATGGCCACCATCTTAGCAGGATCACCAGGGGGTGGGGAGGAAGGTAGTCTGCATGCACATCTGGAGTAGAGGACTTGCAACCCCTTCCCCAACTCTTGGGCGTTTGGGGTGCCCTCCAACCAGCTGTGGGGCAGGGCAGCATCCAAGGGCCAGTCTTGGGGGTGGCAGAAGCATAGAAGCATCTGGGTGTGTAGCTACAGGTGCAGATAGAAAGAGACCCCTGCCCCCCACAGCATCTGGGAGGGTCTCCTGGAGTCGTTGGCTTTTTTCAGTCGGGGGCTTCCGGTTTTATTTGCGCAGGGGGGCGATGATGACATTCCGGTAGCCCTTCACCCCTTTCAATTGGTCGCTCTCGAAATCCACCACCAGCTTCCGCAGGCCGGATTGTTGGGGTACGAAGTCGATCTTCACTTTCGCTTCCTCCCCAGGTTCGACGGGCGTATCTCTGGAGCAGGAGGGGAAAATAGACATTTCCTGACTGTGAGGACAATTGACCAGTGGAACGGCTTGCCTTCAGAAGTTGGGAAAGCTCCAACAGTAGAAGGTTTTTAAGAAGAGACTGGACAGCCATTTAATCTGAAGTGAGATAGGGGTTCCTGCCTGAGCAGAGGTTGGACTAGAAGATCTCCGAGGCCCCATCCAGCCCCTAGGATTTTATGATTCTTAGATGGTAGATGACAGATGGATGGACAGATGGATAGACAGACAGATACTGTAGAGATGAAGATAGATGATAGATAGATGATAGATAGATAGATAGATGATAGATAGATAGATAGATAGATAGATAGATAGATACCATAGAGATGAAGATGGATGGATGGATGGATGGATGGATGGATGGATGGATGGATGGATAGATAGATAGATAGATAGATAGATAGATAGATAGATAGATAGATAGATAGATAGATAGATAGATAGATAGATAGATAGATAGATAGATAGATAGATAGATAGATACCGTAGAGATGAAGATGGATGGATGGATGGATACATACCATAGAGATTAAGATAGATGGATGGATGGATGGACAGATACTGTAGACATGAAGATAGATGGATGAACAGACAGAATTTCCAGGGTTAAACGAGGCCAGTTGTGAATCCAGTCACATCTGACTTTACGACTTGACTTTTAAATCTGGATGGGTCCCTGTGAGGTCATCCAGTCCAGCCCCAGCTCCAAGCAGGACCCCCAGCAAAATCTTCCCAGACCTGATGGCTGTCTGAACGTCCTTCTGAAGTCCCACTTACAGCTTCTGGACCGTCTGTCCCCCGGTCAGTCCGGCCCCCTCCATCATGAAGATGCAGCTGGTCAGGGCGGAGGGGAGGGGGTTGCTCAGGGTCAGCTCGGCCACCAGTTTGCGCTTCTGCATCGGCTCTCCCAACACCTGCAGGTTGGAAAGAGGAAAAGCAGCGCCCTCAGTTCGAATTCTGGCAGGGACTCCTTGACTTATGACCACATTGGAGCCCCAGATTTTCTGTTGCTAAGCGAGACAGTTTAATATTTTTATCAATTTATAATATAAAATAGAAATATACAAAAGAAAATAAGGGAGGGAGAAGGGAAGGGAAAAGTGTAAGGAAAGGGGGAAGTAGAATAAGGTACATGCAGTCCCCAGCTTAGAACGGTTTGTTTAGTGACTACTCAAAGCTACAACGGCACTGAAAAAAGTGACATGACCATTTTTCATACATGGATGGATAGATGGATGAATAGATGATACAGACAGATAGATAGATGATAGATGGATGGATAGATAGATTGATGATGGATGGAGGGATAGATAGATTGATGATGGATGGAGGGATAGATAGATGGATGTTTGATAGATGATTGATAGATGTATAGATGATAGATGGATGGATAGATCGATAGATATATGGATGATTGATAGATGATTGATATATAAATAGATAATGGATGGATACATAGATGATAGATGGATGATTGATAGATGATGGATGGATAGATAGATAGATAGATAGATAGATAGATAGATAGATAGATAGATAGATAGGTAGATGGATAGATGGAGGATTGATAGATGGCAGATAGATGGATAGATAGATAGATGATCGAAACATCACCAAGATACTCTCAATCTTACACAGGAAAAGACCCGAACATGCCAAGACCTGCATATATGGTAGATATATATATGATGGATAGATAGATAGATAGATGATATTTAGATTAGGATGGATGGATAAATAGATGATAGATAGATATAAGATAGATGGATGGATAGAGATGGATGGATGGATGTGAGCTCCAAGCCTTCCCAAAAGTTATTGCAGCCCCTGGCCCCCATCTGCCTGAAGTCCCTGCCCCCCCTCCCCCCCATCTTATCCTCGTGGAAGGGACCCTCCTTCCTTGCCAGGTCCCCCCAAGTGCCTCACCCGGATTTTGATGTCGGGGTTCTTGACGTGGAAGTCCCGCACCTGGAGCAGGATCTTCTGGCTCTCCGCCTGCTGCAGGACTGCCGTGACTTTGATCAAGTTATCCGAGGTGAGGCAGCCGGCATATTTCTCGTAGAGGATGCGCAAGGGCACCAACTTTTCTGCAGAGGAAGACACGGAGGGAGCATCGTCAGAATCTGGCTCGGCTTTGACTCTGGGAAAACGTTGCGTGTCATAGAGATACATTTTCTTTCATGCCATTGTATGTTTTAATATATTGGATATTCATGGAATTGTTGTTACAATTCATTGATGGGTTGTTTGTTTTATTTAGACCAGAGATGCACCTTTAAGACTTGTGGACTTCAACTCCCAGAATTCCCCAGTGTTGTGGTCCGCCGACAGCCTGTGGAGATGGCAACAGAGTTGGAGAGGAACATGGACCAGTCTGGGAGTCTGGGGAAGACTAGGACGAGGGTCCTGAATCCGACACAGAGTTGGGGCCAGGGCCATCTGGGAGTTACGTGCTGACTCCGGAGCTTCCAGAATCTGACAGCGGTGAGGCAGAGGAACAAGGGGAGCCTGTTCCCAGTGTGTGCTTGCACAGAGCTGCCAGAAGGCAAGAGCAACTAAGATAAAAGGGGTGACTTGGGAGTAAGGCTTGGAGGTGATTGCTCCTCCCTTAAGGGATAAAGGAAGAGCAAAGGGACAGGAGTCTTTGCAGGAAGCAACTTTGTTCATTCTGGTCAGTTTGAAACCTGAAGCTCCATGCTGAATTTGTGCTCCTTTTGGCCTCGTATAATTAATTGGACATTTAGTCGTTGGCAGCATTTCAAGGGAGATAAAGGTGGGGGCTTATCAGCCTTATCCCGAAGGACTGTGCCAGACTTCCGTGGGACTCTTGACCAACTGTTTGACCAACTCATCACGGGCTGTGAATGACTATAATTCACAGCCATTGAAATAAAGAAAAAAAGGGTTTGGGGACTAATGTGTGTTTGTTAGTATCTGAATAAGACTTGGTCAGCACCTTCAACCTTGGGAACTTTAAGACTTGTGGACCTCAATTCCCAGAATTCCCCAGCCAGCATCTTCAAGCTTGGGAACTTTGGGAATTATATACTATGATTATTTTTTGATGGTTTGATCTGTGTCTCTTTTATGTTTTATTTACCTATTAAATTTATATGTCGCCCGTATAAAGCGACTCTGGGCGCTCACACAATTAATTTCTTAAAACAACGTGCAGATAATTTACAACGTACGACCATTCCTTTAATATCCATTCACAGTTACAATGGCACTAAAAAAAAGTGACTTACGACAGGTCCTTGGCACTTACAACCATCGCAATGTCCCCATAGTCAAACAATCAAAACTTGGGTGCTCGACAAGCAGTGTGTATGCACAATGGAGGTGGTAGCATCCCAGGATGACGTGAGCCACGTTTGCGACCTCCCCAGCTGTCTTCCCAAAAGCAAAATCAACGGGGAAGCCAGATCTGCTTAACATACCGCATTATTCCCTTCACAATTGCAGCAGGGGTGAAATGCTTCCGGTTTGGCCCGGTTCAAATTGCCACCAGTCCTTCCACGCACCCCCTGCGCTTTTCTGTGCTTTATCCTCTCAGCTGATTGGCGCAGCAGTCTCAGCTGGTGTTTGGAAAACTGTGCATGCATTAGGTGTGTACGTTGCACATTAGGTGCACACTCATGCACAAGTGTGAAGTGTGCAATCACCGAAACCGGTAGGTAAACTGGTAGAATCCCACCACTGAGAGGCAGTGATTTGCTTAACAACTGTGGCAAAACGGTCATAAAATCAGGCATGGCTTACTTAAGAGCCATCCTTCTTAATTAGCAGATTAGATTTTTTTTTTTTTAATTTTAAAAAGAGCAACTTTTAACCCAAAATCAGGCAAAGCAGGCGGGCAGATTGAGTTGCTCCCAGAATCACAGATTCACTCAGAGATCTATCTTTCTGCCATCGGCTACCTGAGTCTGCACTGAAAAATAGAAGATAGGAAGGTTCGGCTCTGCTTTTAGATTAGTTAGAAAGCAAGAAATCCCACGGTTTCCTGCTTTCTAGCTAAATCTCTAAATCTCCCGGCACAGCTGATCATTGGAACAGCTGATGATCGGGGAACAAAAAAGGAAAAATAGCAACTTATCAAAAAGTAGGCGAAGGCACAATGCAGGCAAGTTGGATGGTGTGCATGCCAGGTAAGGAGTGGGCGGGGCAGGGCCAGCCAGTGGCAAATTTGCCGGCTCTCTGAACTGTGCAGAATCGTAACAACCGGTTCTAAAGAACCGGTGCAACCAGGTAGAATCCCACCGCTGCCGCCAGACACTAAACCGACTCTGGGTACTGCCTAATACAACCGAGAGAAGGAAAAGAGAAGGCTAGGATTGTGAAAGACGTAGAGAGGAAGAAGGTCCAGGAATCCCTGGCAAAACCTCATGGATTTCCATCAGGAAATCCTCCCTTGGGTTTCTTGCTGCATCTCACAGCTTCTTAAGACATTTGCTCCGTCAAAGCAGCTGCAAAGGAGTTTTAAATGCAGTGCATTTAATACACGGAGGTCAATCTGAGATCGGAGCAGTTTTCCTGCTCTACCTAAATCCCAAAATAGCTGCAAGCAGGAAGATCTGAGCTCCCCTTGGGGGGGGGGGGGGTTTGGAGCCTTTCCCAGCTATGGAAAAACCACGTCATACTTTCCTGGAGAGAAAGACACAGAGAGAGAGAGAGAGAGCACAAAGGATCAGCCTTGCCCAGAGCCTTCTTCTTGGTTCTTCCAGCTTTTGATTCCAAAAGTTTTCTGCAGAATCTGGACTTCAGGTGCAAGCTTTATCCAGAGGAAGGACTATTGGAGCATCCTAAGAAGATGTATGTTGCATGTCCTTCCATCTCTGTTGCTCCCCAGGAGCTGAGCACAAATTCCTGTAATATGGACAGCTGAGAAGATATCTCTCCCCTCCCTCCCCTTCTCTGTCTCTCTCTGTCTCTGTCTCTCTCTCTGGTCTCTCTGTCTCTGTTTCCCCTCTCTCCCCCTCTCTGTCTCTGCCTCTCTCTCTCTCTGTGTCTCTCTCTGTCTTCTCTCCCCCCTCCCCCCTCTGTCTCTCTGTCTCTTTCCCCTCTCCTCCTCTCTGTCTTTGTCTCTCTGTCTCTCTCTGCCTCTCTCTCTGCCTCTCTCTCTGTGTCTCTCTCTGTCTCTCTCCCCCCTCTCCCCCACTCCCCCTCTGTCTCTGTCTGTCTGTCTGTCTGTCTCTGTCTCTGTCTCTCTCCCCCCTCTCCCTCCCTCTCTGTCTCTCTTTCCCACTCCCTCTGTCTCTCTGTCTCTCTCCCCCCTCTCCCCCCCTCCCCCTCTGTCTCTGTCTGTGTCTGTCTGTCTGTCTCTGTCTCTGTCTCTCTCCCCCCTCTCCCTCCCTCTCTGTCTCTCTTTCCCACTCTCTCTGTCTCTCTGTCTCTCTCCCTCCTCTCCCCCACTCCCCCTCTGTCTCTGTCTGTCTGTCTGTCTCTGTCTCTGTCTCTCTCCCCCCTCTCCCTCCCTCTCTGTCTCTCTTTCCCACTCCCTCTGTCTCTCTCCCCCCTCTCCACCACTCCCCCTCTGTCTCTGTCTGTCTGTCTGTCTCTGTCTCTGTCTCTGTCCCCCCTCTCCCTCCCTCTCTGTCTCTCTTTCCCACTCCCTCTGTCTTTCTCTCTGTGTGTGTCTCTCCCCCCTCTGTCTCTCTATCTCTATCTCTCTCTTTCTGTGTGTGTGTCTCTCTCCCTCCCTCTGAGAGAGTGAGAGAAAGAAATGAAAGTCACCACGATGTAAAAAAAAAGTTCAGACTCTAGAAAGAATGCAGAGAAGAGCAACCAGGAGGATGAGGGAACTGGAGGCTCAAAGACATGATGAACGGTTACAGGAACTGGGCCTGGCTAGTCTGGGGAAGAGAAGGACCAGGGGAGATAGGAGAGCAGTTTTTCAATATTGGAGGGGCTGACCCAAAGAAGAGGGGGTCCACCTATTCTCCAAAGCATCAAAGAAGGCAGGACAAGAAGCAATGGATGGAAACTCATCAAGGAGAGAAGCAGCCTGGAACTAAGAAGGAATTTCCTGATAGTGAGGACAATTCACCAGTGGAACAACCTGCCTTCAGAGGTTGGGAACACTCCGACATTGGAGGTTTTTAAGAAGAGACTGGACAGCCATTTATCTGAAATGAAATAATGTCTCCTGCCTGAGCAGGGGGCTGGACTAGAAGACCTCCAAGGTCCCTTCCAACTGTGTTATTCTGTCGAAGTAAGGAAGGGAGCAAGATTGGCTCCCATGATGGCACTCTTTTGCAACGCCCTGAAGGCCTGTTTATGCCAGCATGCCTGGCAACCCCAGAATGGGATGGAGCCCATCGAATGGCTTTTTTGATTGACTGATTGTTGTCACCAGGAGAGTGGACATTGGTTGATTTTTATTTTTATATTTGGTTTTTATCTTTGTCAGCTGCCCGGAGTCACTCAGTGTGAGTTGGGCAGCCATATACATTTTCTTAAAAGTTGGGGGGACATGATAACAGTGTTCTCATATTTGAGGGGCTGCCACAAAGAAGGGTTTTTTTTTTTAACCTATTCTCCAATGAGAATAAGATAAGCAACAGGTGGAAACTCATCAAGGAGAGAAGCAACCTGAAATTAAGGAGAAACTTCCCAACAGGGAGGACGATTGACCAGTGGAACTGCTTGCCACCAGAAGTTGTGGATCTTGCATCACAGGAGACTTTGAAGAAGAGACTGGACAGCCATTTATCTGGAATGGTGTAGGCTTTTCTGCCTTGGGAAGAGGATTGGACTAGATGACCTCCGAGGTCCATTCCAATCTTGTTATTCTGCAATTCTACACTTTTTGGAAGGGTTGGGGGCAGGTGCTGATGCTGCTGACCAATCCATTACTCCACCCACCCACCCCAATCCTATCTTTTTCTCAGTCTCCAAGGGATGCCCCTGCAATAAATTTGCAGCAGGAAACAACTGTCCGATGCAGAAGTCCAGGCATAGACAAAAGACTTATTTGTAGTGCATCTGTAAACAGGTTTCAAAAGACACAATGACAACGGCTTAATTGCACAACCCAGGCAAGGGTGGGATCCAACCGGTATAGCAACCGGTCCGGTGAGGCGCACGCAATGCTTTCAAACTCATCTTCTGCTGTGTGTTAAACAGCTGATACATGGTATTGTGTGAATCAGCTGTGCTGGAAAATGTGGATATAAAGCACCAACTAGATCCCGGTGGGCAGGTGGGTGGGCCCAACAGCTGATAGTCAGACTGAGCTGGTTTGCTTGAACCAGGCCAAACTGGTAGAATCCCAGCCCTGAACCCAGGGACACAAACTGTGAGCAATCTAGAACAAGCTAAGTCCTAAAAGGCCAGAGAATTTCTGGAAGGCTTTGCTGGCTGAGGATTTGTGGGAGTTGAAGTCCACAAGTCTTAAAGTTGCCAAGGTTTGATCCTTACGTGTCAGGTGCCTGCACAACTGTGCCAAAACACCACCCATTCGGCGCACAAAGTGAGGCTCGCTCAGATGTCGGAGCCAAATTCACCATCAGCCCCATGGACACCCTGACCCACATCTCTCTCCTTTGCCTCTCCTGTCTGCCCCACCCCATCCTGAGGATGATTGATGAGCAAGGCTGACAGTTAGCTATTCAAGTCCCTCCTGTGGGAAGAATGCATAAATGTATATTATTGTGTTAGAGATATTGTACAGGGAAATCCCAGATCAATTAACCCAGGTCTCCACAAAGTTACTGATTAACAGCCTCCGAAATCCTTTAAACTGACTCGAACATGAGAATTAAACCCCGATTTCAAATTATAAACCCATACAAGCAAACATAGGAAAGTCAATTAACACAGGGTAAACATAATTATAATGCTTGCAGTTCAAACAAAAGGACTGGATCCACTTAATGGATTGACTTAATTAACCCCTTCTCTGGCTCAACATGTACCTACTTCCACAGCCCTCAAGGCAGGGGTGGGATATGACAGGGTTAACTACCAGTTCGGGATTTACGAGGATCAGTGATTGATGATGTGCTTCCCTGCACGCTGGGAGCCCTGTCCGCCTGTAAATCTTAGCGGGCCCTGTGTGCAGAGAAGCAGCCTTTGAAACAGCCCTCTTTTCCTGCTTTTTAAACTGCAGCTGTGCCTCCTTCTGCAGCTAAAGTTGAAAAAGCAAGAAATAAAGGTCAGGTAAGAGCCCAGGTGGGCGGGGGGGGGCAAAAACATCAGCAGACATAGAACCGGTTCTATGTCTGCTGCTCTTCAGAGCTACCGGTTCTACAGAGGTGGACAGAACTGGTAGAAACCCACCCCTGCCTCAAGGGTCACCCCAGAACCAGCCCTTGAAGTACCCACTTCCACTCCACCTTAAGACCCATCTGAAGGACAAGTTCCCCTATGCAACCATCTCTCGGTAACCCCAATTTTCTGCAGCTGCCCTCCCCCCCAAGGGAAAACCTCTTTGCTTTGGGGAATAAATAGTGGCGGGATTCAAACTTTGTTCCTACAGGTTCTATGAAAGAGCGCTGTGCGTGTGCACCTAATGCAGGCACTCACAGTGCTCAAAAAACACCCGCTGGTAAGCTGAGCTGTTTTTTTTTTTAGCTCACTACTCAAAATTTCTGCTACCGGTATGTCTGAACCGGTCTGAACCAGTTTGGGAAGAAATATTTCTCCTTTCCTAACAGCTGTCTGGATTTCATTTTGATTTATTCCTGCACCATCCCCGGCTGGAGTTGGAACCCCGCATTATCCTGCTGACGCTACCTGAGTTGGGCTGCAGGTTGACGTTCAACAGGTCCTTGTAGCCGCATTCAGGGCCCAATTCCCCGTTGTAGCTGGTGGTGGCGGCCGAAACCTTCAGCCGGCAGAGCCGTTCCTCGGGGGTGTTGTTGTTGATGACCACAAAGATGTCGAAGTCACACCCGTTGTTCATCCCCTCAGAAGCCTTGATCCTGAGGGCCAAACCTTCCTCTTGCAGGGTCTGCATCTTCTCGTGCTTTGCCTTCTCGAAAGAGACTCTCTCCTCCTCCGAACCTGCAGTCAAAACAGGAGCAAGGAAACCTGGGAAATGTCCTTTTTTTTGGGGGGGGGGTGTTCCCCGGGAGCGGGCTTCAGAAGTGGGATGCTACCGGTTTGGCCCGGTTCTGCTGAGCCGGTAGCGGCGATGAGCAGTGGAGACCGAACCGGTTCTCTCTGACACTCTGGTGTTTGGCCCACCTGGGCTCCCCTACTGACCTTTATTCCCTGCTTTTGAAGTGCAACTGCTTTTGGAGGCACATCAGAGTGGTGCGCGGCAGCTGCTGAAGCGACCGGGATCATGCAGGCTTGCAGGAGATGAGTTGGAACACTTCTGTGCCTACGCAAAGTGCGTGTTTGGTGCATGCATACATGCAAAGTGTGCGCCCGTGCATAAAGCGCGCCCACCAAGCAACACCCACCGAACCAGTGGTAAAGTTTTTGAATCCCACCGGGATTCAAAAATTTTAGCAACCGGGTCTCTGCCCGGTTGCTGGGTGGGTGTAGCCTAGTTGGACTCCTGCACTATGACAGAAGGAATGTGCAGTTTGACCTTCCCTGGGCTTGAGGGGCTTTTCTCGTGGGCCCTCTCCTGGGCCCATTTGTGGTCTTCTGGAACCTCAGGGCAGCCCCTTTTTCACCTTCCCATGGGGCCTGCACATCCAAACCAGGCCACATGGAGACTCCTGGGAGGGAAGAGCGGGGAGAGGTGTGCAGGGCCAACCAGGGGTGGGATTTTCCCCTTTGTCGAACCGGCCATAAAATTAGCTACCGGTTTGCCCGAACCGGAGTGAACCGGTAGCAGCCCACCCCTGGAGTACTCAGAGAGCAGCTTCTCTCCCTCCACCTGCGTTGGAGGAACGCTGCCAAAACCTGGCTGATTTCTAAAGAGGTGGTTTTCTTGCCAATCTCCAACAGACCTGTGCGTTCCCACAGGGAGGGCCTTCTCCGGGTGCCGTCAGCTTCTATGTGTCGTCTGGCGGCCCCCAGGAATAGGGCCTTCTCTGTGGGGGCCCCTGCCCTCTGGAATAGTCTGCCCCCAGAGATACACACTAACACGGACCTGAGAGCCTTCAGACAGGCGTTAAAAACCTGGCTCTTCGAGCAGGCTGGCCTGGGCTGATACGAGATTTTAACTGTCTCCCGTTTTAAATTGGGTTTTAATTATCTGGGGTTTTTAATTAGTTATGGGGGAGGGTGGACTTTTAATTATAACAGCCCAAAATTATTTAATTCATTTTAATTTTTGTATTTTGTATTGTGTATTGGGGTAGAATCGGCTGTGCACCGCCCTGAGTCCTTCGGGAGAAGGGCGGTATATAAGTGTTTGAATAAATAAATAAATAAATAAATAAATGTTTCATTGCTCCAATTATATCCAGGTAGTCCTTGATCATAAATTCGGGTCATAAGGTCATAAATTCGGTCCTGTTCACGTGGGGAGCTGCTTAAGGATTGGCGTGAGTTATGATTCTATTTCCAGGCTCAACTATGGTGGCATTTCCTGCCAGGATGAGTTCAAGGGTGCCCACCCAATTTTCTGACGGCCCCTCCGAGCACCTTCGTGATGCTTGTAAGTGTGCGTGATGTCCTCTTTGGTGTCCTTCCCCACACTCTTGGTGCTGATCTTCTTGCCCACCAGGGTGGGGTGCACGGTCTTCTTCCGGGACATGTCGCTCTGGAGCATCAGGAAGGCAACATCGGCGTTCACCTCGGCAAACACAAACTTCACATCGTACTTGAAATCCATTTCTCCATCCTTGACGGCTTTCACCGGAGTTGGCCCGCAGCAGTAGACTTCTGAAAAAGGAGCGCATCGAACATAGAATGACAGAGTTGAGAGGGACCTCGGATGTCTGCTATTCCAACCCCCTCCTGGAGCAGGATACCTCATCCCATTCTGGACAAATGGCCATCCAGTCTCTCTTTAAAAGCCTCCAGTGACGCAGCAGCCACAACTTCTGAAGGCAAGTGTCAGGGTTCCAGCCATTACCCCCAATTAAATCCTGAGTCTCAAACCAAACATCCAAAACTTAAAAAGGATTTATTGGGAGTTAACATGTCTGGCACTGCCTGAGTGTAGCCAACTCTGAGGCACATCATTCACTGTCACCCTCGACCCTGGTTTCCCCTCCCACACCCGCTGGGTGTATCGTAATTCATATTCTCCAATGGGACACCTCCATAGCTCAGAGTCATTAATCAGGCTCTCCAGTTAGAATTTTGCACAGCAGAAACTTCAGTCACCTAGTTACTATCTTTGAAAACATTTGTGGAATGCAGTTTTAGTTTGCAAGCTGCCGCACTGCTCTTTCAAGCCCCCTTCCCCCCTCCCTTTCTGTTGGCAACTCTAAGAAGACCATAGAAATATTTTATGAGTTGACAGCAAGCAGTTCCACTGGTTAATTGTCCTCACTGTTAGGAAGTTTCTCCTTAGTTCCAGGTTGCTTCTCTCCTGGATTAGTTTCCACCCGCTGCTTCCTGTTCTACCTTCAGGTGCTTTGTGGCAACCCTTGAGATATTGGAACACCTGCTATCATGTCACCACACTATAAAAACATGTTGAGGTTCTAGAAAGAGGGCAGAGAAGAGCAACCAGGATGATGAGGGGTCTGGAGGCTGAAACGTAGGAAGAACGGTTGTAGGAACTGGCCAGGCTAGTCTGTTGAAGAGAAGGACCAGGGGAGACAGAAGAGCAGCCTTCCAATATTTAAGGGGCTGCCACAGGGAGGAGGAAGGGGTCAAGCTATTTTCCAAAGCACTCAAAGGCCGGACAAGGAATAATGGATGGAAACTGAACCAGGAGAGATTCAACTTGGAAATAAGGAGGAATTTTCTGACAGTGAGAACAATCAACCAATGGAACAGAAGTTGCCTTCAGAAGTTGGAGAGCTTCATTCCTGGAGGCCTTCAAGAAGAGACTGGGCTGCCCTCTGTCACAAATGGCAAAGGGTCTCCTGCTTGCAGGGGGTTGGACTAGATGACCTACAAGGTCCCTTTCACCTCTGTTATTCTGTTATTCTTTCTTTTCATTAAGTGAGGCATACTCAGTTCCTGCAACTGTTCATCGTATGTTTGAGCCTCTGGTCCCCTGATCATCCTGGTTGCTCTTCTCTGCCTTCTTTCCAGACTCTCAATATCTTTTTCTGTTTACATCATGGCTGGATGCAATATTCCAAGTGTGGACTTGGGGGCAGGTAACAGTCTGTCCATCCCAGATCCTCCCTTAGCCTTTAGAAGAGATCTGGAAGCACAATTTTTCCATCCCTTACTTTCACTCTTTTCCTGTGGAGTTGGGTCCAAGACTTGCCAGCCGTCATAGCCGCTCGGAAGGTCTGGACGGGTCATCCAAGATTCCACCCAGCAGTGATAATTCCTGGGTCAAGAAGGGAAGGAGAAAGAATGATTGAGGAGAACCAGAGAGAGCTTCCTCCCTCCTCCTCCACATTCCTATAGAGGGTGGAAATATCCACCAGTGATAAGAGATCTGGATTCATTGCACGTTCTCCATCATCTACAGAACAAGGCGTTCTCATTGGAAATATCAAAGAAAAGGCCAGAAAGTACTGTTCCGCTTCCTTCTGGTATCCATAAAGACAAAGTAGAAATGGTGGTAGACTTCAGGAGAAACCCTCCCATACGACCACCTCTTACAATACTAGACAACACAGTATCAACAGGAGAGACCTGCAAATTTCTAGGTTCTATCCTATCACAAGACCTAAAATGGACACCTAACATCAAAAACGTCATCAAAAAAGCCCAACAAAGAATGTTCTTTCTGTGCCAATTCAGGAAGCTCAAACTGTCTAAGGAGCTGCTGATCCAGTTCTACAGAGGAATTATTGAGTCTGTCATCTGCACCTCTATAATTGTCTGGTTTGGGTCCGCAACCCAACAGGACAGACACAGACTCCAGAGGATAATTAGGACTGCAGAAAAAACAATTACTACCAACCTGCCTTCCATGGAGGACCTGCATCCTGCACGAGTCAAAAAGAGGGCTGTGAAAATATCTACAGACTCCTCACGTCCCAGACATAAATTATTTCAACTCCTTCCCTCAAAACGACGCTATAGAGCCCTGCACACCAGAACAACTAGACACAAGGAGAGTTTTTTCCCGAAAGCCATCACTCTGCTAAACAAATAATTCCCTCAACACTGTTCAACTATTTACAAAGTCTGCACTACTATTACTGCTAATCTTCTCATCACTCCTTATCACCCATCCCCTCCCACTTGTGATTGTAGGACTGTAACTTTGTTGCTTGTATCCCAATGATTTATATTGACTGTTTCCTTGTATGATTTGATTGCTTATTGTACCCTATGACTATCATTAAGTGTTCTACCTGATGATTCTTGACTCTTGATGAATGTATCTTTTCTTTTATGTACACTGAGAGCATTTGCACCAAAGACAAATTCCTTGTGTGTCCAATCACACTTGGCCAATAAAGAATTCTATTCTATTCTATTCTATTCTATTCTATTCTATTCTATTCTATTCTATTCTATTCTATTCTATTCTATTCTATTCTATTCTATTCTATTCTAAAAACACCACCATCATCATCATCATACCAAGCCTTGAGATACAAAATCGTAATTGAGAAGACAGCAACAGAGAGCAAATACTGTCTCTGCAAAGAAGCAGAAGAAACATGGACAGCCTGGTTAGCAGCTGCAAGAAGATCACCCAGACTGTCTACAAGCAACGGCATGACAAAGTAGCAACAATCGGTGTACTGGAAGATCTGCAAGAAATACCCTTTGCCTGCAAGCGAGAACTGCTGGGATTATAAAATAGAGAAAGTTGTTGAAAAATGAAGACTTCAGACAGGCACCTGCCACGTAACTCCCCAGATGTAACAATTGTTGATAAGAAACACACGCAAAAAAGTCTGGATAGGAGACATGGCAGGACCTGGAAATTGCAGAGTAGAAGGGAAAGTGTCAGCCTTCAAGATTTCTTCCTTTATTTCCTTTCTTATGCTTGCATCTTTCGGCTGTCATAAGTAACGGGAGGGGGCGGTGGGCCATGATATATTTGGGAAGCGTGCTGGAGTGAGTAGGAAACGAAACTGTATATCTAGGGGAGGGGGAGTCTTACTTAAGTTTCTATTCCTTGCTTTTCTATTCCTTGCGATGCGCAACCGCAACTCTTTATCAAACTATGCCAAGGTCAACGGACAGAGGCCTCATCACCACCTGAAGATGCCCACATGATGCTATGCATTATTTCTCATTGGAGGAGCAATATGGACTGTTGGGGGTGGGAACGTTGCCATCACTTTGTATATGTGTTTTTCGCGCTCATTTCCTCAGATTCAGAATTCTTTTGTTGCTACCACTTTGATTTCCAGTAAAAGATATCTTTACTCTAACAATTGGAGTTTAAGTGTTTAAGCTGGAGAAGATCACAAAATACAAAGACCCACAATTAGAAATAGAACAACAAAGAAAACAAAGAAAGTCTCAAAAGTGAAAAGCGTTGTAATAGAACCATAACTATAACAACAATAACAACAGCAACAACAACACAACAAACAACAACAATAATTAATAATAATAATACCATCGGCATTGTCCAAATCACCACCAGTCAATTGCAAAAGGCAGCTCGACTGGGAACAGCTGACATCCTGTGATATTACATGTAACCCTGTCAGACGGCCACACCTGTCTGTCCCAAGTCCTCAATGCTTGGAGAAAAATGACAAATCCAGTCTGAACATCTGGCTGACTGTGCAATCAGCCATAATAATAATAATAAAAAAAACTATCTTAAATTGCACAATTTGGGAGGCGGTGGAGGTAGTGGCCACGCAGAAGCTCCAGATTGTCCTAGTTAAGAAAGAGCCTTCGCCTCCTCTCGTGATTGGAGAAGACCCAGGTTCTCACCTGCTTCTGCCAGGAAGCTGCAGAACCCAATTGAGATGGTCAATAATGGAAACCAACAGGGTCAAAGCCTCTGGAGGGGTGAAGGGCAGCCCTGGCACCTCCCCTGCCCCATGAGGTCATTCTGCCCATGACAGAAGTCACGGGAGGATCTGGGCAGGATGACCACGATGCGTGAATCTCTTTCCTATTTCCTAACTCTTGGTTATGGACTCCAGACTAGCTACGCTGATACAGATTGGTTAATTTGTATTAGAGTTGGAAGAGACCTTATAGGTCATCTAGTCCAACCCACCGCCCAAGCAGACCCTACACCATTTCAGACAGATGGCAGTCCAGTGTCTTCTTGAAAGGTTCTAGTGATGAAGCTCCCACAACTTCCGAAGGCAACTTCTATAGGGTTGATTGCTCTCATTATTAGAAAATTCCTCCTTACTTCTAGGTTGCTTCTCTCTTTGGTTAACTTCTACCTGTTGCTTATTGTCCTGCCTTCAGGTGCTTTGGAGAATAGCTTGACCCCTTCCTTCCTCCTCTCTGGGGCATCCCCTCAAACACTGGAAGACTGCTCTCCTGTCTCCCCTGGTCCTTCTCTTCCTTGGACTAGCCAGGCCCAGTTCCTGCAATCGTTCATCATATGTTTTATCCTCCAGTCCCTTCATCATCCTGACTCATATTTATGATGGTTGCTGTGATCTGGGGACATGTCTATGATTTTCTGTCCATGGGGAAGCCAGATTCACTTAACAACCTCATGACTAAATGAACAACAGCGATGATTCACTTAACAATGGCAGTGAGAAAAGTCAAAAAGTGGGACAAACCTTGCTTAGAAACTGTCGCTTGCAAATTTTACCTTAAAACTGTCTTGCTTGCCCTGGAAATCTTGAGCACAATTGCCATCGTAAGTCAAGGACTGCTTATAAACAAAGAAACGAACTCTGGGGTTCCTTCTTAGAGCAGGGGTCTCCCACCATGGCCACTTTAAAGATTTGTGGACTTCAACTCCCAGAATTCTTCATCCAGCACAGGTTACTCTCTTGTAATCCCTTCCTCTGCAATCTCTCCTCTTTGGGAGATAGAAGAAAAAGAAACAGACACGGCTGGCTGGGGAATTCTGGGAGTTGAAGTCCACCAGACTTAAAGCTGGCTGAGGAATTCTGGGAATTGAAGTCCACCAGACTTAAAGTGGCCAAGGTTGAAGACCCCTGCCCTAAGAGGACATGAGAGCCAGAGGCTTCCCTTGTGGATATATCCGAGCTCTCTGCTTTGCCTGAGGCTTCTGGTTTTATAAAAATAGATATAAGAAGCAACCATTTCCGAGAAGCCCTGACACTTCCTTAGAAAAGTTTGGAAGAAAAGGAGGATCCAAAATAGTGAAGGTCATTCCGGGGTAGAAGAAGCGTCATGCTGACCAGATGCATTTTGGGGAAGAGAAACCTCTCTGGCAATGAGTAAAAAGAGCAAACACCTAATAAGTAAATAACTAGTCAAATGAGAAACAGATCCTGCATGGCTTAGGGAGGGAATGGCAAAACCTCCCCGGCTCTTGCACAACCCACCAAAGAGAAATGATAAATGATGGACTGGGAGACTAGCAATCAGACATCTGGGGGGGAGGGAGGGAGGGGAGAATTAATGCTTTTCTGCAAATCTGACTGGGGTTTGCCATCAGCCGGATGGCCGCGTTTGCACGGGGTTTGAGCAAACAGAGTGCTGAGTTCAAGGCTACAGCTGCAAAACCTTGGGAGAAGGAGAAGGAGGAAGAAAAGGGAGAGAGGAAGTGAGCAGAGGGAGGGGGGAAACGGGTGTGTGTGTGTGGTTGGGTGTCCCAGGGCTGAGTCACCCCTTCTGTCTGCAGTGCAGACAGGACAGAGGGAGTTGCACAGGGCAGCCCAGGCAGCTCCGTGTCCTGAAATGCGGGGGGCAGCTTGTAAGGCTGGCTTCCTGTAGAAAAAGATGAGTTTTAAAGATGACTGAGGATTATTGGGGTGTGTGTGTGTGTTGGTCTGTGGTAGCTGAGGGTTGTGAGTGTTTGCTAGCCAATCAGAATATTGGGGGTCCCTGCTGCTCTCTGAGCTGGGCTGTTTTCTTGCAGACGTTTCGTGACCCAACTAGGTAACATTATCAGTGCTAGAAGGGAATGGGGTTTTATATGAGGAGGAGGAGGAGGAAGGGACAGTTTGTCCCCTGAGTCCCCCTGCCGGCCTTCCCACTTTTTATTTTATTTTATTTATTTATTTTTATTTGTCAATTGCTTATAAGATAATAGGTATAAGTAAAAACACAGTTATGAATACATGGATACATATAATGAAGCCGTCGAAGTGATGACCCGATGCCTGGAGGCCGTGCGGTGTTGGATGGGGCGGAACAGGCTTCAGCTCAACCCATCTAAGACTGAGTGGCTGTGCTTTCCGGCACCCCGATACAGCCGGCTGGTTCCATCGCTAGCTGTGGGGGGGGGGAAATTCTTGCCCCCACAGAGAGGGCCCGCAATCTGGGTGTCCTCCTGGATGTGCGGCTGTCATTGGAAGATCATGTGGCGGCCGTCACCAGGGGGGCTTTTGGACAGGTCCGTAGGATCTACCAGTTGCGGCCCTTTCTGGATCGGGATGCGCTTCGCACGGTCACTTCCGCCCTGGTGATCTCCCGCCTAGACTATGCCAATGCTCTCTACATGGGGCTGCCTTTGAAGAGCATCCGGAGGCTCCAGTTGGTGCAGAATGCAGCCGTGAGGGTGGTAATGGGGGCACCTAGGGGCTCCCATGTTATGCCACTTCTACGCGTGCTGCATTGGCTCCCGGTGGCCCTCCGGGTGCGCTTCAAGGTCTTGGTCACTATCTTTAAAGCGCTCCATGGCTCGGGACCAGGTTACTTGCGAGACCGCCTCCTGCCACCATCGGCTTCCCACCGACCGGTACGCTCCCATAGAGTGGGCCTCCTTGGGGTGCCGCCTGGCGACGGCTGGCGACCCCGAGGGCGCGGGCCTTCTCATTGGGAGCACCCCCTCTCTGGAATGAATTACCCCCGGAGGTAAGGGCCGCCCCCGATCTCATGGCCTTCCGTCGGTTGCTCAAAACGCATTTATTTCGGCAGGCCGGACTGGCCTAGGGGTTTTTAAATTTTAATCGGGTTTTAATCTTTTTAATACTTGCTTATATTTTATTAGAGCCATATTGTATTTCAGTTTTTAAATTTTAATATTTTATGTTGTCTCATACTTTGTACCTTGTATATGTGTTTTTATTGGCTGTTCACCGCCCCGAGTCCCTTCGGGGAGAGGGGGCGGTATATAAATCAAATAAATAAATAAATAAATAAATAAATAAATATAAGAAAAATAAAAGAAACAATAGGACAGGGACGGTAGGCACGTTGGTGCGCTTATGCACACCCCCTGCAGACCTCTTAGGAAAGGGGTGAGGTCAATAGGAGACAGCCTAAGGTTAAAGTTTTTGGGGTTTGGGGAAGAAACCACAGAGTCAGGTAGAGTATTCCAGACATTGACCACTCTGTGGCTGAAGTTGTATTTCCTGCAATCAAGTTTGGTGCAGTTAACCTTGAGTTTGTATCTATTGTTTGCTCTTGTGTTGTTATGGTTGAAGCTGAAATATTCAATGACAGGTAGGACATTGCAACGTATGATTTTATGTACTATACTTAGATCAGACAGAAGGCGGCGTAGTTCTAGGTTTTCTAGGTCTAGAATTTCGAGTCTGGTGGCATAAGGTATTCTGCAATGAGTAGAGAACTCTTGTAAAATATTTCTGGACTTTCTCAACTGTGCTAATATCAGATACGTAATGTGGGTTCCAGACTGATGAGCTGTATTCGAGTATTGGTCTAGCAAATGTTTTGTATGCTCTAATTAGTAGTGTGATATTACCAGAGAAAAAGTTATTTCTGCTTGTCACTCACCAGATGAGATCTCGGTTCCCCCGCTGCAGCTTCCCATTCTCGTCCAAATATTGCTCGATGATCAAGTTCCCGTTCGTGTCGTGGGCAGAGTTGTAGTTGGTCACCACGCGAGTCGGGATCCCGAGACAGCGGAGCACTGGGCAGGCGAGGGGAATAAAACACCACTTTCAGCATCTCTCTCCGGCCGCTGTTCTGACCTGGGCTTCCCCAGCAGCACGAAGCGGACTCCTCGTCCCGATAAACCCCTTTTATTTATAGTTAATTCCTCTCTAGCAAAATCCTGGCCAACAGTCTTTCAAGAGATTGCACAATTACAGACCTTGATCAGGCTTGGAGAGTTGCCAGGCCAATATCTTTCAGATGCCACACTGTAGCAGACAATACTTGCCAAGAATGCAGGAACAGGGAGGGAGGGAGGGAGGAAGGAAGGAGGGAAAGAAAGAAGGAAGGAAATGGGAAAGACAGGAAGGTAGCAATAGCACTTAGACTAATATGCCGCTTCACAGTGCTTTCCAGCCCTCTCTAAGCAGTTCACAGAGTCAGCCTCTGGCCTCTTGCCCCCAACAATCTGGCTCCTCATTTTACCCACCTTGGAAGGGTGGAAGGCTGAGTCAACCTTAGGAAGGAAGGAAGGAAGGAAGGAAGGAAGGAAGGAAGGAAGGAAGGAAGGAAGGAAGGAAGGAAGGAAGGAAGGAAGGGAGCCCTCTCTAAGCAGTTTCCAGAGTCAGCCTCTTGCCCCCAACAATCTGGCTCCTCATTTTACCCACCTTGGAAGGGTGGAAGGCTGAGTCAACCTTAGGAAGGAAGGAAGGAAGGAAGGAAGGAAGGAAGGAAGGAAGGAAGGAAGGAAGGAAGGAAGGAAGGAAGGAAGGAAGGAAGGAAGGGAGCCCTCTCTAAGCAGTTTCCAGAGTCAGCCTCTTGCCCCCAACAATCTGGGTCCTCATTTTACCCACCTCGGAAGGAAGGAAGGCTGAGTCGATCTTTAGAAGGAAGGAAGGAGGGAGGGAGGAAGAGGGAAGGAAGGAAGGAAGGAAGGAAGGAAAGGAAGGAAGGAAGGAAGGAAGGAAGGAAGGAAGGAAGGAAGGAGGGAGGGAAGGAAGGAAGGAAGGAAGGAAGGAAGGAAGGAAGGAAGGAAGGAAGGACAACAATCTGAGTCCTCATTTTACCCACCTTGGAAGGACGGAAGGCTGAGTCAACCTTGAGCCGGTCAGGATCGAACTGCCAGACTGCTGGCAGCCAGTGATCAGCAAAAATAGCCTGCAGTACTGCACTCAAACCACTGCGCCTCTGCGGCTCTTGAACTTCTCTCCTCCAACCAGTTGTACCACCATGATGGTGACCACCTGGGCAGCATCTTGACCGGTTATGGATTCTCACCTGTGCAGGCCACTGCAGCGAAGACCCAGCATTGCCCGTACCGAACTGGTTGGCATCCGTACTTCTGCCACCTCCGAAGGATGTCCACACTGCCACTCCAGGTCATGGGGCTGATGCCGTCATCATAGCGGTTGTCCCAGCGTCCAAACAGAATGCCTTTGTCATCGTTGCAGTTGACCTGTAGCCAAGGAAGTCGCAGCTCAGTGTGAAACAACACAAGTTTCGACAGAGAATATTTGTAACTCAGGGTTGAACTGAGGAGTTCTAGGTGTTCTCTGAGATTAGACGTTTTCTTGTAGACCTTTCATTACCACACTAGGTAATGTCATCAGTTCTAGTAGGGAGTGGGGTAAATTGAGAGCAAACCTCCCTTTCTTCTAGCACTGATTAAGTCACCTAGTTTGTTAATGAAAGGTCTGCAAGAAAACAACCAAGCTCTGGTAGCATCAAGAACCTCACTGTCCCCCTCTACCACCACTTCCTCCTCCTCCTTCTCTCTCTCCACAAAACCCCTCTCCCTTATAGCACTGATGATGTTACCTAGTTTGGCAATGAAATGTCTACAAGAAAACAGCCAAACTCAGAAAGCACCAAGGACCCAACAGTCCTCCCCCTCCTCCCTTCTGGCACTGATGATGTTCCCTAGTTGGGTCATGAAACATCTGCAAGAAATCAACCAATCTCAGAGAGCATCAAGGACCCAACAAGTCCTCCTCCTCCTCTCCACAAATCCCCCTCCCTTCTAGCACTGATGAGGTTCCCTAGTTGGGTCATGAAATGTCTGCAAGAAAACCACCCAGCTCAGAGAGCACCAGAGACCCCTGAACCCAAATTTGCCACAAAACAAATTTACAAAATTGTTTTTGTGGGTCCATCTTGTTAGACTTTTGTTAAACTTTAAGCCTTGTTGATTTCAACGCAGGAGGAATTGAGCAGGATCAGAAAAGGTGGGGGATCTTTCTGAACTTGATCTGCTCTGTCAAGAGAGTTCCAGTCCAACCTGGCCCAGAAATCCATGCTGTTCTTTCTCCTTTAGGGCAGGTCCAAGGTCTATGCGTGCTTACCATGGCGCTCACCACCCTGCCGATGTAGACGGGACTGTTGCGTCGAGAGCAATCCTTGTCTTGGTTGAGGAGGAACTTGGGGTTGTTGTCCAGCAACTGCAAGCAGATGTCCAAAATGTCTTCTTCAAACTGTTTCGGGGAGAAAGGAAGATGAGAGAAGTGAGACGGATCTGGTGGCCTTCAACAGAAACATCTGGTGGCTTCTTGGTCCTCAGGTAGCCATGAATGCATCAATGGAGTCCTTACCCTGTGGTTGAACCCTAAATAGCCAGAGACAAGGAGGAACATGGCCATGAGTCAGCAGTGGGATCCTACCTCTTCTACCAATTCTGTGATCATGCGCACACACCTAATGCATGTATGCAACTTTCAACACACCAACTGAGGCTCTGCAGTGCCAATCAGCTGAGAGGATAAAGAATAGAATAGAATTCTTTTATTGGCCAAGTGTGATTGGACACACAAGGAATTTGTCTTGGTACAAATGCTCTCAGTGTACATAAAAGAAAAGATACCTTTGTCAAGAGTCAAGAATCATCAGGTACAACACTTAATGATAGTCACAGGGTACAATAAGCAATCAAATCATACCAGGAAATAATCAATAAAAATCATAAGGATACAAGCAACAACGTTACAGTTATACTGTCACAAGTGGGAAGGGATGGGCAATAAGGAGTGATGAGAAGATTAATAGTAATAGTTGTGCAGACTTTGTAAATAGTTGGACAGTGTTGAGGGAATTATTTGTTTAGCAGAGTGATGGCATTTGGGAAAAAACTCTCCTTGTGTCTCGTACTGGTGTGCAGGGCTCTATAGCATCTTTTTGAGGGAAGGAGTTGAAACAGTTTATGTCCAGGATGTGAGGGGTCTGTAAATATTTTCACAGCCCTCTTTTTGACTCCTGCAGGATACAGGTCCTCCATGGAAGGCAGGTGGGTGGTAATTGTTTTTTCTGCAGTCCCAATTATCCTCTGGAGTCTGTGTCTGTCCTGTTGGGTTGCAGAACCAAACCAGACAGTGATAGAGATGCAGATGATAGACTCAATTATTCCTCTGTAGAACTGGATCAGCAGCTCCTTGGGCAGTTTGAGTTTCCTGAGTTGGTGCAGAAAGAACATTCAGCTGATGATCAGCTGAGAGGGATAAAGAAAAGTGCAGGGGCTGGTGGGGGGGGGGGCAACCCTACGCTTTTCTGTTCTTTTTCCTCTCAGCTGATCATCGGAGGCTATTTTATTAAACTACCCGTTCAATTTTTGCTACTCAATAGCATGCCACCACTGCCATGAGTCCCCTGCCTCATTCTGCTGGGCAGCATCCAGCTCCTGGAGACCTCAGGATCTTTGGTCCCAGAAGAAGAACCTACCCATCACGGATCTCCTTCAGGCTGTAACAAGCCATGGCCTATTTCCCACCTCCACCCTTCCGCCTTTGTGAACTGTAACTTTACGGTCAATTGTAAACCCATTTTATTGTTTCTAGAAATATGTATGGATTACAGTTTTATAGCTTTTATTTTAATGTTGTAAGCTGCTCAGAGTCCCCTCAAGGGGAGATGGGCAGCAAATAAATCTAATAAATAAATAGAACTCGCCATTTGATATTTATGTATTTGTTAAATTTATTTGCCACCTATCTATATCTAATAAATAAATAAAAATTGCTATTTATTAAATTTATTTGTGGGGCTGCCCCAAAGAAGAGGGAGTCAAGCTATTTTCCAAAGCCCCAGAAGGCAGGACAAGAACTAACACATGGAAACTAATCAAGGAGAGAAGCAGCCTGGAACTAAGGAGAAACTTTCTGACAATGTGAGAAGTAAAAAAAAGAATAATTATTCCTATAGTAGAAAAATGTAAAAGAGTCAATATGTTTCTCTTCTATATAGAAGATTCTATATCTTCTATATAATGTGTCACCCCCAGTGACACATTAACACAGACAGAAACGCTGATGAGATGAAAGTGGAAGCAGAAGTCCATTTGAGCATGGTTGTCATGCTGACCCAGAAGAGAAACCAGTTCGTGTAGCAACTGCTGACAAGTAAATGGTTAATTATTAAAGCATCTAAATTTATGGCTAGATTGTGAACCCAGGCATAACTTTAAAAATCATCTCAGGGTCATCCAATGTTAATTTCAACAATTTTAGCCAATGGGGCAGCAGAGAAAATGGGAGGTGGATGGGCTTGGATGTGTATAAAAATGTGCAAAACTGTCTGTTTAATTGCCTTGGTGCAATCCTACCCAGAAGAGGACTGAGGGCCATCTTTTGCGCAAAAGTCAATAAATCCTGGATTTGTTCACAGTGTCTCCTGTCGGCTGTTTTAGCTGAGACTTTGGAATCTTGCAACAGGGAGGACAATGAACCAACCTGTGGAGGGACACATGGTGTGGGGGGAATCATGTACGCATGTGCAGAGATGCACAGCACGTGCACAGGGGGGTCACGCATGCATGCGCAGGGGGCGTGGGGCCCCCCCAATGTGCATTGCCTCCTTGGTCCTGGCACGCGTGTGCACAAATTGTGTGCGTGCAATTTTCAGCACGGGAGCCAAAAAAAGGTTCGCCATCACTGGTACAGAGTTTCTTGCTTGATCAGGGGGCTGGACTAGAAGACCTCCAAGACCCCTTCCAGCTCTGTTATTCTGCTTGCCTCAGCTTTGTAAGTAGGACTTATATCTGTCTATCTATCGATCAAGCCAACTTTCCCCCATAATTCTCTGCTTTTCTAAACAGGGCTCAGGGCCAAGGCAGCTAAGCGTTGCAGTCTGTCACCGAAAATATACAACATTTCATTTAACGCCCTTTGTTTGCCCAGCATGACAGCTGTTCCTGCGTTTCCCCGCTCGGATACCGAGAGGGTTTCATGCGGTCTCCGGAAGGGGCAGGACGGAACTCGACAAATATTTGGCGATTCGTAAGCAATTCACCACAACAAGATGCCTTTTGTTCTCAGCCACCTGCCATGTACCTGGAGGACCTGCCCAATCTCACCCAAGAATCCCTTCCTGGCCACGAAGCCCAAAAACGTTGCCAGAAACGGAGGCACTTCCTCCACCAAGGACTGCAGGAGGGAGGCGGGCGGTGCCACCTCCATAGGCATTCTAGGAGATCTTGGCACGCTTATCCCTCCCCACCAAGGATGTCCGCAAGCCATCCTTGAGCCATTCCACCAGCCAGATTGGCTAAGATGTATAAAAGCCAAATGGTTGGAAATGATCAGTGGAACGGGGAACTCTGTGGTTTCTTCTCCAAACCCCAAAAACTTTAACCTTAGACTGTCTACTATTGACCTCACCCCTTTCCTAAGAGGTCTGTAGGGGATGTGCATAAGCGCACCAATCGTTCCTACCGTCCCTGTCCTATTGTTTCTTTTTATTTTTCTTATATGTATCCATGTATTCATAACTATGTTTTACTTATACCTATTATCTTGTAAGCGATTGACAAATCAAATAAATTCTAAATTCTAAACGTATTACCATGCCTGGTGGAGCTGCAAATAGTGCAAGAGTTTTGGCTTAGGACAGAGAAGTGGCTGGAGGAAATGTTGGGCTTTAAATTAGATCGTGTGCCAGAATGCTTCTTATTAGGAATCATGTCCAAAACATACAATAAGGATGAGCTTTATTTGATTATACTTATTATTACTGCCTTTGCCCAGAACTGGAAAGAGGCAGGCATACCGAGTGAAGACGAAGGAATAAACAAAATCCTGACATGCATTGAAATGGACAAGCTCACTTTAGAGATGAGAAATAAAGACGAGTCGGCATATATTACGCAATTTGGGATCGATTCTATCACTGGTGGGAGCAGGGAGGAAGGTCTTAAGTTGGGAAAAGCGTTGCTGAGAGTGTAAAAGAATGAGTATGAGATGAAAATAGGACCAATGACATTGGAAAATGTAATATATGAGCGAACAAATGTAGATACAGTATGTATATATTTGAATAACTGTAGATAGGAAAATATATATCTATGCGGTACTGACCAAAAGTTATGTCAAGCCAACTTCACTGTTCAATGGTTTTAATTGTTTTGTTCAATAAAATATTTAAAAAAAGGATGTCCCCAAGCTTTAATGTGAGTGAGAGATGATGGTTAAAAAAAGATTATGATCTAACATAAATATGTGTATTATCAGTTAAGATATATTATCGTTAAATGTAATAAATAAGAATATTAAGATTTGATTGTAGAAAAGGGATGATATGTGGAACTTGATTGACATAAAAATAATATATTGAAATATTGAATAAGATAATAATGAAAGATTATAACTTAATAAAAATAGCTGTACTATTATTAGAATTAAATAACTTGTGGAACGTAAATAGGATGAATGCCATTTTATTTGTATTAAAATGTAATTAGAAAGGGGATACTTTTTAAATATAACAGGGGCATAATTAAAAATTAAAATGGGGATAAATAATGGAAAATTACAACTCAATATAAATGTGTGAATTGTTATTAGAATGATGTCTTTTAAATGCCGCAAATATGATTATCAAATATATTATTTGTAGTAAAAGGAGTGAAGTTAAGAATATAGAGATTGACACAAGAATAACATACTGAATTATTGAATAATCAAGAATCATCATTTAACAAAATATGCATATTAATATCAAATGTTAAAAGATTGTCAACTCTATTAAATATGAAGAATATTGTCCAATTTGCTTTAAAATGTAAGACACTCAAGCACCACACTGTTCACACAGATATGTTTGTTGAAACAAGAAAAAAATTTAAAAAATGTAAAAAAAAAATAAAAAAGGATATCCCCAAACTTTGGCCAAGAAAGTCAAGATGTTGTGGGTGACACTTAGTTGGAGGTTTGCATAAATAGACTGATAACAGATAATCAGAGTTGGAAGGGACCTTGTAGGTCATCTAATCCAATCTCCTGCCCAAGCAGGAGACTCTACACCATTTCTGATAGTTGGCAGTCCAATCTCTTCTTGAAAGCCTCCAGGAATGAAGCTCCCACAACTTCTGAAGGCAACTTCTGTTCCATGGGTTGATTTCTCGCTCTCAGAAAATTCCTCTTTATTTCCAGGTTGAATCTCTTCTTGTTCAGTTTCCATCCGTTATTCCTTGACTGGCCTTTGGGTGCTTTAGAAAACAGTTTGAACCCCTCAAATATTGGAAGATGCTCTCCTGTCTCCCCTGGTCCTTCTCTTCCCTAAACTAGCCAAGCCCAGTTCCTGCAACCGTTCATCCTATGTTTGAGCCTCCAGTCCCCTCATCATCCTGGTTGCTCTTCTCTGCACTTTTTCTAGAGTCTGAACATCTTTTTTTAGTGTGATAACTAAAACTGAATTCAGTACTCTAGGTGTGGCCTTACTAAGGCTTTATAGAGTGGTATTAGTACCTCCTTTGATCTTGATTGTATCCCTCTGTTAATGCAACTTAGGATTGCATTGGCTTTTTTGCATTAGACTGTTTGGTGACCAAGACACAGGATTTGTTGTGTGAGCCAAGCGGGATGGTTTGGAGCCTGGGTGTGTCTTAGCTTAACTGTTCTGTGTATGAAAGCGTTCATTTTGTCTTTGCTTGAGAGTTCTAGTGCTGCTTCTTGTACTTGCTACTTCATGTTCTCTCTACCACATTGCAAGAGCTACATGGGTATTGTCTACATGCATCATGTTATATATTATTGTATATAAAGACGTTTCTTCTATCTATATAATGAATCCTGCTGAATTATTTGTTTGTGTGCTGGCTGGATCGCTACAAACTCCAATAGGTGGTATGGGACTCCTGCCATTGAAAGGGGGTTGGACTAGAAGACCTCCAAGGTCCCTTCCTTCCAGATTCTATGTTCCAAGATGGGGGTTGAGGATGCTATTTATCAAGGCTCCACCTGTTTGGTCTTTTATGGGCATCCAAGTAGCTTCAAGTCCTAACAGAAGTTGGCCAAAAAGTTGGCCACAAAAACACCACTGAACAAAGGCTGCAGTAACAATAACAACACTAAACAACACAACACAAGACAACACAACACTTTCACTTTCACAGCAGCAAGCAGCTTTAGTACAGAACAGTTGAGCTAAGCCACACCCAGGCTCCTTGCTGTCTCCTTCATGCTCATATAGCAAATCCTGTTTCAGTTTCCAAACAGCCCTCAACTCTCTCATACACTGACAGGACGCTAGCCAGATGAATACTGATGGATGCTGATAGGCAGAGGCACAATTCCCCCCCCCCTTATTTTCCTCCCCAAAAACTAAGCCCGACCACATCGTTTTGTAGCGAAGCACGGGTATCCAGCTAGTAATAAAATAAAATGAAATCGTTCTTCAAGAAAAGATCGGATAACCATTTGTCCAGAGTGGTATAAAAACCCCTGCCTTGGACATGGGGGTGGATTAGAAGACCTCTAAGGCCCCTTCCACCCCTACAATTCAACGTCTCTATGAAGATAAAACAGAATCCTAAAGTGAAGGAAAAGGAAAAGACAATAAAGTAGAGAAAGACAATTCCTTCTCATGTGGAAGACTTTATGCTCCTGTTGATAGGTCTAAAAATAGGGCTGGCCTTTTTAGCAGCTGCATCCCAGGGCTGGCTGGGCCTCAACTGTTGATTAAAAAGGCCATTCAACCCCTTTCCCATGTACAGCTGCCAAGTCATGTTCCCCCACACTAGACTCATGCTTTGCATGTTCCTCTCCCTAGATGTGGGCTTTCACTTTTCTTCTGTTTGTTTCAGACCACTCTTTACAATCTGTCTCGATATTTTGAAACTTCTCCGTCTCTTCCGGAAGTGTTAGTCATTCCTCCTAATCTTGTATCATCTTAGCGTGTCCTTGATCTCATCCAAATAATAATAATCACCATTATAATAATGCTCAGGATGGAGCCCTGTGCATTATAGCAAAGTCTTCCAAAATTTGAGGGGCTGCCCCGAGAAGAGGGGGACAATCAGAGGTGAGCTGCTGCCGGTTTGCACCGGTTTTCACAAACTGGTAGTTAAGATTAGGCAAGTTCGATGAACCAGCAAATCATAGCACTGGCTGGTCCCAGCCCCACCTATTTTTCGGCCTGGTTTTTGGGCTGTTTTTGGCCATTTTTTGAGCCAAAAATAGCCTGAAAAACAGCCTGAAAACACCCCCAAAATGTCCCGAAAATTGGCCAAAAAATGGGCATGGCAGGGCCAGCCACTGGTGGGATTAGCCCCAACCAGCTGAATCCTACCTCTTCCTTTGAGGCAAGTGGCTGGGAGGCGGGGCTGGGTGTAATAAGTGACATCACCCACCCAGTCATGTGACCAACTGGCCACGCCTATCCAGCCAGAGAACCAGTTGTTAAAAAATTTGCAGCCCACCACTGGGGACAACCTAGTCTCCAAAATAGGCCACGCAAGAAGCAATGGATGGAAACTGCATTTACAGAGGGATTGAATCAAGAACACATGACGAGTTAATACATATTTACAATGGCTTAGTAAGTCCACACTTGGAATATTGCATCCAGTGTTGATCACCGTAATGTAAAAAAGATGTTGAGACTCTCGAAAGAGGGCAGAGAAGAGCAACCAGGAGGATTAGAGGGCTGGAGGCTAAAATGTATGAAGAAGGTTGCGGGCATTGGTCAGTCTAGTTTAATGAGAAGAAGGACTAGGGGTGACGTGATAGCAGTCTTCCAATATTTGAGGGGCTGCCCCAAAGAAGAGGGAGTCAAGCTATTCTCCAAAGCCCCTGAAGGCAGGATAAGAAGCATCGGATGGAAACTAATCAAGGAGAGAAGTAACTTGGAACTAAGGAGGAACTTCCTAACAGTGAAGACAATTAACCAGTGGAACAACTTGCCTCCAGAAGTTGTGGATGCTCCAACACTGGAGGCTTTTAGGAAGAAACTGAGCAACCATTTGTCTGAAATGAAATAGGGTCCCGTGCTCGAGGAAGGGGGTTGGACTAGAAGACCTCCAAGATCCCTTCCAGCTCTTGTTATTCTGTTGTTCCCTCTCTGGATTAAGGTGCAGTCAGATTGATAGGATTTGATCTGATGTGGATTCACGTAGAACATGCTTATAGATTCATCTCACAGCTGTATCATCTGCCCCATATTTTACCCTTTTACTACAGTAATGAGAATTAGGCTTCCCTGGATCCGATGGATCCCGTTGGAAAAGCAATTGGCCAGTTTTAAACCAGCTCTTCTTCTGCTCTTCCCCAAGTTCTCTCTGGCACAGTTTCCTTTTGCCAGGAAAGAAAAATATTGGTCCACCTGCCTTTTGCTTCCTACAGCTAAAAGATAACAGAGTGCTATTTCCTGCAGCAGAGAATGGGTCCCTTGTTTAGACCAAGAGTGCCGTGTGGTACGTGAGCTCTTGACACATCCGCTTTTGCGGGTGTCAGCATCTTTTGAGGGATTTTGGGATGGAGGAGAAGAACCAAAATGGCTCCTGAAGGTCTGGAGTGGTGCCTTCTAAGAAGATCAGGGCTCAAACAGGCCCCTCGTGGCAAGACCTCAGGGACCAGGGGAGGTCCTTCAGGAACTGAACATGGATCTCCTTGGAGGGGTGGGGAGAAAAGGAGGAGGAAGCAGGCTGGCTGGGGAATTCTGGGAGTTTGAAGTCCACCCATCTTCATGTGGCCAAGGTTGAGAAACACTGATTCCACCACAAAAGAGTGAAGTTCCCACATCCGAACATCTCCAGGGAAGGTCATCCTTCAGGAAACACATATTTGTGGGGGCTTTGCGGGGCAAATGCAAACAGTTTTGAGTGTCCTTCAGCCTGGTGGGATTTTTCTGTCCTTAAGTTCCCTGGTGATTCAGAGAATCTGGGAATCAAGACCTCCTCCTCCCTCCTTCTCCTCCTTCTCTTCCACTTTCTCTTCCTCTTCCTCTTCCTCCTCCTCCCCATTCTTCTCCTGTTCTCTTCCTCCTCCACTTCTCTCCCTCCCCTCCTCTCCTCCTCCCTCTCCCCCTCCTCTTCTTCCTCTTCCCTCCTCCTGCTCCCCTCCTCTCCCCCTTCTCCTCTCCCTCTCCTTTTCTTCCTCTTCCCTCCTTCTCTTCCTTGTCCTCCTCCCCTCCTCCTCCTCTCCATCCCCTTGGTCTTCTTCTCCTGCTCACCTCCTCCCTCTCCCCCTTCTTTCCCCCTCCCCTCCCTCTCCTCTTCTTCCTCTCCCCTCCTCCTCCTCCTCCTCCTCCTCCTCTCAGCACTTTTACTCAGAGGTCACCCAAGCGAATGAAAAAACAAATAAAGAGCAAAGCTCCTTTTGTAGGATTTTCACTGGCCATGAAAGGCCCTTTTAGTGCCCTTTTTGTACTAGCTGGGGATGAAATTGAAGAGAGGGGTTTACATGCGAAATTATAGGCAGGTTTTTAAAAATGGATCTTACATCGACCAGCCCTTCCAGAAAACCAGGACTGAGAGCCAACTGTCTCCAAGAACATCTAAACTTCCTGCTACAAACCTCAGACTCCCCATAAATCCTGGCTATGAATCTGTTCCTTCTTTCCCTCTTTCAAACCTTGGCAGGGATGTAGAAATGCTCTCTCTCTCTCTCTAGTTCATGCACCTTTTTACAAGAGGAATAATGTTATTGGACACCAGGGTGGCTCTTTCTGTTGGACAGAACATCTTGTGACAAGCCAGGCCCGACTTTGCACTCAATTTGGTGGGACAGTTGCTCTCATCCTCAATCAAGAGATCCTCCAGGGAAGCTGTTAGAAAGGACAAAGTGGGATGCAATTTTTGATCTTCTGGATTTGATTAAGCAGGAAGAAAAACAACAGGTGGTTTTTCCAGAACTTGGAGAATTGTTTTAGCGGCTTTTAGAATATGGGCTGAGAAGAAACTCAGGTTGGGCTGTGAGGTCAGGCACACTGAACCCAAGTTGTGGGTGTCTGCTGCCAAGGTATACAACGAGCAGGAAATGTTCTGCCTTTGTTCCAGCACAAGATGGAAAGCTGGGCAGCTGACAAGCCCTCAGCCAAAGAATGACAAGCTGTCATTCTTCCCTGTTGAGTTCTTTATTGTTTCACACCTTTAAGCAAAATCGTGCCAGAGTAAACACTCAACTATCTGCATCTACAATATATTCTGGGAACTACTGAGGAGAGGCTGTCTTCAGCCTCTTTCTCTCACATGGGATATCCAGGCCGACATACCTCTGCCCCCTTCTCTCTTGGGATCTTCTTAACTACAGTCCATCACATCAGGCATGGACTTCAACTCCCAGAATCCCTCATCCACCATGGGTGGACTTCAATTCCCAGTATCTTTCAGCCACCATGTATGGACTACAACTCCCAGAATCCCTCAGGAACCATGGGTGGACTTCAACTCCCAGAATCCTTCAGCCACTACAGATGGAATACAACTCCCAGAATCCCTCAGCCACCATGAAACAATGGATGGAGATGAACCAATAAGAGAACTGTGTGGAAAAATATCACCTGAAATGGAATCACTGCCCAACACTCTTCAATATCTTCATAAACCACTTAGATGAGGGAATAGAAGGGGAACTTGCCAAATTTGCAGATGATACTAAGCTGGCAGGAATAGCTAACACCCAAGAAGACAGGCTCAAGATCCAGATGGATCTTGACAGACTAGAACACTGGGCCGTATTTAATAAAACGAAATTCAATGTACAGAAAAGTAAAGTCCTTCACTTAGGCAAGAAAAACCAAAAGGACTCAAATAGACTGGGTGAAACTAGGACTCAATAGCAGGAACTGTGAGAGGGATCTGGGAGTCTTAGTAGACAACCAGCTAAATAGGAGCCAGCAGTGTGCAGCGGCATCCAAAGAAGCCAATGCAATCCTAAGTTGTATTAATAGGGGGATACAGTCAAGTTCAAGGGAGGTACTAATACCACTCTATAAAGCCTTAGTAAGACCACACCTAGAGTACTGCATCCAGTTTTGGTCACCAGACTACAAAAAAGAGGTTGAGACTCTGGAAAGAGTGCAGAGAAGAGCAATCAGGATGATGAGGGGACTGGAGGCTCAAACATAGGAAGAATGGTTGCAGGAACTGGAAGAGAAGGACCAGGGGAGACAGGAGAGCATCTTCCAATATTTGAGGGGCTGCCCCAGAGAGGAGGAAGGAAGGGGTCAAGCTATTTTCCAATGCATCCGAAGGCCAGACAAGGAAGAATGGATGGAAACTGATCCAGGAGAGATTCAACCTGCAAATAAGGAGAAACTTTCTGACAGGGAGAACAATCAACCCATGGAACAGGAATTGCCCTCGGAAGTTGTGGGAGCTTCATCACTTGAGACCTTCAAGAAGAGATTGGACTGCCATTTGTCTCAAATGGTTTAGGGTCTTCTCTTTGAGCAGTGGGTTGGACTAGAACAGGGGTCGCCAACCTTTTGGACCTCAGGGACCACCAAAATCATAATTTTAAATCCCGCGGACCACTAATATGAATTTTAGACTGATGGTGGCTTGCTGACATTGGTGGGAAAGTCGGTCCCCTATTCCAGAACTGCAATAGTCACAGGACTGGCCCTTTGCTCACCCTGGAGCAGCTCCTCCTCCTCCTGGGTGCACTGCCGTGCCATGGACCAGAGGAGCTGCTCCAGGATGACCAAAGGGCCAGTCCTGTGACTCCTGCAGCTCTGGAATATGGGACCGAGTCTCCCACCAACATCAGCAAGCTACTCCATGGCGGATTTCCCTCCTCTGCCATTGGGTCTTACTTTCCAGTTCTAACTCGCGTGGCTCTACTCAAGGTAAGGTTTGCGCTTGGCCGAAAGGTGGGGGCTAGTGGGTGGGTGGGCAGGTTAGCCTTGTGTTCGTGTGCAGCCTGGATTAATTGCTTTGGGGGGGGACATTTCTCTGTGGACCACCAAATTTTTCTCACGAACCACCAGTGGTCCTCGACCCACCAGTTGGCGATCACTGGACTAGATGACCTACAAGTTCCCTTCCCACTCTGCTATTGTGTTACTCTCCGTATGGACAGCCAAGTTATTGCAATGGAGTTTGGACTGGACAAAATGCGCCATGCTTACCCTCAGACAGGGAAAAATAGTAAAAATGGAAGGAATCAAGATGTCCTACAGAAAAAACATCAAAAGCTTGGCTGAACTGATTGTATTTGTACCTGGGCATCCTTCAAACTGACAACATCAAGGCCAGTGAAGTCCAGGAAGAACTCAGGAGTGAATACATCAAGAGAGTGAAGAAGATGTTAAAGTTCCAAACTCAGTGGAGGAAATGCCATCAAGGCAATTAATACTTAGCAAATTCCAGACATTAGATACACAGCTGGAGTGGTGGAGTGGACTCAAGCAGAATTAAAGGCCCAGCTAGGAAGTAATGACAATAAATCATCCCCCTCATCCCTGCGGCGACATTGACTGACTCTTCTTGCGAAGCAAAATTGGTGGGCGTGGAATGTTGCAAGTACACCAGATGATTAAAGACATAAAAAAGAGCATTGGAAGAGTACAAAGTTAGCACCCGTCCCTCTCCTAGAAGAATGAAATACTTTGGGAAATATTTAAAAAGGCAGAATATTATCTTTCCTTAAAGGAGAAATATGCTCTTGGAAGGCAGCCCCTAAGACTTTCTTAATAGCCCCAGCAGGACTGGGCCAGCCTATCGACAAGACAAAAGACCATCAGCTCCAGGGGGATGGGATTAAGACATGGCCCTTCTAGGCATAATAGGATTATCTACAGCAGAGCTCACTACATGGCACAACCAAGCCCCTTCATTGCATCACTCAGCGAGGTTCAACCAAACTTATCTCAGACAATCTCAGCTATGACCCCTGCATGGCCCCCTGGGAGTCTGGCAACCAATAGAATATAGGCCCTTGCACAGGTACAGGAAGCTCAAGGGCAAGGCCCAAGAGAGGGTATAAATACCTCTCCCTCTCCACTCCATGTGGTCAGCTCTCAAAATCCATGTGGTCCTGTTCACTAATAAACCATCTTTCCAATCAGCTCCCCATGTTTCCAGTGTCCTGTTGTCCCCACTTGGAATTGAACCAGGTAGATTTTTCTTCCCACAAAAGAATATCCAATGGGTGGTGAAAAAGATGCACTGAAACGTTAAACTTTAGTTTACTGTTGACCTCCCTCCATTCCTAAGAGCTCTGTAAGGGGCGTGCATAAGCGCACCAACATGCCTACCATCCCTGTCCTAATGCTCTCTTTATTCAAACACATTTCATGCACTCATAATCATGTTCCTAATTATATCTGCTATCTAAAACATGCTTGGCAAATCAATAAAATAAATAAATAAACTTCCCAGTATCCAGTACTATAACAAAGGCTTCTGGAAGAGGGGAGGAAGGAGGAAGTTTATTTATTTGTCATGATGTATGACTTTGGGTAATGTACAACCAACAAATTAAACAATATAACACTAGCAGAACAGAGAAGTCTACTGACTACTGGCAAATTTAAAGGGGCCTACAAGAAAGAATAAATGAAGAACAGAAAGGTGTCATGGAAAGTCAACTATTACATGGTCAGTACATGAAAAAAATAGCAGAGAAAACAGATAATAACAGGACTGGCAGTGGCTTAGAACAGGAAAGTTGAGGAAAGAGGCAGTGGGGTGAATTCTGGTTGCATGAGAGCAAGCCCTAAGAACAAATGTATGCAAAGCCAGAAGTTGAGAAGACAGCAACAGACAGCAAATACTGTCTCTGCAAAGAAGAAGAATAAACATGCAAGAAGATCAACCAGACTGATTGCAAACAACGGCACGACAAAGTAGCAACAATGGTGCATTGGAAGATTGACAGAAATATCCTTTGTCAGCAAGCAAGAACTGGTGGGACAAATTTGCATGGACATTTGGGGGCTCTCTTCACTCCTAGGCTGGTTCCTGGGTGAAAATCCAGGTCTTTACGGTCTTCTGGAAGACTAACAGCATGGGGGAAGCTTCAGTCTTTTGGCAAGATCTTTGTCCAAAGATCTGCCACCCCAGAAAACGTGATCCTACCAGGTGGCCATGTTTAATGGAAGGGACCTGAAGTTCTTCCACCTCACCTGACCTGGTGGGATGGACAGATACCTTCCAGGAGAGGCAGTCTTACCCATAGCAGAACAAGAGAACAGCTCACCTGTCCGAAGTTCCAGGGGTTGGAGATGATGTAGTCCTTCGATCCTTTGTAGATCAGGCCTTGTTGGGTCAGCACATACTCAACGCGGTCCTCATTGTTCTCCATGTACGTGGAGTCCTCTGTTGAAAAAAGAGGAAGCTCAGATGCAGGAGGCAGTTTTGGGATGGAGAGAAGCCATCACCCCAGAGAACTTCTGCAGAACTTCTGCGTCCACCTTCCCCTGGGGCAGGAACCTTCAAACTTGACAGCTTTAAGACTTGTGGACTTCAACTCCCAGCATTCCTCCTCCAGTCACGTTAGCTCAGGGATTCTGGGAGTTGAAGTCCACAAGTCTTAAAACTTGCCAAGTTTGAAGACCCTTGCCCTGGGGGCTGGTCTTCCAGTACATTGGCCATCTACCCTACCCACCCCCAGGGTGAGGATCATGGGAGTTGGAAATCCAGCCTATGTCCCAAGGACGGCCCACGGAAGAAGGCCAACCTGAAGAAACCACCTTGAAGCAAAGAATGAAGAAAGATAGATGACTTCTCCTAAAAAATAGAGCTGGTTCATTCTTCACCATCAGGCAAAACGGAGTGATTTCCTCTTATCAGCAGCGGAGAAAAGCTTCAGGAAGGTGAGGATAATGGGAATTGATTAGTTTATCACCAATCCCCTTGCAGCAAATTGTGTGTTGTTGGTTTGTTGGCTTGCCCTTGGAAGGGGCTCCCCTCAAACTCCTGATATGAAAAACAACAGCGATGTCTTCAAGGTTGATTGAGATCATCCCTTGAGGTTCTCCACGAAGTTCTGAAAGTCAGTCGGACTTGAGCTGTCCTCGGGCACTTGGACAAGGGGACAATTTGTAGCCTTCAGAAGGTACCCCAGAAGGTAAAGATGACCCGGGGGGGGGGGGTGTCCGCAGGGCAGGTCAAAAAAGTCAAGATGGCAGCTAAAATGATGCCATTGAAAGACTGAACGGTGGAGTCTTCATCACACCCTTGTGGCTTCCAGCTTGACTTGTTTTTAACAATGTCCTCCTCCTCTTCCTCCTCCTCCTCCTCCTCCTTTCTGCAGCCCCCCCTCCTTCCTACCACTGATGATATTCTTTAGTTTGGTCATGAAATGTCTGCAAGGAAACAAGCCAGCTCAGAGAGTACCAAGGACCTCATAGTTGTCCTCCTCCTCCTCCTCTCTACCAATCCCCCCCCCTCCTAGTACTGATGCTATTCCCTAGTTGACTCTTGACATTAATAAACTTGAGAAGTTTATTAACCTCTCCTCCCCAAACTCTGAAATTCCAAAAGCTGCCCCCTCTTCCTGCCAGAAGACCTTGGGAGCTCACCAGGCCCTGTTGGCTCCTCCTAGTCCCACCACTGCCAAGAGGGACTTCCTCTTCCCTTGATCTCGTGAGTCCAGGAAACCAGGACAGGATTCAGCCAGGGAGCAGGATGTCCTTCAAGGAGCTCCATGAGGGCAGCAGAAGACCCCTGGAAGCCTTCTAACCTCCATGTCCCTCCACCCTCATCTTTTCTCATTGAAGCTGCCAGTGTTGGTGCCCCCGGGCCTTTCAAGTAATCAAATGACAACGTTGAAGGGGCTTGGGAGGTCTTCTAGTCCAACCTTTCTGGACTTCATATATGTATCTATGTATTTGTCTATTTTTCTCATTTCTGAACTACCCATCTCGCTCCAAGAGGGGCTCTGGGCAGTGTAGAATAACATATCTCTCTCTATAAAAGCGAATGACCCCTCATGCATCATCACAAAATCTCCAGAACCGTCAAGCCTACAAACTTGAAATCTGGCACATTTGTTCCTCTTGGCTTCTAGGTACTAAGAAAGGATTTTGCGAAATGACTATCAGAGCATTTAGAGTATTTCCTATATTATTATGATTATTAACAGGCTCTGATGCTAAGGAGTTCTACTCCCCCACCCCACCTGAAAAGAAATCTGTTCCAAATGCAAAACACAAGCAGAGGAGAGCAGTTTCAATTTCAGTTTCACAGCACCAAACAGCTTTAGTACAGAACAGTTGAGCTAAGCCACCGTTTTTTACCATTTATGACCATTGCAGCCTCTCCGTGGACCCAATCAAAATTCAGACGGTCAGCCACTGACTCGTATTTACGACGGTTGAAGCGTCCCGGAGGTCAGGTGATTCCTCCTTTTGTGACCTTCTGAGGATCGAAGCCCAAGGAGAAGCTGGATTCACTTAACAACTGGTTTACTAACTTAACAACTGCAGTGGTTCACTTAACAACGGTGGCAAGAACGGTTGTAAGCTCACTGAGCAACTCTCTTGCTCAGCAAAGGAAATTTTGGTCTCTCCTGCTAAAATCAAGGACTGCTTGTACATAAAAAATCCCCAGAATAATAGAACAACAGAACATTAGGATTAAAATATTAATTCTAATATCGAATATATCGAATAACGGAGCTTTAGAATCCAGATATTAATTCTAATCAAATGGCCTAATGAATGCGTGAACTCTAATTTAATTCCAATTAAATTAAACATAATTAAGCGTTAGCATTAAAAGGCCAGAATTAAAACTGGTCAAAAGGCGAGGCTCTTTTCTCCTTTGAAAAATGCTCCTCTTTCCCCCCCCCAATGCGTTTGTCCCTCTCCTTCTCCTCCTGTTTTCCTTTGGCTCATGTTTGGTTTCTGAAGAGAGACAGACACACCTCAGGGGGAAAAATACTTTGTGTTCCACGCCTTCACAGGAGAAAAATAATCACGAGGAATGTTTGCATCCTTCACGCTCAAAACCTCTCTGGAGGATGAGTGTTCGTGGCCTACTCCGAGGAAGGAATGCACGTCCTTACAAGAGGGGAAATCAGGCTGAAGCAATTAAGATATTTTATTAAATTTATTTATTCAACATTTCAACACTTAAAAAAGACAATTTCCACTTTTTACAACGATTGTGTAGTGGTGTTCACACTAATTAATAAAGTCTATATAGATTGGTTCTCCATTCTATTCATTTATACTCTTATTTCTCAATCTAACTAATAACATTATTAACATATATATACGAATAGAATAGAGAATAGAATAGAATAGAATTCTTAATTGGCCAAGTGTGATTGGACACACAAGGAATTTGTCTTGGTGCAAATGCTCTCAGTGTACATAAAGAAAAAATACTTTCATCAAGAGTCAAGAATCATCAGATACAACACTTAATGATAGTCAGAGGGTACAATAAGAATAGAATAGAATAAATAATAGGAATAGAATAAAATAGAATAGAATAGAATATTGGAATGAAGAATAGAATAGAAAAGAATAGAAAATAGAAGAGAAAGAACAGAACAGAAAAGAAAATAGAATAGAATATTGGAATGAAGAATAGAACAGAATAGAATAGAATTCTTTATTGGCCAAGTATGATTGGACACACAAGGAATTTGTCTTCGTGCAAATGCTCTCAGTGTACATAAAAGGATACATTTGCCAAGAGTCAAGAATCATAAGGTACAACACTTAATGATAGTCATAAGGTACAAATAAGCAAAAAAATAATACTAGGAAACAGTCAATATAAAGTAAGGATACAATGACAAAGTTACAGTCCTACAGTCACAAGTGAGAGGGGATGGGCGATAAGGAGTGATGAAAAGATTAACAGTGATAGTAGTGCAGACTTTGTAAAGAGTTGGACAGTGTGGAGGGAATTATTTGTTTAGCAGAGTGATGGCATTGGGAAAAAAACTCCCCTTGTGTCTAGTTGTTCTGGTGTACACTGCCCTATAGCTTCGTTTTGAGGGAAGGAGTTGAAACAATTTATGTCCGGGATGTGAGGGGTCTCTAGATACTTTCACAGCCCTCTTTTTAACTCATGCAGTATAAAAGGTCCTCCATGGAAGGCAGGTTGGTAGTAATTATTTTTTCTGCAGTCCTAATTATCCTCTGAAGTCTGTTTCTGTCCTGTTGGGTTGCAGAACCAAACCAGACAGTCATAGAGGTGCAGATGATAGACTCAATAATTCCTCTGTAGAACTGGATCAGCAGCTCCTTGGGCAGTTTGAGTTTCCTGATCTATATACAACATCGATTAACATTTTCTAATTTTTACTGTTGATTGGCGCCTCTGCATCTTCTTTCTAACCATATATATTATAACCATATATTATAGTACTCTATTTCTTCTTTATCTTTTAATATCATCATTAGCCTGTCCATTTCAGCGCATTTGAGGATCTTTTTTATTATTATTATTAACTTTATTAATACTGTCTCGGAGAGTATGGTATCCTGTTTCCGGTTTTGAGCAAATGAGATTCTGGCAGCAGTTACTATATGGAGAATGATATACTGGAGGTTCCTACTAACATTAGATCCTATTATACCTAATAAAAACAATTCTGGTCTTAATTCAATTCTTTCTCTAGTTATTTCTTCCAACTATGTTTTAATTTTAAACCAATACTTCCGAGCTCGGGGACACATCCACCACATATGAAAATAAGTTCCTTGGCTGTGATTACATCTCCAACACTTTGCCTAGATAGCAATTAAGATATTTTAATCGTATTTGTTTTTTCTTTGCAAGAGGTCGGTGAGACCTCGCGGTGGGACGGTGCAGCCGGCTTCTGCCAGCACATTCCAACAACATGCCGCGAGGAGGTTTGTTTGCACAGGAAAAGAAAGACGGAATAGCATTCAGGCTATTTCGATGTTTGGTCTCAGTCTGCGTGTGAATGATTCATGCAAAAAGTCCCCTTTCGCGAAGTGATGTTGAAAGAGAGGCCCCGGCGGGATGCCAATCCCCTTCGCCTAAAAGTTTAGATTTTTTCTTCCAAAGAGATTCTCACGAGGAGATCGGCCATCCTATCTGGACTTCTGAAGAGCGTCCTCGTTGAAGCACAATGGACCTCCAATCCCCAAGACTCTTGGAAGTTTCTTGGCCAACATCTTTGGGGTCTTCAGAAAATATGAGAGTCTCGCAGAGAGGGGAGTTTGAATGATGAAGGATAGAGGGGGTTAATAATGCCCATGTTCCTCTTCACCATCTTGTTGTTAGGGGTGAAGTCGTGTCCGACCCATTGCAACCCCATGGACAACGTTCCTCCAAGGCCTTCCTGTTCTCTACTATCTTCTGGAGTCCATTTAAGCTCAGTGACTCCATCCAGCCCGCTCCTTCTCTGCCATCCCCTTCTTCTTCTTCTGCCCTCAATCATTGCCAGCATTCAGCTCTTCTCCAGTGAGTTCTTCCTTCCTTCTCATGAGGTGGCCAAAGTCTTTGAGTTTCCTCTTCAGGAACTGGCCTTCTAAAGAGCAGTCAGAGTTGAGCTCCTCTCTAGGACTGACCAGTTGGATCACCTTGTAGTCCAAGGGACTTGCAGGAATTTTCTCCTCCAGCAACAGAGTTCAAAGGCCTCCATTCTTTGGCGCTCTGCCTTCCTTAGGGTCCAACTTTCACAGCCATGCATTGCAACTGGGAAAACCACCTTAATCTTCACCATCTTAGTCGGTGGCAAATTATGGACAGGAAGATGGTACCATGATATCTCAGTTCAAAAGTCCTTCGGAGTTGATATCCTGCCATGGGAAGGGGGTGGGGGGGTGGACCAGAAGACCTCCAAGGACCCTTCCAACCCTGTTAGTCTATGTTCTGTGCTCTGGAAGCCACCAATGGTGGCTTAGGTGAACATTCAGGGAAGGTGTGTTTCTTGGACATAGCTCTTGGAAGCTGTCTTCCCATAAAAGATAGGTAAGAAAAATAAAACCGTGAAACTAATAACAGATGCCATCAACGCGGCTACTGGAGATAATCCTTTCCGCTTAGCAAACACTTCCTGGCGTCTGGGAAAATCTCTTTGGTAATGTGAGATGCCTTCACTTGGAACTGCCAATGTGCAATTAGCACATGGCACCTTCTGTTCGCGAGGGCTGGGGCCTAAAAGGTTGTTTATCTAGCCATCGTTTCCAAAGTACACAACAATTAGTTGAATTTCTTGGGCAACTTGCTAGACCAGAAGAAACCGAACCACATGATGGAACTTGTTCATGGGAGCTCAGCAGGTTCATGTGCTCAGCCACTGATGGTGAAGAAGTTGCTTTGCAGGCCAGAGATCCCAGGCTCAATACAGGAAGGAAGGAAGGAAGGAAGGAAGGAAGGAAGGAAGGAAGGAAGGAAGGAAGGAAGGAAGGAAGGAAGGAAGGAGGGAGGGAGGGAGAGATAGAAGGAAGGAAAAATATAAAAGAAGTATGAAAGGGAGGGAGGGAGAGAGGTAGGAAGGAAAGAAAAATATGAAAGAAGGAAGGAAGGAGGGAAGGAATGAAAGAAAGAAAAATATAAAAGAAAGAAGGAAGGAAGCAAGGACGGATGGAAGGAAAAATATAAAAGAAGGATAGAAGGAAAATATAAAAGAAGAATAGAAGGAAAGAAGGAAGGAAGGATATAAAAGAAAGAGGGAACAAAGGAAGGGAGGGAAAGAGAAAGGAAGGAAAAATATAAAAGACCGAAGGAAAGAAAAATATAAAAGAAGGAAAGAAGGAAGGAAAGATTTAAAGGAAAGAAGGATATAAAAGAAAGAGGAAAGAAAGGGAGGGAGGGAGGAAGAAAGAAGGAAGGAAGTCCTTGACTTACAACCATTCATTTAGTGACCAAGATTATAACAGCATTGAAAAAAGTGACTGATGACAGTTTTCCACACTTAAGACCCTTGCAGTTTCCCCATGACCACATCATCAACATTTGGACACTCGGCAACTGACTCATACTTATGACGGTTGCAGTGTCCCGGGGGTCGCGAGATCCCCTTTTCCTCCTTTCAGCTGATCGTCAGCTTTTTGTTACTACCTGTTCAGCCAAACCAGTCCGAACCAGTAGCAAACCATCACTGCACTTCAGCTTACCTTCTTCTGCAGCCCCAGTGAGTAAAACAGTGAGGCAAAACCGCTCGGCCGCGCGAATCAGCCGTGCTCCAAAACAAGGAAATAAAGCACAGGAAAGAGCAGGGGCAGGTAGGCGGGGTCAAATTATCACTGGAATTACCGGTTCTCCTGAACCGGTCCAAACTGGTAGAATCCCACCCCTGCCTGCACCCACCAGTCCATCACACAGCCCAACCAAATCTTCGTCCCAACGGGAGACATCCCTCCAATCTCTCCCCTCCAGGTGCAGGGCAACATGTCCTTGACTCTCTGAGAAAGGAATGTTGTTGAGTCTCGTCTTCTACCCCAGTATGAAATCCCCCCTCCCAAATTCCCCAGTACAAAATGGCTTCCAAGGCTGCCAGAGCTGAGTGGTCCCTCCCACAGCCAGGGAGAAGCCTTACCTGGACACCAGGGGTTGAAGAGCAGGACGAACTCGCCCAGGTTGAAGCTGGAGCCCTGAAACTGGGTGGAGGCGTCCAGGACCAGGCGGTATCGGCCGATGCGGGCATCCGGTGGGGAGGAGATGGAGACGGAGAGGGTCAGCCCATCCTGCTGATCCACGGCCGAACTCCAAGATGAACCCTCCAGGGAGCAAGAGAGAGGGAAAGGGGAGCGGGTCCCAGAGGTCTCGATGGGACAAGGCCCTACAGAAGTGGGGGAGGAAAGAAGGAGGGGAGGGAGGGAAAGAGGTAAGAAGGGAGGGAGGAAGGGATTGATGGAGGGAAAGTGGGAGAGGGAGCATGAAAAGGAGGAAGGGAGAGAGGGAGCAATTGAGGGAAGAAGGGAGGGAGGGATTGATAGAGAGAAAGAGGAAGAGAGAGGGGGAGCATGGAAGGGAGGGACGGAGGGAGAGAAGGAGAGAAGGAGTGATTAAGGGAAAGAGGGAAGAAGGAAGGAAGTGATTGAAGAGGGAGGGATTGAGGGAGGAAAAAATGCCGGAGAGAGGGAAGGATTGAGGAAAAGATGGAAGAAGTAAGGAAAACAGGGATTGATGGAAGGAAAGAGGAAGAGAGGGAGGGAGAATGGAAGGAAGGAAGGGAGAGAGGGAGGGAGGGAGGGATTGAGGAAAAGAGGGAGGAAGGAAGGAAGGAAGGAAGAAGGGAGTAATGGAGGGAAAGAGGGAGAGAAGGAGAGAAAGAGGGAGGGAGAGAAAGGAAAGGCACAGGTGAGTTCATGTTCTCATTCTTCAAAGGGAAAGGATGGTGGGGTTCAGGGCTCCCCCCTTGAGGCAGTGGGGGCTCTTCAGGGAGCTGCTAATGGCCTCTGGGGAAAAGGTGCTCTGTGTCTTTTCGATCCATTGCTCTGCAGTCCCGGTCAGTCTGTCTCAAACTCCCAGAATTCCCCAGCCAGCAAGGAGAGCAGAGGTCGGCCTCTCCTCGGCCCTTGCCTTGCCCAGCTCTTTGGCTCCCTCTTCAACTGCTGGGGCTGGGCCCAGGGGCCACGGGGGCCACAGCTGGGCCGCTGGGTGGGCTTCTCTTTGGAGGGAGCAGCATCCTGACTGAAAGCAGCTGGAATTCTGCAGGGCCACTGCAAACAGGAGCTCATTCGTTGTGGGGTGTCCGTGTGTGTGTGCATCTCACCCAGAACCAGGGAAGCCCACTGGCCCCAGACTGAGCTGCGTTATATCACAAGCTCTTTTGGCATCTCCTAAAGGTTGGGCTGATGGTCAAATGAGCCTGGCACCTGACCCATCCTGCCTGTCAACTTCTCTTCCTTTCCTTTTCCCTTCCTTCTCTCCTTCTCTCCTTCCTTCTTCCATCCCACCCCTTCCCTCTTCCTCCTTCCCTTTCATTCCCTTCCTTCCCTTCCTTTTCTCCTTCCTTACTTCTCTCCTTCCCTCCTCCCCCCTTTACTCCTCCTCCTTCCCTTCCCTTCTTCTCCTTTGCTTTCCTTCTCTCCTTCCTTCTCTCCTCCCTCCTTCCCTCCCTCCCTCCCTCTCCTTCCTTCCTTCTCTCCTCCTTCCCTCCCTCCCCTTCCTTCTTCCACCTCCCCTTCCCTTCCTTTCCTCTCTCCTTCCTCCCTCCCTCCCATTCCTCCTTCCCTTCCTTCCCTTCCCTTTCCTTCTCTCCTCCCTCCCTCCCTCCCCTTCCCTCTTAAGATGCTCTGCCCACTGCAGAGGGAAGCAAAGGGCCATTGCCAGGACAGGCCATCCGCTCGCTCTGCCCCCCTGCCCACATGGATGGGCGTCTTTCATGGCACGAGGCGGGCAGCAGGAGTTCTGGCTGAAAACACACACTTGAACCCCGAGAGGGAGGGGCGTGTTTTGCCTCCCCCTCCAGCTGGCCACTGGCAGTCCAAGAAACCCGTCTCGGCCCCTGCTTGGCTGGGGAGGCCCAACGCTGACTCAGCGGCCCCCACGGGACGACGGGACAGATGGGCTACAGGAATAGCCGGTCCCTCCCCCGGGCGAGAGGGCGGCCCTTCCCCTCCAGACAGGGGCTCTCATTCATTCTCGTCAAGGAGGCGGAGGGGGGCGCAGCGAGGTGTGGCTTCCGGGGAGGGGGCTGCCAACTCCCAGCCGCCCAGCCTCTGCCAGCAACACCGGCTCTTTGTGCCGAGAGGCCGGGACAGGTGGGGGTGGAGGGGTGGGAGCCTTCAGGACAGGTCCTCCTCTGGGTTTGCCTGCCAGGACTCCGACTGGGCCTTCTGGAGAGACAGAGTCAGATTAATAGAGGTCATCTAGTCCAACCCCACCCCCATCCAAGCAAGACAGAGACCTTTTTCATCCAGATCCAGGAGTTGCCACGCTTGCTAGGGGAGGGAAGGAGGGGTGGGGAAGACAGTCACATCTGGCCAAGGAAAACGGGTTTTTTCTCTGAACCACAACCCAAATTTCAGCCCCTCCGTCAGCTGCATCGGTTTCAATCCACCGGGTTCTGTAAATACCCTGATGGGAACCCCAACTCTATTCTCCATGCCCCTTTCCTTTGGGAGGGGCTGCCCAAGTCTTGATTTTCCCTTTTTTTAAAACTTTCTGATTTAAAGGACATTTTCTGTAGGACATTTTCTCAAGATGGGCTGCTTTAAAAGGGGTGGACTTCAACTCCCAGAATCCACTACCTGATTAAAATGGGCGGATTTCATCTCCCAGAATCCTCTAACCCAGGGGTCTCCAACCGTGGCCACTTTAAGACTTGTGGACTTCAACTCCCAAAATTCCTCAGCCAGCAAAGCAAAGCAAAGCTGGCTGAGGAATTCTGGGAGTTGAAGTCCACAAGTTTTGAAGTGGCCAAGGTTGGAGGCCGCTGCTCTAACCAGTTAAAATGGGTAGACTTCAACTCCCAGAATCCTCTAACCATTTAAAATGGGCAGACTTCAACTCCCAGGATGCTCCAGGTTTTGGGAGCTGAAGTCCACCCATCATAAAGGAATTTCTTCCCCCCAAAAGGCTAATGGACTTTCTTAATGTTTTCTTGGAAAATGTTTCCTTTCTCATCCAAGAAGCTTCTTGAATGAGAAGAGAAATGCCTTCAAATGAAAAAGAAAAGAAAGAAAGAAAACTTGAGAAAGTCCATCTCCCTTTTGGAAAAAGAGCAACTTTAGGACAAAATCTCTGCTATTGAAAAAGGGAAAATATCCGTCAAAATAATATAGATATAACATATGATGAACTGTTGCAGGATTTGGGTATTAGTCTAGTGAAAAGAAGGATTAGGGTGATGTGATAGCACTCTTCCAATATTTGAGGGGTTGCCCCAAAGAGGAGGGGTGCAACCTATTCTCCAAAGCCCCAGAAGGCAGGACAAGAAGCAACGGATGGAAACTAACCAAGGAGAGAAGAACCTGGAATTAAGGAGAAACTTCCTAGCAATGAGGACAATTAACCAGTGGAACCGCTTGCTTGCTAGCATCCAGAAGTTGTGGCTGCTCCATCACTGGATGCATTTGCGAAAAAACTGGACAGCCACTTGTCTAGAATGGTATGAGGGTTCATGCCTCAGCAGAGGGTTGGACTAGAGAACCTCCAAGGTTCCTTCCAGCTCTGTTATTTTCTCTGTTTCTGTGTTGTTGATTTTCTTCAGTTTATTTTTTTAACCTCTCCTCCCATTGCAGACATTCCTGGCGGTGACTTCAAAGTCCTCCTCGAGCTGTTGAGAAATTGTACAAGGCTAACTTCTGGGTGGAAGCAGATTTGCAAGAGGTACCGAAAACCATTTTGCCATCAAATTGCAACCTTAGTTTTGGGAATATCCCACCCAGTCAGGCAGAGAAAGGATGCAGAAATCCAGAATAACAGAGGTGGAAGGGAATGAGGAGGAGGAGGAGGAGGAGGAGGAGGAGGAGAACAGCTGTGGGGTCTTTGGTGCTCTCTGAACTGTGGTTTTCTTGCAGATGTTTCATGACCCAACTAGGGAGTATCATCAGCATTAGGATGAGGGAGGAGGTGGAGGAAAGAACTATGGGGTCCTTGGTGCTCTCTAACATTGGTGATTTTTTTGCAGACATTTCATGACCCAACTGGGTTACATCATCAGTGCTGATAGGAAGTGGGGTTTGCTCTCAATTTATATTCTATTGGCTTGCCCTGACAGCGTTGAGGTGGTACTGGTGTCTTGAAGGTTCTTTGGTTGGGCTGTTTACTGTTGACTTGTTTGATAATTCCTTGATTAGTATATTATTTAATTCTTGATTGTGGGTCTGATGTTAATCTTGGAGTTAATCTCTGCTCATCTGGGTGTTGATTGCTGGTGTGTGTGTGTGTGTGTGTGTGTTCGGGTCCCTTTGTTCCCTTTTTGGCTTGTCGATTGTCTCTCTTGCACAGTCTGTAGATATTGTTTATGTCTATGTGTCTGTCGATGGCTAATTTGTCAGAGGGCCAAAAAGAAATCTAGAAATCCCCTAGCACCTTTTTTTTCCCTGCAAGAGCTCAGAAAGCACCAAGGACCCCACAGTCCTCCTCCTCCTCCTCCTCCTCCTCTCCATATCTCAGTCCCTTCTAGTACTGATGATGCTACCTAGTTGGGAATGAAATGCCTGCAAGAAAACCCCAAGCTCGGAGAGCACCCCACAGTTTCCTCCTCTTCCTCCCCATCTCCTTGCCCTCTTCTTCTCTACAAAGCCCACTTCCTTCTAACACTGATGAAGTTACCTAGTTTGGGTCATGAAATGTTTGCTAGGAAACCATCAAAGCTCAGAGAGCATCAAAGCCCCCCCCGATCTCTTCCTCCTCCTCCTCCTCCTCCTCCTCCTCCTCCTCCTCCTCCTCCTCCTCCTCCTCCTCCTCCTCCTCTTCCTCCTCCTCCTCCTTCTCTCCACACCTCAGTCCCTTCCAGTACTGATGATGTTCCTTAGTTGGGTGATGAAACATCTGCAAGAAAACAGCCAAGCTCAGAGAGCACCAAGGACCCCCCATTTCCACTCTGTGCCACATATATTCTCCTTTATTGGTACGGCAACACCAATGGCCAAATTGAGGAGGGGGGAACCTGGCAGTGGCCTTCTTTGGTGGGCACAAAAGCCCACCCTCTGCTGGCACAGTGCAAGCCACTGCCAGAATGCCCCCCTTTGGGGCTACAGGCAGCTTCCCAGTGCAGGGAGATTTTCCAAGGGGGCCAGGAGATTTTTTTATTTATTTTTTATTTTAATTTCCATTTATATGCCGCCCTTCTCCGGAGACTCAGGGCGGCTTACAGTCTACGGAGCACCATGCTAAGTGCTCGGCAATAGTCTTCATTCCATTGTATATGCCTGCTTATTACTAGGGCTTTTGCCCCCCCAAGCGGCATTTTTTTTACAAGGTCAGCTTATTGCTCCCAACAATCTTGGGTCCTCAATTTACCTCCCCCGAGAGGATGGAAGGCTGAGTCAACCTTGAACCTGGTGGGATTCGAACCTGCACTAATTGCAGGCAATTGAGCTAAGTGCTAGATGATTAACCGCCTGCACTCATCAAGGCCCTTTAATGAAAAGGGGGAGGGGTCTGACTTTGGGGTCATCCCTGGCCTGGTCCCCAAGGGAGGGCCAACACAGGAGCCGCATTGTTTGGGAACGCAACAGAGTGAACATTGTGGGAAAGAACAATCTCACGACTTCCTGCCTTTGTTTCCTCTGCCTCGAACCCTTCTCTGCCTGGATGGAAGAGATAAAACCAAGGACCACGTGCCCCCACCTCACACAGACACACACACACACACACACACACACACACCCCTACTCAGCGGCCTTCCTCCTCCCTTCCCACCCCACTGAGGAATGTGGGGGTTCAGGCTGGGAACACCCGGCTGAGTTTCAGAGGAATCCAGGCGGTTCGGTTGGGAGGTATCATCTGAAAGCTAATTTCTGTCTTTATCTAAGAGAATAACAGAGTTGGAAGGAACCTTGGAGATCTTCTAGTCCACCCCCCCCCCCTGCTCAAGCTGAAGACCCTACATCATCCTGGACAAATGGCTGTCCAGTCTTTTCTTGAAGACCTCCAGTGATGGAGCACCTACAACTTCTGGTGGCAAGCAGTTCCACTAGTTCATTGTCTCTTCACTGTTAGGAAGTTTCTCCTTAATTCCAGGTTGCTTCTCTCCTGGATTAGTTTCCATCTGTTGCTTCTTCTCTTGCCTTCTGGGGCTTTGGAGAATAAATTGACCCCCTCTTCTTTGGGGCTGCCCCTCAGATAAGAGTTAATCAGAGTTGGAAGGGACCTTGTAGGTCATCTAGTCCACCCCCCCCCCGCCCAAGCAAGAGACCCTACACCATTTCTGACAAATGGCAGTCCAATCTCTTCTTGAAAGCCTTCAGGGATGGAGCACCTACTGGTGGCAAGCAGTTCCACTGGTCCTCCCTGTTAGGAAGTTTCTATTTAGTTCCAGGTTGCTTCTTTGCTCGATTACTTTCCATCCAAGTTGTCCTGGATTCAAGAGCTTTGGAGAATAGCTTGACTCCCTCTTCTTTGGGGCAGCCCCCCAGATGTTGGAGAAATGCTATCATGTCACCCCCTAGTCCTTTCCCCCCATAAACCAGACAATCCCTGCAACCTTAATTCGTATGGCCACCAGTCTTCTAATCGTCTTCAGCTCCAGGGTGATGAGATTAAGAAGGACATGATCTTTGGAGACATAATAGGATTTAACCCACCACCATTTAGCAAAAGACACAAACTTCCCCCCAATTGCACAACCCTAACCCCCAAAAAACTTCAAAGTCCCAGAAACCTCTGAAGATCCATCCACTCATTCAACCGTTTGGCCAGCTGCCCCAGAACCGCATGCGGTGTGTGTTCCGCTCACCATTAAACTTTCTTTCCAATCAGCCTCCATGTTGTTTCCAGCATCTTTCTCCCAGCTTGGAACTGAACCAGGTGGATTTTACCTCCTACATGCGGATGATGGGAGTTGGGATCTATCCCAGCTCACAGAAGGGGTTTCCCCCCTCCTTCCCTCCCTCGCTCCCTCCCTCGCTCTCCAGGGGCAACCAAGCAGGGGAGGGATGCAAATATTTTCATTACCAGTTCTGTGGGTGTGGCAAGGTGGGCATGGACAGGTGGGCATGGCCATGTGACTGCATGGGCGTGGATTCTTCTTTTTTCAGCCCCCCCCCCCGCACTCTGTTTTTTTTCTGCTTCCTGGGCCTCAGGGAAGCCTCCTGGGTGAAGCAGTAAGACAGCGCGGGGGATCCCGGTACAGCTGATCATCCTCGCCTTCCTTCCTTCCTTCCTTCCTTCCTTCCTTCCTTCCTTCCTTCCTTCCTTCCTCCTGGGCAAAGCAGTAAGACAGCGAAGGGGATCCTGGCACAGCTGATCATCGGAACAGCTGATTATCCTCTCCTTCCTTCTCTCCCTCCTTCCTCCTCCTCTCCTTCCTCCCTTCCTTCTTCCTGGGCAAAGCAATATGACAGCGAAGGGGATCCTGGCACAGCTGATCATCGGAACAGCTGATTATCCTCTCCTTCCTCCTCTCCCTCCTTCCTCCTCCTCTCCTTCCTCCTCCTCTCCTTCCTCCCTTCCTTCTTCCTGGGCAAAGCAATATGACAGCGAGGGGGATCCCGGCACAGTTGATCATCGGAACAGCTGATCGTTGGGAAGAAAAAAAATACCAGTTCGGCCAAACCGGTAGCTGTTTTTTTTTCACTACCGGTTCAGGTGAACCGGGCCAAACCGGTAGAATCCCACCACTGCAGCCAAAGCCCTCCGCTCACCTGTCTCCGTTATGAAGGTGAGCTTGTCCACGCCTTCTTCGTACGCTCTGCCCGCGAAGTTCAGTGTGATCCGGAACGGCTGCCCTCGGCGGATGATGAGCTGGTGGGAGCCCATTTCGGAGGTTTTGTGATCCTGGTTGTTCTCCTCGCATTTCAGGTCCCAGCTCTCTAACTGAAGATCTGTGGGAACGCAGAAGAAAAACCAAGGACTAAAGATTGAACAGAATCCTTCACAGATTCACAAAGTTGGAAGGGGCCTAGAAGGTCAACCACACACATCCTGCCCAAGCAGGGGACCCCTATGCTAGGAGTGTCCAACCTTGGAATGTTATGACTCGTGGACTTCAACTCCCAGAATTCCCCAGCCAGCCATGGATTTCTGGACACAAGGTCAGAATAAGCATTGGCATTTGTAGAATAACAATAACAGAGTTGGAAGAGTCCTTGGAGGTCTTCTAGTCCAACCCCCCTGCTCAAGCAGAAGACCCTACACCATTTCAGCCCTGTCCTTTCCCCAAAGGCAAGCAGCATCTGCCATGGTCCACAACGCTTGGTCCTGGTTGGTTGAACATAGAATCTCTTAGAATAGTATAGAGCTGGAAGGGACCTTGGAGGTCTTCTAGTCCAACCCCCCTGCTCAAGCAGAAGACCCTACACCATTTCAGCCCTGTCCTTTCCCCAAAGGCAAGCAGCATCTGCCATGGTCCACAACGCTTGGTCCTGGTTGGTTGAACATAGAATCTCTTAGAATAGTATAGAGCTGGAAGGGACCTTGGAGGTCTTCTAGTCCAACCCCCCTGCTCAAGCAGAAGACCCTACGCCATGTCAGCCCTGTCCTTTCCCCAAAGGCAAGCAGCATCTGCCATGGTCCACAACGCTTGGTCCTGGTTGGTTGAACATAGAATCTCTTAGAATAGTATAGAGCTGGAAGGGACCTTGGAGGTCTTCTAGTCCAACCCCTTGCTCAAGCAGGAGATCCTATACCATTCCAGACTAATGGTTGTCCAGTCTCTTTTAAAAAACCTTCAGAATTGCAACATCCACATAGCTTCTGAAGGCAAGCTGTTCCACTGTTCAATTCATTCCTTTTAACCTGAATTAAAAACCAGAAAAGAACTTGGAAAGAGAAGGATGGTATCGGTCCATGCCTTGGCCTTATGCAGGTTGGGCGCTTTCAATCGGACTAGAAGAATGGTGTTTTTATGAATGAAAAAAGCGCCTTTTGAATCTAATTCTCATCTGATTGAAACCTATCAATCTGCAATAAGGCAAAGGGATGGATCGATACCGGCCTTCTCTTTCCAAGTTCTTTTCTCATCATCCTGGTTGCTCTTCTCTGCACTCTTTCTAGAGTCTCAACCTCTTTTTTATAGTGTGGTGACCAAAACTGGATGCAGGACTCTAGGTGTGGCCTTACTAAGGCTTTATAGAGCGGTATTAGTACCTCCCTTGATCTTGATTGTATCCCTCTGTTAATGACACTTAGGATTGCATTGGCTTTTTTGGCTGCTGCTGCACATGGCTGGCTCCTATTTAGCTGGTTGTCCACTAAGAGTCCGAGATCCCTCTCCCAGTCATTGCTAATAACCCTGGTTTCACCCAGTCTATATGGGTCCTTTTGGTTTTTCTTGCCTAACCTTGGGTTGGTTGCAACATTAAAAGAAAACCACCATATAATAAAAAGCCCATAAAAAAAAGCATCCCTCATCGCCCCACTGACACAACAATGCAACCAAATCAGAATAACAGACTTGGAAGAGACCTCAGAGGCCTTCTAGTCTGACCCTCTGCTCAAGCAGGAAACCTTATATACCATTTCAGACAAAAAACAAGTCTATGCCAACACGTCATAGGACCAGAGTTACAATAATATATATATATATATGAAAAAAAAACCTGGTGGAATAGAATCATTAAAGGAAGGAGGCAAAAGAGAGACTGAATGAAATGTGAGTGGCAGAAATTAAAATAATTTGTTTATTTAAGTACAGGTAATCCTCAACTTATGGCCACAAATGAGGCCAAAATGTATCTTGTTAAGTGAGACATTGATCCAATCAGTTTTCTTGCCACATTTTGTTCTGACCCAAACCTGGTTCCAAGAGAGCAAACACGAGACAAAGGTAACAGCAAAACCTTTTAAGGATTTTTTACTAATTCTGTTCCTTCCTGGTTAAAAGGCTGTTTCACACTAATTGCCTCTGATAAGAATGAGCCTCACCAAGGTGGTGCAAGGCTGCCAAGAACACCAGATAAAGTTGCCAAGAAATAGTTCAAACCCAAAGAGTCTCCAAACACCAACCAAGATATTCTGAATGTCCACCAGGCTTGAGTGCAAAAACCTCTTTGCTTCCTGCAAAGAACTGCAGTTTCTCAGCTGGCTTTTATCTCCTCAGGGAGGGGCCACCGCCTTGCAGACTTACTCCTGAGTCGCCCATGCTGCTGCAGCTGCTTCGAGCAGCCCTGTGTGCATGCACACTGGCCACAGGCTCCTCGGGGGCCTCTTCCTCACTGCTGCCAGCCTTCACAATCTTCAAAGACAGCCCTCCACTCCCCGATGATCCTGGCCTCATCCCTGCATCCCACACAGGCCCCTCATCCGAGTCCTCGCTCTCCGAGACCTCAGCCATCTGCACCTGCTGCCGGTGAACCACAATTTGTTCAGTGAATCCCTGCAGTTCTTAAATGAGTAAGACCGTCGTTAAGTGAGCCTGGTTTCCCCATTGATTATCAGAAGGTCACCAAAGGGGGTGACATGATCCGGGACTCTGAGACCGTCACAAATGGGAGTCAGTTGCCAAGCATCCGAATGTAAATCACAGGACCCTGGGGAGGCTGCCAACCATTCTAAGTGTGAAAAAGGAGCCTAAGTGACTTTCTCCAGTGCTGTCGTAACATTGAACAGTCACTAAATAAATTGTCGTAAGTCAAGGACTGCCTGTCATGAAATGGAACTGTCCTGCAGTGAGTTGTCTGTGGTGAGTGTGTCCAGGGCTGGGATTCTACCAGTTCGCACCTATTTGCTAGAACCGGTTGTTAACCTTCTAAGCAGTTCGGAGAACCGGTTGTTAGAAGAAATTCCTGACCTAATCCTGTAAGGAAGGCAGGAAGGAAACATTCTGGTGTTGCTTACAGAAACTGCCTCTCCTTTGACCCTTATTACATTCTTGGCAGGACTAGACTTCCTGTCTCAGGAACTTCTCTGGAGTTGTTTTCCCCTCCTTTGCTGCTACTTTGCTTGTGTGGAGAGACCATTCAATGGCACTGAAAAAAGTGACTTATGACCATTTCTCACACTTACGACTGTTGCAGGATCCCACAATCATGAGAGGCCAGGTGAGGAGATGCGTGCCTCGATGTGAGTGATATTGAATTGGCCATGCCCAGCCAATAACATGACCGTTAAGCCATGCTCACCCAGTCACATGACCACCAAGCCACACCCACCACCTAAGCCACGCCCACAGAACCGGTTGTTAAAAACGTTGAATCCCACCCCTGGAGTTGTCCCATTCTGGACAAGTGGCTGTCCAGCCTTTTCTTGGAAGCCTCCATTGATGGAGTTCCCACAACTGCTGGAGGCCTCAGAACAGATGTGCTTAATGACGGAGATACTAACCGAACAACCACAAAGATTCGCTCCACAAGAAAGGTCATAAAAGGAGGCAGAACTCACTTAATAACTGTGGTAAGGAACATCATGAAATGGGGCAAAACTCAGTGAACAACTGTCTTACTTAAGGACGGAAATGAGTGGGATTCTGCCCAGTGGTGGGATTCAATTTTTTTTTACTACTGGTTCTGTGGGCGTGGCTTGGTGGGCGTGGCTTGGTGGGCGTGGCAGGGGACGGATACTATAAACTCCCCATTCCCTCCCCTCCCCACTAACCTGCTTTCCAGCTCCGTTCTCCTGTGCAGGGCAACAAAATAAGACCAGCTGATCAGCTGTTGGCATGGCTTGGTGGGCATGATGTTTTGTGGGCGTGGCTTGGTGGGCGTGGCAGGGGAAGGACATACTGCAAAATCCCCCATTCCCTCCCCACCCCACTGACCTGCTTTCCAGCTCCGTTCTCCTGGGCAGGGCAACCAAAGGAGACCCAGCCGATCAGCTGGGATTCAATGGGAGGCAGAGAAGAGATGGGATTGGCAGGGCCAGTCAGAGGTGGGATTGGCCGGTTCTCTGAACTACTCATAATTTCTGTTATTGGTTCTCCAGAACTTCTCCAGAACTGAAGACCATCTCTGATTCGATCAGTTTGGACCGGTTCAGGCAAACTGGTTGTTCCGGTAATCATTTGGTCCCTCCCATCCTCCCCTGCCCTAGTCTGTCCTATATTTCCATGCTTTGCAGCTCAGCTGATTGTGTGAATCAGCTGTTGTATTCACTGGGCCTGCAAGTGAGAAGAGGGGTCTCCGACCTTGGCCACTTTAAGACCTGAGGACTTCCACTCCCAGCTTTGCTGGCTGGGGAATTCTGGGAGTGGAAGTCCACAAGTCTTAAAGTGGCCAAGGTTGGAGACCCCTGCAGTAGAAGGTAAGTTTTAGAGTGAAAAATGTGTGGTTTTCAAACTCTGCGTGAGTGCGCTCACTGAACCGGTTGTTACACCGGTTGATTCCCACCCCTGGACGGATATGTCGGGCTCAACGGTGGTCACAAGTCAAGGACCACCCATAGAAAGCTGGCGTGTGGCAGCCCTCCTCTTCGGAGCTGTCAAATCAAGAGCGCAACGGCCGAGCTACATGTTACCTCCATAATCCCAGGACCGGTTTCCCTGGATAACCGCGCAAGGCCTCCTCCCACAGTGTCTGAAGTTGCTGGGCTTGAACCGCCAGTCCTCGTCTTGTGACCACAACTGTTCCCGGGGAGAGGGGGGGGGCAGGATGAGCCAGAGCAGACCGCAGCGGGGCAAAAGGGCTGGGGGAGGACAAGTGCTTTGGTCCCGGCCAAGAATGTCCTTGCGTGGCCAAGGAACACAAACCCAGTGGTGCTTTGGCCGCAGCTTCTGAATCAGCCGCAGGGCCTCTGGGCGCCCCTTCACCTCCTCCCTCCCCTCCCCTCCCCTCCCCTTCCCCCAGCCTTTCTTGAGTCACCTCCTCACCTTCCTTGGCAACACAACTGAAGGGAAACTTGTGCTGCCTGGTGGGAATGTTGAGGTCTGAAAAAAACCTCCCCATGCTTCCCTCTGGCAGATGGGAGGTTTTTATACACACACACACCTTCTCTCTCTCTCTGCTTCTCTCTTTTTCTTCCTCTCTTTTTCTCTTTTTCTGTTTCTCACATTCTCTTTCTCTCTTTCTTTTCTCTCTTTTCTCTCACTCTCTTTCTTTCTTTCTCTTTTTCTCTACTTCTCTCTTCTTCTCCCACTCTCACCTTTCCTTTCTCCCTCTCTTCCTTTCTCTCTTTTTCTCTCTTTCTGTTTCTCACTTTCTCTCTCTCTCTTTCTATTCCTTTCTCTCCCTTTCTCTACTTCTCTCTGCTTCTCTCTCTTCTCCCTCTCTGTCATGCTTTTTCTTTCTCCCTTTCTCTCTCTTTCTCTCTCTTTTCTTTCTCTTTCTCTTTCTCTTTCTCTCTCTCTCTCTCTCTCTTTCCCCTGGGTTTTAAGACACAGGGTCATGGATGAGTAAGAATCCTAACACTGGAAGGGACTTTGAAGGTCATCTTGTCTAACCCTCCTGGGTAGGGTAGGAACCCAAGCCAAAATGTCCCAGACGAATGGCTGCTCAGCCTCTCCTTGAACCCACTCATCCGTCTGATGCACGGATTCTGCTCAAGTGAGTAAGAATCCTAAGACTGGGAGGTGTCCTAGAGGTCAGCTATCCTAACTCCCTACTGAAGGCAGGAACCCAAGCCAAAGCTGCTCAGATGAGTCAGAATGCTAGAAGTGAAAGAGAACCTAAGAGGTCATGTAATCTAACTCCCTACTGAGGCTAGAACCCAAGCCAAAACACTCTCAGCCTCTCCTTGAACCCACTCATTGGTCTGAGTCGTGGATTCTGCTCAGATAGGTAAGAATATTAGATGCAGGTAGTCCTCAGTTTACAACAGTTCATTTAGTGACAACAGCACTGAAAAAAAGTGATTTATGGCTGTTTTCACACTTATGACCATTGCAGCATCCCCACGGGGTCAAAATTCATATGCTTGGCAACTGATTCACACTTATGATGGTTGCAGGGTCCCAGGGTCATGGGATCCCCTTTGGCCACCTTCTGACCAGCAAAGTCCATGGGAGGGGGAGGCCGGATTCACTTAACGACCGTGTTCTCACCATGATTCATTTAATAACAGTGGCAAGAAAGGTTGTAAAATGAGGGCAAGACTGCCTTCTCTTGCTCAATAACAACAATTCTGGGCTCAATTGTGGCCATGAATCAAGGACAGCCTGTAGAAAAGTCATGGTGGAGGTCATCTAGTCCAACCCCCTACTGAGCATTCCTCTGCTCAGATGAGTCGGAATCCTAGAAGCAGAAGGGAACCTAAAAGTCCCCTAATCCAGGGGTTGCCAACCGGTGGGCCAGGGACCACTGGTGGTCTGTGAAAAAAATTTGGTGGTCCGCAGAGAAAAGTCCCCCCCCCCAAAGCAATTAATCCAGGCTGCGTGGGAACACAAGGCTGTGCTGCCCACATGGCCCAATGGGAACACAAGGCTTGCGTCGCTTGCATTGGGAACAACACAAGGGAGTGAGGGGAGGGGGGAAAGGGCGAAGTGGGGGAACTTGCCCCATGGGCCCCCCACGCCTGGCCTGGCCACTGGGCTGCTTCTTTCTGCTTCTTTCTTCCTCTGCTTTTGGCTGCATGCAAAGACAGCAGCCAAAGTCTTTCTTTCTCTCCCCCAAACTCCACCAGCAATGAATCTTTGGGACCCTGCAAGGCCTCCTGTTCCAAGAGGCTGCGCCGGCAAAGACTCATTTCTGGCGGAGTTTGGGGGGGAGAAAGAAAGACTTCTGCTGCTTCTGCTGTTTTCCTTGCATGAAGCCAAAAGTCTCTCTCTCTTTCTCTTTCTCTCCCACCAATGTCAGCAAGCCACTGTCAGTCAAAATTCTCACAAGTCTCACAAAGACTCATTTCTGGTGGAGTTTGGGGGAGAGAAAGAAAGACTTCTGCTGCTTCTGCTGCTTCTTGCACAAAGCCAAAAGTCTCTCTCTCTCTCTCCCCCTGAGAATGGAGCTGGAGACGGTATCCTGCGACCCCAAATAAAAAACGATCGATCGGTAGGAAAACGGGGTGGGGAATTTTCCTGCAGACTTTTTGGGGGATTTTCCCAGGGTCTCTGCTCCGCGAGATTTAAAAGGTTGAGTTTGGTGGTCCCTGAGGTCCAAAAGGTTGGCGACCCCTGGACTCGTCCCTACTGAGACAACCCTGGATCCTGCTAGATAAAACCAACCCAACCGTTCAGCTGTTCAAACCTGGACTACACCAACGACAAACTGGGGATGATGGGAAATGAAGTCCAACCCGCTTGGACAGCCGATCCAGCTGAATGGCCAGCTGCATTTAGCCATTGGGTATGTCTAGTTTAATGAAAAGAAGGACTAGAGGGTAACGTGGTAGCATCTTCCAATATCTGGTGGGGGGGCTTCCCCATAGAAGAAGGGGTCCACCTGTTTTCCAAAGCACCAGAAGGCAATGGATGAAAACTCATCAAGGAGAGAAGCAACCTGGAATTAAGGATAATTTCCTGACAATTTGAACAATTAATCAGTGAAACAATTCTTGCTTCCAGAAGTTGTAAATGCTCCAACAGAAGAGATTGGACAGCCATTGGCCTGAAATGGTAGAGGGTCTCCTGCTTGAGCAGGGGGTTGGACTAGAAGACCTCCAAGGTCCCTTCCAACTCTTCTGTTTATTCTGTTATTCAGACTTTGGGGATATATGTTTTGTCTGGTCCAGGACTGATGGGTGGCCCCAGACAGCCTTCTGATCTGTAGAAATTCCAATCGGTGTGCGTGTTCAATTATTCTTTTTAAACTATTTATTTTGGAAAAGCTGTAAAACACAGCAGAACGAAAAAGGGGGGAAAAATCTTAGAGGCATGCAGCTGAGTAAATGGAGTTTGGAGGAATTTGTGTCTATGTTTAAATCTGTTTTTCTCCATCTGCGCAACTTTAAGACGTGTGGACTTCAACTCCCAGAATTCCCCAGCCAAGCTGGCTGGGGAATTCTGGGAATTGAAGTCCACCCGTCTTAAAGTTGCCTGCTTTTTAAAAAACAGTTTTAGATTGTCCAAAATGGGAAATTTCTACCCAAGTAGCAGAAAAATGAAAGAGAAAATCAAATGTGGATCTCCCAGGGGTGTTTTCTCCCCCGAGAAGTACCTATAGGAACCCCTTGGACAATGTTCACCAAGACCCTATGCCTCTCCCCTTTTTCCTGCATTTTACTCAGCTGCCCCTACCGCCACGTCAGAAGAATGAAATAATATTGGAAATATTTTTTTTAAAAGGCAGAATATTATATTTCCCTAAAGCAGAATTGGAGAAACATGTTTTTTTAGAGGCAGGAAGCAACCCCCAAGTCTTTCTTAATAGCCCACAGCAGATGCCAGCACTTAAAATGGAGATCACAAGCTTATGGAAAGACGAAACCAACTATCTAGATGGCTCTATTCATAAGCAAAGCAAATACTGCTGGCAGAAATCCATTCAAGAGAGGATATTTTGAAACTCCCGTGCATCAAAGTTTGACAGTTAACAAAACTGGTGACCTTTTACCGCTGCACCAGAGAGAGTATCTTAACTTACTGCACCTTTGTATGGTTTGACAATTGCACAGGGGCAGATAGGAAAGCGCTCCAGAGGGTTAACGTCATTGCTCAGAAGATCATGGGTTGCCCTCTCCCCTCTTTGGAAGCGCTTTAGAGCTCCCGCTGCCTTAAGAAAGTTCAAAACATTCTCAAACATACATCTCATCCTTGGCACCCCCTTTTTTTTGAACTATTACCATCTGGATAATAATAAAAACAAGGATAAATAGGCTGAAAAACAGCTTCTATCCCAGGGCAGTAGCTCTGTTGAATTCTGCTGTATAGTGCAATATGAATGCAATATCAGGGGTTTTTCCATTCAATGTAGAGAATGTGAAGGATGGGTGTTTGGGTTTATTTTCATAGTCATACTGTACACTGAAGATAGTATCTAATTTCGTTGTACGAGGTACAAGGATACAAAACTAAAGTAAACTAAACGAAAAGCAGAACAATGGGATTAAAACAAGCAGCCCTTCACCCCAAGACTCACCCCAGGATGAAAGCCATTAGCCACAATAGGAACTGCCCAATAGGAACTTTCAGAAACGCAAAGCCCATATTGCCCAAATCCCAAACTTCAAAGTTACAGAAAGTATAAAGATCCATCCGGTGGTGGAATTCAAATAATGTAACAGATGGTTCTCTGCCCTAATGATTTCTTCCAACAGCCAGTTCACCAAACGGCACAGAAAGTTAACAACTGGTTCTCCCAAACTGGTGCAAACTGGCTGAATCCCACCACTGCTCCTAGCATGAAGGATGTTCCCCAGTTGAGTAATGTAACTTCTGCAACAAAACTGCCAAGCTCAGAGAGCACTAAAGGACCCCACAGTCATTCTCCTCCTCCTCCTCCTCCTCCTCCTCCTCCTCCTCCTCCTCCTCCTCCTCCTCCTCCTCCTCCTCCTCCTCTTTCTTTCTGCAATCCTTCCCCCCTCAGCCAGTGGTGGGATTCAAATAATTTAACAGCCAGTTTGCTCCCCTAATGATTTCTTCCAACAACAATTTAATTCATCAAACTGCTCAGAAAGTTAAAACCGGAGCAAACCGGCTGAATCCCACCCCTGGGTCCATCTATCTATTCAGCCATTTGTTCATCTGTTGGTTCTGCTTCATCATTCAACTTCCTCTCCAATCAACCTCCGTGTTGTTTCTAGCGCCTTCCTCCCAGCTTGGAACTGAACCAGGTGGATTTTCTCCTTCCAACCGCCCCTAAACCATCAGCCACACCCCCACTGACCTGGGCCTTATTACCCCTGACCCCTCCAAGCATTTTTTCAGCCACAGGGTGGTCAATGCCTGGAACGCACTACCTGGCTCTGTTGTTACATCCTCTAACCCCCATTCCTTTAACCTCAAACTAACCACTATTGACCTCAGCTCTTTGCTAAGAGGTCTGTAAGGGGCGTACAACCACTGTGTCTACCGTCCCTGTCCTTTTGTCCCTAATTATTTGTATCTATTTCCTGCATTCTTACTCATGTTTATCCTTATTCCTATGATCTTGTAAGCCATTGACAAATCAAATCAAATAAATAAAAGAAGGAAGGAAAGAAAGAAAGAAAGAAAGAAAGAAAGAAAGAAAGAAAGAAAGAAAGAAAGAAAGAAAGAAAGAAAGAAAGAAAGAAAGAAGGAAGGAAGGAAGGAAGGAAGGAAGGAAGGAAGGAAGGAAGGAAGGAAGGAGGGAAAAGAAGGGAGGGAGGAGAGAAAAAAAGGGAGGGAGGGAGATGAAGGAAGGAAAGAAGGAAGGGGGAAGGAAGGAGAACAGGGAAGAGGAAGGAAAAAGAACAGGGAAGGGGAAGGAAGGAAAGAAAGAAAAGAATGGAGGGAGGAGAGAAAGGAAGGGAGAGAATAAGTGCACCATCGTGCCTACCGCCCCTGTCCTATTGTCCCCATTTAATCGTACCTATTTCCTGTATTCTTACACATGTTTATACTCATACCTATGACCTTGTAAGCGATTGACAAATCAAATCAATCAATCAATCAATAAAAATAAATTTTCATCTAAACGGATCCTTGGTGGTTTTCAAGGTTCTGATAGGTCAAATCGGCAAGAAGATCTGGTCGAAGTGGAGCTACCACCAAGCATTCTTAAAGGGCAAGGCTGGAAACGACCTTGAACAGGTGGAACAGGTGGATTTTGGTCACCTGGCGCCTGGAAAGCAGCCGCCACCTTTCCTCTGGCACAGTCACCTGAGAGGAGGGGGGAGGTTGGGTTTCTCAAGGGAGGGGCTGCCCAGATCTTGCAGTTGGTCTGCAGAAACACCTTCTCGGTCCCACCCACCCCCTCCCCTCCCTTGCTCACCCACCTGGTTTCCAATCCCTCACCTTTTCCAGTTTGTTAACGATTCTCTTGTTTATTTGAGAAACTTTGTCGGAGTCTATTCATGACCTGGAATAGAGCTTGGTAACAAGGTCAGCTAATGAATAGGCATAGCAACTAAGTCAGCCAGTGAGGACTGTTTGGAAACTGAAACTAGAAGTAGCCTAGGCGTGGCTCTGTAGCTATGTTGAGCTTTGAGTTGTCTATTGAAGATGAAACTGATTCTCTCCTCTTGCTTGCCTGCTGAACTAAAGTAAATGAGAAACTAACTTCCTTACTGAAGACTGGAGCTCTGCTCTGCACATGTTTCTGTCTGAGTTTGCTCCATGTTGGAGAAATCTACCACTGGTTTGTAAATGACCTCGAGATACTCCCACGTGACGCCCCTCCTGCGCGAGCTGCATTGGTTGCCGGTGGCCTTCCGGGTTCGCTTTAAAGTACTGGTTTTGGCCTTTAAAGCGCTTCATGGCATCGGACCAGGATACTTACAAGACCGCATTCTGCCAGTAGTCTCCCACCGACCGGTGCGCTCCCACAGAGAGGGTCTCCTCCGGGTCCCGACGCCTTCTATGTGCCGCCTGGTGACCCCGAGGAATAGGGCCTTCTCTGTGGGGGCACCCGCCCTTTGGAACGGGATGCCCCCGGGACTACGAACGACCACTGACCTGAGGGCGTTCAGACGTGACCTGAAGACCTGGCTCTTCGAGCAGGCCGGCCTGAGCTGACTCAAATGGGATTTTAAATAAGGGGTTTTAGATTAGTTGGGATGGGATACAAAGTTTTAATTTATTTTAATTGGGGGTTTTAGATTTTTATTGGGGCAGCCTAGGATTTAATTCTTTTTTAACAATATTTATATTTGTCTATATGTACTTTAGTTGGCTGTTCACCGCCCTGAGTCCTTCGGGAGAAGGGCGGTATATAAAACCTATTAATAAATAAATAATAATAAATAAATAAATAGTGCCAGAGCCCACTGTAACTACATAGCCAAAAAGGCATTAAGAGTTGTTAATCTAATCCTACGTAGCTTTTTCTCTGGTAATATCACACTACTAACTAGAGCATACAAAACATTTGCTAACCAATACTCGAATACAGCTCATCAGTCTGGAACCCACATTACGTATCTGATATTAACACAGTTGAGAAAGTCCAGAAATATTTCACAAGAAGAGTTCTCCACTCCTCTACTCATTGCAGAATACCTTATGCCACCAGACTCGAAATTCTAGACCTAGAAAACGTTGAATTACACCATCTTCGGTCTGATCTAAGTATGGTATATAAAATCATACATTGCAATGTCCTACCTGTCAATGAATACTTCAGCTTCAACCATAACAACACAAGAGCAAACAATAGATACAAACTCAAGGTTAATTGCACCAAACTCGATTGCAGGAAATACGACTTCAGCAACAGAGTGGTCAATGTCTGGAATCCTCTACCTGACTCCGTGGTTTCTTCCCCAAACCACAAAAACTTTAACCTTAGACTGTCTACTATTGAGCTCACCCCTTTCCTAAGAGGTCTGTAAGGGGCGTGCATAAGCGCACCAACGTACCTACCGTCCCTCTCCTATGGTTTCTTTCATTTTCTCTTATTCGTATCCATTTCATGTATTCATAACCATGTTTATACTTATACCTATTATCTTGTAAGCAATTGACAAAAATAAATAAATAAATAAAGATTGGACAGCCATGTGTCTGAAATGGTATACAGTGTCCTCCTAGAGCAAGGGGTTGGACTAGAAGACCTCCAAAGTACCTTCTGGCTAGTCCTATTGTTTCTTTTATTTTTCTTATATGTATCCATTTCATGCATTCATAGCCATGTTTATACTTATACCTGTTATCTTATAATCGTTTGACAAATCCAATAACTAAATCAAATAAATAAATAAAATCTATTTATTACGTTTATAAAGATGTTAAATGAAGCATCAGCCATCTGTGGTTTTTTTTTTTTCTGGTGCTGAATTAATGCTGTAAAACTCTGAACAAAACTTGATTCGCCAGGAAGGAAGGCTGGCAGTCTTGACCTTCTCCTGGGCACAGTGGCACATTGGGGATGGGGGGAGTTTGGCCGGAGGGGACTGACCCCTGATTCCCTTCTCCCGAGGGGTGGGATTCAAATTTTTTAACAATCAGTTCTGTGGGCGCGGCTTAGTTGGTGGGCGTAGCTTGGTGGTCATGTGACTGGGTGGGTGTGGCCAACTCGATGCCACTCACATCAAGGGGTGCTTCTCCTCGCCTGGCCTCTCGTGACAGAGGGGGTGCTGCAACAGTCGTAAGTGTGAAAAATGGTCATAAGTCACTTCTTTCAGTGCCATTATAACTTTGAATGGTCACTAAATGAACTTTTGTAAGTCAAGGATTACCTGTACAAAAGTCCAGAAAGCTTCTTTGCTTGCAAAAAGCTGCCCTAAATACCAATCTTTAGGTTAAAAATACCTGCAAGCTGGAGTTACAAATCAGGCCGGGTGCCAGAGCACCTTGAGGAATGAAAATAGTTAAACTGCAGTGATAACTATCAAGCAGCCAACTCTTGCTCCTAAAGTGAAACCCTTTAGCAGAGAGGTCATTTAAGCTCTCCAGAAAAAGCACACACAGCAAAAGCAATCCTTAGATCCATTTGCACCACTTAAAAATGCCTGCTGGTCTTACTCACCTCACAAGATATCCTAAGGAAATCACCCAGATTTAAGGAAAGGTCCCATGCCCCCCAGAAAAGCAGTAAAAAAATCAGTGCCAAGCTTGCATCCTGCCTCTTGGAAGTACACCCCAAAAGGACAGTGCCAGGAACCACTAAAGCAGACCCCCTCCTCAGATAGAAAAAGAAACCATGAGGCAGGAAAAAATTCCCTTTCTTTTTCTCTCCCTCCCTTTCCTTCCTTCCTTCTCCCCTCCATCTCTCCCTTTCTCCCTGTCTCCCTCCCCGCCCGCCTGCCTTCTTTCCTTTCTCTCTCTCTTTCTTCTCCCCTCCCTCCCTCCCTTCTTGCCTGTCTATCTTCCTTCCTGCCTTCCTTCTCTATGTTTTCACCCTTTTCCAGGAGGTTAAGAGAGTGGGCCCTCCTTCCTTTTTTCCTTCCTTTCTTCCTTCCATTTCCTTTCTTCCCTCTTTTTCTTTCTGTTCCATCCTTCTTCTATTTCTTCCTTCCTTCCATCCTTCTTCCTTCCATCCATCCATCAATTTCCTTTCCTCCCTCTTGTCTTTTCTGTCCTTCTCTCTTCCTTCCTTCCTTCCTTCCTTCCTTCCTTCCTTCCTTCCTTCCTTCCTTCCTTCCTTCCTTCCTTCCTTCCTTCCTTCCTTCCTTCTGCCCCCTGGGTCAGTAGACAGACGGACACCATATGCCCTTTGATTTGGATCTGCCCAGTTCAGGATTTGATGCTTTAATCCTCTTTTTAGGGTTGCCTTTTTAAAAAGAAATTTTTGTTTTTGGATCTGTAGCACACAGTCTTTCTCTTTCCCCACCCTTCCTAAGGAGCAATTTATAAAGATTACTAAAAGAGTAAATTTGGGCTGGCTGCATCTTAATGGCTGGCTGGCTGCTAATTCTCATGATTTCAGGCAGGAAAAGAGCTGGGTTGATGGCACCAACAGATTGCAGAGGAGGGACCCTCTTCGAATGATTATTCTCTGCCCAGATTTCCGAGTTCCACATCGCTGGATCTGGGTACCCAAAATAGAACAGGTGCACCCAGACCGTTCCCGCCCTTCCGTTGTCATTTTTATTTTTAAACACCTGAATCTACGCCAAGTAAGCACATTTGGAAGGATAGAGCAAACAAGAGTTACAGCGGTCTTTGAGGTTATACAACTTGTCTCGTGGTGTAACCGGAACAATCTGGAACTGAACACACTCAAAACCGTAGAAATGGTGGTAGACTTCAGGAGAAACCCTCCCATACGACCACCTCTTACAATACTAGACAACACAGTATCAACAGTAGAGAGCTTCAAATTTCTAGGTTCTATTATATCACAAGACCTAAAATGGACACCTAACATCAAAAACATCATAAAAAAGCCCAACAAAGAATGTTCTTTCTGCACCAACTCAGAAAGCTCAAAATGCCCAAGGAGCTGCTGATCCAGTTCTACAGAGGAATTATTGAATCTATCATCTGCACCTCTATAACTGTCTGGTTTGGTTCTGCAATCCAACAGGACAGACACAGACTCCAGAGGATAATTGGGATGGCAGAAAAAAGAATTGCTACCAACCTGCCTTCCATGGAGGACCTTTATCCTGCATGAGTCAAAAAGAGGGCTGTGAAAATATTTACAGACCCCTCACATCCTGGACATAAACTGTTTCAACTCCTTCCCTCAAAACGACATTATAGAGCACTGCACACCAGAACAACTAGACACAAGAACAGTTTTTTCCCGAAAGCCATCACTCTGCTAAACAAATAATTCCCTCAACACTGTTCAACTATTTACAAAGTCTGCACTACTATTACTATTAACCTTCTCATCGCTCCTTATCACCCATCCCCTCCCACTTGTGATTGTAGGACTGTAACTTTCTCCCTTGTATCCCTTGTTACGATTTATATTGACTGTTTCCTAGTATGATTTGATTGTTGATTGTACCCTATGACTATCATTGAGTGTTGTACGTTATGATTCTTGATTCTTAACCAATGTCTCTTTTCTTTCATGTATACTGAGAGTATTTACACCAAGACAAATTCTTTGTGTGTCCAATCACACTTGGCCAATAAAGAATTCTATTCTATTCTATTCTATTCTATTCTATTCTATTCTATTCTATTCTATTCTATTCTATTCTATTCTATTCTATTCTATTCTAGGGCCTTGGTGGTGCAGGCTGTTAATCATCTAGCACTTAGTGCAAGCTGCCTGCAATTAATGCAGGTTCGAATCCCACCAGGCTCAAGGTTGACTCAGCCTTCCATCCTCTCGGGGGAGGTAAATTGAGGAGCCAAGATTGTTGGGGGCCATAAGCTGACTTTGTAAAAAACGCCATTTGTGGGGGGGGGGCAAAAACCCCTAGTAATAAGCAGGCATATACAATGGAATGAAGGCTATTACCGAGCACTTAGCATGGTGCTCCATAGACTGTAAGCTGCCCTGAGTCTCCGGAGAAGGGCGGCATATAAATGCAAATTAAAATAAATAAAATAAAATAAAATAAAATAAAATAAAATAAAATAAAATAAAATAAAATAAAATAAAATAAAATAAAATAAAATAAAATAAAATAAAATAAAATAAAATAAAATAAAATAAAATAAAATAAAATAAAATAAAATATTCTATGTGCTTTGGTGGGTCATCAAATGAGCAGGGGGTTGGTCTAGATGACCTTTGAGGTCCCTTCCCACTCTGTCATTCTATAATTCTAAAGTGGTTTTTTTTCCTTTTTTGCTTTTGCAAATAGAGGGAGCAAAGTGCACCAATTTTTGGAGACTGGGGAGCCTGCCCGGTCTGGGCTTTTGAAAGGTGTCATGGCTGCCAAAAAAAAGGTGAAGAGTTATGGAAGGGAAGGCGAAGATTTATCATCGCCAGCTGCTCTTCCCATTGGCAGTCGATTTGCACACCAACAGCCAAGTTAGTAAATTGCAAGCAAAGCAGCTGAGAATCACAAGGAATCTGTCTATTCGGTAGTTATTTGGGGGTTGTTGTGTTTTTTTTGTGTTAAGTTTTTATCCCTTAAAACTGCCCAGAGTCACCGCAAGTGAGTTGCGTGATCGTATATATACCAGTATTCCTCGACTTACAACCACAATGGAGCCCCCCATTTCCATCGCTAAGCAAGACAGTTCAGTGAGTTTTAACCGCCTTGTACTCCCTTCCTTACCATGGTTGTTAAATTAATCACTGCAATTAAGCGAGTAGCATGGTTGTTAAGAGAAAAGTGAAGTCCTTCACTAAGGCAAGAAAAACCCAAAGGACCCATATAGACTGGGTGAAACCAGGCTCAATAGCAGGAACTGGGAAAGGGATCTCGGAGTCTTAGTGGTCAACCAGCTAAATAGGAGCCAGCAGTGTGCAGCGGCATCCAAAAAAGCCAATGCAATCCTAAGTTGCATTAAAAGAGGGATACAGTCGAGATCAAGGGAAGTACTAATATCGCTCTATAAAGCCTTAGTAAGACCACACCTAGAGTCCTGCATCCAGTTTTGGTCACCACATTATAAAAAAGATGTTGAGGCTGTAGAAAAAGTGCAGAGAAGAGCAACCAGGATGATGAGGGGACTGGAGGCTAAGACATATGATGGACAGTTACAGGAACTGGGCCTGGCTAATCTAGGGAAGAGAAGGACCAGGGGAGACAGGAGACCATCTTCCAATATTTGAGGGGCTGCCCCAGAGAGGAGGAGGAAGGGGTCAATCTATTTTCCAAGCATCTTTGAAGACAAGGAACAATGGATGGAAACTGATCAAGGAGTGATTCAATCTGGAAATAAGGAGGAATTTCCTGACAGTGAGAACAATCAACTGATGGAACAGAAGTTGCCTTCAGAAGTTGTGGGAGCTTCATCCCTGGAGGCTTTCAAGAAGAGACTGGACTGCCATCTATCAGAAATGGTGCATGGTCTCCTACTTGGGTGGGGGTTTGGACTAGATGACCTACAAGGTCCCTTCCAACTCTGATTATATGTATCTAAGTGAATCTGGCTTCCCCATGGACCTTGTTTTGATCGCAAAAGAGGATCATTTGACCTCTGGGACACGGCAATCCATCATAAGTCCATGCCAGTTGCCGAGCCTCTCAATTTTGATCAAGTGACCAAGGGGGAGGTTGCAAGTGTGTGAAAAACATAAATAAATTCCTTTTTTTCAGCAGCCGGTATAAATTCGAATGGCCACTAAATGGAAGCTTGGAAGTCAAGGACTAACTTAAAACGTCCTTAAATCAATAAGCAAATTCCACCCGCCTTCATGATTTATGTCTTAAAACCCTGCAAATTTATGCTTGTTTTGGCCATTTTGAAATTAAACCGGACAAATGCATTTTTGTACCCGCAAAATGTCTAAAAGCGAATGGGCTTTTCATTTGGCTAGGCACCGTGATTGCCCAGAAATAGCGAAATTAAAAAAAACTTCATTTTAATCTTTTTTGAAGATGGACTTTGTATTTTTCTTTTTAAATGGAAACCTGACATTACGTCTCTCGAAGCCTAAGGGAATAGTTGAGGGAGGCGGGCAGCTTCAAAATAGTAGGATAAACGAAATAAAAATATTCCGAGCTCCCTCCGTAGAGTCGTTTGACCATGGCGGCTATAGAAATCAAATAAATCAAATATAAATAAAATAAAATGAAAGGATTCCTCCCAAATACTCCTCTTCCACGGTTACATATTTTTTTCCTTATAAGCACAAATGACCCAGACTTGTGACATGCCATCAAATCTCCAATGCCGTCCATCCTTGGCCAGACAATTATTCTTCCCCAAACTGGCTGGTTCTTTTGCAGTTCATTTCCCACCATTTTCTAAATCGAGGCTGCGTTAATCGTGGCCAGTTATCCCAGGTGGGTTTGAAAACTTTAAGATACCCGGAGATCTTTTAAGGGACCGTTTCGCCCAACAGGCAGCAGGAAAAAATACTTCTTCATGCTTTAAGAGAGTTAACAAAACTTCTCTTTCGGACTCGGGCGAAGTTAATTTTAAAGGAACATGCGTGCTCAAGTTTCAGTCAGAATAGGACAGGAAGGGACCTTGGAGGTCTTCTAGTCCAACGCCCCCCCCCCCTGCTCAAGCAGGAGCCCCTATGCCATTTCAGAGAGGTGGTTGTCAGTCTTTTTAAAAAAACCTCCAGTGTTGGAGCACCCACAACTTCCAGTAGCAAACAGTTCCACTGGTTAATTGTCCTCACTGCTAGGAAGTTTCTCCTTAGTTCCAAGTTGCTTCTCTCCTTATGAGTTTCCACCCATTCTTGTCCTGCCTTCAGGGGCTTTGGAGAATAAGTTGACCCCACTCTTTCTTTGTGGCAGCCCCCCTCAAATATTGGAAGACTGATACTATATCCCCCTCTAGTCCTTCTTTTCTCTAGCCTGGCCAAACCCAAATCCTGCAACCTTCCTTCATATATGTTTGTCTCCAGGTCCGTTTTGTTGGCTTTTTTATTTTTTATTTGCAAAACTTTTTCAAAAAAATTGTTGCAAAAGTTTTTGAAGAAGGTTTTTTTTTTTTTTTTGAAAAACAGTTTTCTGAAAAACTTTCAGAAAAAATTTCAGATAAAGTTTTGGAAGCTTTTTCAAAGTTTTGCCAAGTTTTTCTGGAGGGTGAAAAAATCAAGGGGAACCCCAAACCCCGCCCAACGTCCCTGGGCAGGGGGACTTTATAACAATAATAATAATAATAATTATGATGATGGGTTTTTTTTTACCTTCTGCCATGGTGCCTCAAGAGAAGCTGCCTTCCGCTCTGCCTTGCCGCTGCTTGCCTTGCCAATTCACCAGCCAGCAGACGCCCTGGAGGTTACCTCCAACCCAAGGAGCCCTTCTCCCTTTATAGTCATCCTCTTCCCCTCCCCTTGGCTGAGTGGATAGATCGCACAGTCATCACGAAAAGGAGAGTGGAAGGCGGGGGGATGAGGGGGAAATGGCAGAGGAGGGAGGTTTCCAGGAAAAATTAAATGCACACTTTAAAAAAAAATATGCATTAAGTTAGACTGGGCTGGTGTTGAAGGGGAAACTTGAGCGACGGGTTGGAGGTGGATTCTGCCTGGGGAAACAGCCCCCCCAGCTGGCTTTCCCTGGTCAGGTCCTGGGTGCAGCGAAGGCTGAGAATTAGAGCTGTCCGTCCCCCTCCGTGCCCTTGCCTTGGCTGGCACGAAGCCCATGCACGCCTCCCTGGGAACATGAACTGTTTTCAGCACTTTGGGAGTGTCCTGGTGTCCTTTGGGGTGCCCCCTGCTTTGTACACAAGGGCTGGGAAAAAAGGGGGGAGGGTTCAGCTTCCTGTCCCTTTTAAAATAGAATAGAATAGAGTTATTTATTGGCCAAGTGTGATTGGACACACAAGGAATTTGTCTTGGTGTAAATATTCTCAGTATACATAAGGAAAAGATACATTCATTAAGAATCAAGAATCATAACGTACAACATTTAAATGATAGTCATAGGGTAAATCAACAATCTAATCATACAAGGAAACAGTCAATATAAATCGTAACAAGCGACAAAGTTACAGCCCTACAATCACAAGTGGGAGGGGATGGGTGATAAGGAGCGATGAGAAGGTTAACAGTAATAGTAATACAGCCTTAGTAAATAGTTGGACAGTCTTGAGGGAATTATTTGTTTAGCAGAGTGATGGAGTTCGGAGAAAAAACTCCCCTTGTGTCTAGTTGTTCTGGTGTGCAGGGCTCTATAGCATCGTTTTGAGGGAAGGAGTTGAAACAATTCATGTCTGGGATGTGAGGGGTCTGTAGATATTTTCACAGCCCTCTTTTTGACTCGTGCAGTATGCAGGTCCTCGACTGAAGGCAGGTGGGTGGTAATTGTTTTTTCTGCAATCCTAATTATCCTCTGAAGTTTGTGTCTGTCCTGTTGGATTGCAGAACCAAACCAGACAGTCATAGAGGTGCAGATGATAGACTCAATAATTCCTCTGTAGAACTGGATCAGCAGCTCCTTGGGCACTTTGAGCTTCCTGAGTTGAAAGAAAAAAAGAAAGAAAGAAAGAAAGAAAGAAAGAAAGAAAGAAAGAAAGAAAGAAAGAAAGAAAGAAAGAAAGAAAGAAAGAAAGAAAGAAAGAAAGAAAGAAAGAAAGAAAGAAAGAAAGAAAGAAAGAGAGAGAGAGACAGGAAACCCAGGGCTAAGCCCCCTGAGAGGCTTATCGGGGAGAGACAGCCAAGTCAGACCCACACAGGAAAAGCACGGCCTGGAGTGTTGGGGTGGCACAGCCACTGACAAGATATGCCAGCCTGCTGGGTCTCTTCTTCTTTTCAATCAGAATAGAGCTGGAAGGGACCTTGGAGGGCTTCTAGTCCAGCCCCCTGCTCCAGCAGGAGATCTTAACACCATTTCAGGCATTTGCCTGTCCAATCTCTTCTTAGAAGCTTCCAGGGATGAGGCCCCCACAACTTCTGGTTGATTGTCCTCCCTGTTAGGGAGTTTCTCTTCAGTTCCAGGTTGCTTCTCTCCTCAATTAGTTTCCATCCATTGCTTCTTGTCTTGCTTTCTGGTGCTTTTGGACAACACAGGGTGAAGGTTTATTCAAGAACATAGAATAATCAAGTTGGAAGGGATCTTGGAGGTCATCTAGTCCAGCCCTCTGCTCAAGCAAGAGGCCCTGCATCATTTCAGACCAATGGCCGTCCAATCTCATCCCTTATCATCCTGGTTGCTCCTCTCGTGGTGGAGCAATCCACAACTTCTGAAGGCAACTTCTGTTCCACTGGTGAACTGTTGCTTTTCCCTCAAGATGGAGTGTGACCCTCAGGCCACCAAGAGTTTCTTGCTCTTGTTCTCTCCTGGTTTCCTGGTGGAGGAGATGTTCTCCTGACCTTCTCAGCCAGAACCAAAGGTGGTGAGCAGAAATCTAGAATGGTGTCCTCAAAGGACACCATTCTAAATTTCTCTGTAAAGCCTTAGTAAGACCACACCTAGAGTCCTGCATCCAGTTTTGGTTACCACACTATAAAAATGATGTTGCGGCTCTAGAAAGAGTGCAGAGAAGAGCAACCAGGATGATGAGGGGACTGGATGCTAAACATACGATGGACGGTTGCAGGAACTGGGCCTGGCTAGTCCAGGGAAGAGAAGGACCAGGGGAGACAGGAGAGCAGCCTTCCAGTATTTAAAGGGAGAGGGAGAGAAAGAAAAAGAGAGAAAAAGAAAGAAAAAGAGAAAGAGGAAGGAAGGAAGGAAGGAAGGAAGGTAGGAAGGAAGGAAGGAGAAAAAGAAAAAAGAGGGAGAGAAAGAGTGAGAGAAAAAGAAAGGAAGGAAGGAAGGAGAGAAAGAAAAAAAGAGGGAGAGTAAGAGAGGGAGAGAGAGCAAGAAAGAGTGACTGGAGGCTAAATCATAAGTTGAATGGTTGCAGGAACTGGGCTTGGCTAGTCTAGTGAAGAGAAGGACCAGGGGAGACAGGAGAGCAGCTTTCCAATATTGGAGGGGCTGCCCCAGAGAGGAGGAAGGGGGTCAAGCTATTTTCCAAAGCCCCCGAAGGCCAGACAAAGAACAATGGATGGAAACTGAACAAGGAAAAATTCAACCTGGACATAAGGAAGAATTTCCTGACAGTGAGAACAATCAACCAATGGAACAAAAGTTGTCTTCAGAAGTTGTGGGAGCTTCATCCTTGGAGGCTTTCAAGAAGAGACTGGACTGCCATCTGTCAGAAATGGTGCAGGGTCTCTTGCTTAGGTGGGGGGGCTGGACTAGATGACCTACAAGGTCCCTTCCCACTCTGTGTATCTGTAGGGTCAGAGGGAGGGGATTTCCAAACGGTCACCCAGTGTGGTCTCTCCCCCACTCTGTATCTCTCTCTCTCTCTGCCCCTCTCCTTATCTTCCCCTCTCTCTTCCCTACTCTCTCTCTCTCTCTGTGTCTCTCTCTCTCTGTGTCAGTGTTTGTCTGTCTCTCTCTCTCTCTGTCAAAGCCGCAGCTGGGCCAAGCGCTCTTCGCTACTCTCAAGGGACGCTTCCAGCGTGGCTGGCGATCCTTCTTCAGCCAGTCCTTTCGGGTGACCCTTCTCCTCCTCTCGCAACCGGCGGCCGTGGCAGGTCTTGGAGGAGTGTGGCATCACACGTTGGAAGAGAAATGGGGAGAAGGACCCAGGAGCCTTTTTTGACATCTGCTGTGCACGCTTATTCTCTTACTTCAGAGTATCTACCCTTTAGGAATAGGTACTTAAAGAGAGCAGAGATAACGGCATTCCAATAGGTTGCCACGAGGAGGGTGATAGTTCCACTCCATAGAACTGAGTTATTAGTAACAGCGTTATTGGAGTGGGCTTCTGTGGAAAGGAGGGAGAACATTTTATCAATGAGGAGGTTTTGGCAAATGAAGATTTGAGCAGAGCAGTTGGAGGTTTAGTTTTCACACAGACAAACATGGACAAGTTTCTCTGATAAGATAGAAAACTCTCCAAATAAATAAAAACAGCCCCTTTGTTCATGGACAGAGTGCATTTTATAGCTGAATAACTACCTACAGAGTCGCAGAAACCTGGGCAGCCACCACCAATCTCCCTCACCAAACTCAAACCCAAACCTTCAAAATTAATTTCATGTCTTGTGGCTTTAAGGTGCTGGAAAAGGGAGGAAGTATTTTCTTCTTTTCTGACTGCGTTGAAATTAATTTTGAGGGAACCAAATGAATCTCCAATACTGAACACTTCAACAAGAGAATAATCAGGGAAGCCATCGAAATAGAGAAACACCCCCATAACATGAATAAACGGGACGATGCCTCCCGCCTACCAGACATTTGGAAACTAGCTCTTATCAAGAAATGAGTCCCAGCCACGAAAACCAACACCGGACCCAAAACAACACATGATGCCACCACCAATCTCCCTCACCAGACTCAAACCCAAACCCACCCCATAGATGAAAGGCAACCACTGTCCAGAAACCAGACCACGGCTGCATCACCAGCTGCCACACACCCTGACCCCCAAACCAAACAAACTGACACACGCCATGAACACATAGCCAGACCTCAAACTTGGAGCCAAACCAAAGCCCGGAACTGCATATCATAGCCACCCACTCAGGATATCACATCACGGAACTCAGGAGGTTACACCACAAAACCTCAGGATGTTACAACACAGCCAACGACCCAGGAGATTACAGCACAAAACCCAGGATGTCACAACAATAAAACTCAGAAGGTCATCACACAGCCCATTACCCAGGTTGTTACAACACAGGAGGCTGATAGACACACAGCCTATACCTCAGCCACACATGTTCTTACGAAAAAGCCAGCCAATATGCAAACATCAACTCCATCACTCAACCAAGAAATGACAATACAGCCAACCTCCCCACCAGTATATATAGGGAGACAGCAGCTCAGATCATGTGTTGGTTGCATAAGCACAAAGCTGAAAGCACCAGCCTGAAGATGGTGAGTGAGATCTCATCGAAACGTTGCCAAGATACTCTCAATCTTACATGAGAAAAGACCTGAACACGCCAAGACTTGCATACCTGTACCCGTGAAAATCTACGAATATATACATATATATATATATACATACATATACATATACATATACATATACATATATATATATATATATATCTGTGTGTGTGTGTATCTTTGGTAATTTGGGTTTTCTCCCGTGTAAAATTGGAAGTATCTAGGCGACGTTTCGATCAAAATGTCGCCTAGATACTTCCAATTTTACGCGAGAGAAAACCCGAATTACCAAAGATCCACATACAAATACTCGCGAAAACCTCAGAAAACATATATATATATGGATCTTTGGTTCTTCAGGTTTTCTCCCACATAGAATTGGAAGTATCTAGGCGACATTTCGATGAAGTCTCATTCATCATCTTCAGGCTTGTGTCTTCAGCCTTGTGCTTCTCAGGCACACTTTAATGGTGTCGCTTGCTGTTTTTAAAAATCGAGCATTTTTGGTGCCCCGGGAAGAAAACGCGTGATGCCGTGGTCAGAAAAATTTGTGCCTTGGGAGCTTGCAGCTGCTTCTTCCTTTTAACTGCTAGTGGGGGTGTGACTTGATTGGGTGGGGGCTTGGCTGTGTTCTGATTGGGTGGGGGGATGTTCTCGTTGGTTGGGGGTTTGGCTGTGTTCTAATTGGTTGGGGGGTTGGCTGTGTTCTGATTGGCTGGGGGTGTGTTCTATTCCGGTGGGGGTTTGGTTGTACTCAGGTTAGTCTTAGTTGCCAGGGGATTTGAGCTGGTGAGCTGTGATTCTGTTGTTTGGCTTCGCGTTCGTGGTCATGCCATAACTTCATGATGGGCATCAGTTTGCTTCATGTATGGGTTGGTGGGGGTTTGAAGCAGGTAGTGATGCAGCTGCGGTGCAGCTTCTGGTCCGTGGTCATGTCTCATCTTCTGTGTGAGTGTGAGTCTGCTTTCTACGTGGAAGTGTGGTGGTAGCTTCTTGTGTGACCCTTGTGGGTGTGGGTCTGGTGTCCTTCTTCATGTTAGGTACTTGTTTGTTAATGAGGACGGGTTTCCAAATGGTTGGTAGGCGGGAGGTGTCATCTCGTTTATTCATGCTGTGTGGGTGTTTTTCTATCTCTATGGCTTCTCTGATTATTCTGTTGTTGAAGTGTTCGGTTTTGGCAATAGTTCTGGTATTTTTAAAGTCAATCTTGTGTCCTGTGGCTTTGAGGTGTTGGACCAGGGAAGAGGTCGGTTCTTCTTTTTTGATTGAGTTCTTGTGTTCTTCAATGCGTGCACTTATCCTTCTGTTAGTTTGTCCGATGTATGTGGTGGGGCAGGAGGTGCACGGGATTTCGTATACTTCTTGGTTTTCTAACTCAATTTTGTCTTTAGGGTTTCTTAGGATGGTGGATATTTTTCCGTTTGTGCAGAATGCTGTTTTAATGTTGTGTTTTTGGAGGATCTTGCTAATTTTGTCTGTAGTGCCTTTTATATATGGGAGGAGGGCTTTGCCATTTTCTTGTTCTCTGTCTTGGATTTTGGTTGGGGTTTCTTTTTGGATTAGGTGAGTAATCTTCTTTCTTTGGAATCCATTGGCTGTTAGTATGTTAGTGAGAGTGTGTAGTTTGGGTTTTAGGTGTTGTTCGTCGCTAAGCAGTTTGTTCTGGAGATGAGTGTCTCGGCTATGGAATTGATCTGTGCTGGGTGGTGGTGTGAGAGTGCGGGTAATAGCGGTTTGTATGTGTTTTCTTCTGGTAGATGTGTGTCCTAGGGAGCCATTGGCTTCCCTAAAAAACCGAACTGAACTATACACTCTCACTAACACACTAACAGCCAATGGATTCCAAAGAAAGAAGATTACTCACCATACATATATATATGTATACCTACCTTTATCTCTCTCTTCTTTCTATATTCTCTCTTCTTTCTTTCATTTTAGTAGAGCTTCCTTTCTTTCTTTCTTTTTTCTGTCTGGCTTTTTCCCTTTCTTTCTTTCTTTCCTTCTTCCTTTCTTTCTTCTTTCTTTCTTTCTTCTCTTTCGTTTCCTTATTCCTCTTTCTTTCCTTTTCTTTTCTTTCTCTTTCCTGTTTGTATCGTTCTTTCTTTCTTTCTTCCCTTTTCTTGCTCTTTTTCTTCCCCCTTTTCTTTCTTTCTTCCCTTTTCTTTTCTTCGTTTTTTCCTTCCTTCCTATCCTTCTTTCTCGTGCTTTTTCTTATTCTTTCTTTCCTCTCTCTTTCTTTCTTATCTCCTCTCTTCTTTCTCCTGTCTCTCTCTCTTTCTCCTTACTTCTTTCTTTTTACTTTTCTTTCTTCTTTCTTTTTCTTCTCTGTTCTTTTCTTTCTTCCTGGTTTCTTTTTTCTTTCTTTCTTTTCCTTTTTCTTTTTTCTTTTCTTCCCTTTCCTGTCTACTTTTCAGCCTTTTTCTTTTCTTTCCCTTCTTTTCTTTTCTTTTATTCCTCTTTCTCCTTTTTCCCCTCTTGCTCTTTTCTTTTT